>CM049808.1:10426656-11026656 GCA_027422405.1 Ptychobarbus kaznakovi | reverse complement strand
TAAATCCAGGGATGGAAAAAAAGGAATCGTCCTATTGCTTATATGTGACCATTAAACTTTATACGGTTATGATTTAATTAATTAAATGTGTGCGCGGCATGTTACAAAATAAAAACTCAGTTAGCAGTCACCGAACAATCCACATTTATGCACACATTTCGTGTTGTTTCGTTCTACTGATGATGAATAATTTATATTTTGTGTGAATTATGGTGTTTTAAATCATACCTGTAAACTCAAATTTCAGCCAGGAAAGTTTTGATGGCATATTCTTTTCATATTACCTCCGTATAAAGTCTGTAATAGTGTTATGTAACTGCTATATTCTGCTGTTCTTAAGCGTCACCTTGTGGCAAATAGTGAATTTGCATATTCACATATTCACATTTTACGCAGAACAGTGTTGTGAATGTAAACTGGCATATTAACAAGAAAAAAAAACTAAATTTGACATAAATAATAGTTTATTATAAATAATAACCCAGGGGCCTCTGGTTATCTTAAGGTGCCCCTGCCTATCATATCTCAAATCATTACTGTTTAATTGCTTATACAGTCACAAAATGTGAACTATATTATCATATCATCCAGCTCTAATCTGCTTAATGTGACTATAAAGCATTAAGATATTATAAACATCAACATCCTGATTTTATGTAAAGCCTTGTATGTATAACAATGACATGATTTGACTCAGATTGTACATATGCTAATATGACTTATTTCTGTCCATACAGACAACCCTTTGCAACACAGCACTTGATAACCCAACGCAAAGGACGAAGGAACAAATGATCTCAGCGGCTCTAAAGTTTTTGGAGACTGACACAATCTGGTATTTGGAGGTTCATTTGATGGCATTTAATTAAATCAAGATGTATATAACATTATCTTGTAATGGCAGTAAAGGTGAATGGTATTACATTTCCTGAATACATCTGTTTATAGTGTTTTCATTAAATCGGATACCTTTGTAGTTACAGAGTAGAAGATCCTCCAGATCTTGTAGAACTTCAGAGAAGTCAATGGGACCCTGTAATGAACTGGATAGAACAAAGGTATTTTTGGCTAGATTAATTTATCACTTTTTTTAGCTAGAATATGTAACAGCCAAAATATGTAGCCATAAAAATGAATGACTTGTATGAACATCTTGTGATTTTTAGGTACAATGTCGTAATTGGCTCATCCACCAGTATAATGGGCCCTCAAATCCCAGAGGAGACTAAGGAGACATTTCGTCAACACCTTAATTCCTACAATTTTTGGTCTCTGACCGGTAAATATACTGTCGTGCTTTTGCATCTTATGTAAATTGACATTTTTACATAAGATTTTGCATCTAATGAGAATAGGCCTGTTTGAACAGTGCAGGTTTTTTGTTTCTGCAGGACTTGAGTATGTGATCACTCAGCTGAAATCACTGGTCTTGTCCTTTGGGCTGATTGACCGACACCTAAGCGTGGAACAAGCGGTTCTTCTGTCCAGACTTGAGGAAGAATACCAGGTTTGGTAGCTTTTAGTTTGTTCCAGCTGTTTAGTACTTACAGCTTTTTGCCAATATGAATAATTACTGTTCTTTATGTTCTGTTCTGTCTTAGATCCAGTATTGGGGAAATGTGGAATGGGTCCATGATTATGACATGTATGAGTTGCGAGCACGAACAGCTGCTGGTGCAATGTTTGTGCATCTGACTTCTGAAAGCACAGCTGTCAAGAGAAAAATTTTACAGGACTGATAAGATCAAAAAGGCACTGTTTGAGACTAAAACAATTAGATTTGTGTTATCTCTGTCCTGTTTTCTTTTTAATGCAAGCTTCAGTAACACCAGTTGCAATGCTGTTGTTGTTAAGTTATGTTTTGAGCAATAATATAGATGGCTAAGGTCATGATATGTATTATTAGATTCAACAGCTGCCAAATGGAAAGACTGTAAATACAAAATTCCAGTATTTTAATGTCAAAGCTGGGAAACTCTTTAGCTAATATGTTGGAAACAAAAACAATACATTGTAATAAATTGTAATCATGTGCACATCTGACTGAGTCATCTCATTTATTTTTACTAACCTAGTCTCATGTTTTTCCAAGCAGTTACCTTAAAGTCAAAGTCACACATTTAAAAAAAAACGTATGTTTTAAGTGCATAGTACGAAAGGGTAATTGATCCATAACCATTAGTAAAATATATCAAATCAACGGTATAAAGCAAAGTCATGTCTGTGGAATCACTGCTGTCACTTTAATTAGCTGGCGTGTCATTTCAATAACTGACTGCAGGTTTGGCCAATAGCTTTGCTGCTCTGAATCTCACGACCAATGGGAGTCGTCCATGGGCGGGGCTTGAGTGTTTACTGTCTCATTGACTTTGTCGTTGGGTATGTTGACAAGATGGAGTTCTTGCTGGGAAACCCATATAGTACTCCGGTGGGACAGTGCATTGGTATGTCTTTTTTAGAAATGATATGATGCTTAAAAATTCTGTAGTAACAAGTTAACGCCTAAAGCGATGCATTTAGCTAAGCCGCTGTGTAGAAACTAAACATATGGAAAGCCTCTCCGTTAGCTGGCTAACAGCTAATGCTCATTCATGCTAACTTAACTGGTCTAACTTACAGTTACCTCTCAATATGTGCGTCTTAAAATAGTAATTTACTTAATGAATTAAATGACCGATTAAAGGGAGGCGAAGCGCTTTTAAGTAAGCTGAAATACTACTTTCACTTACCAGCTGGTATTAGCCTGCTAGCCAGTGGACACTGCGTTTATCTCTCACACCCAGTTTCATAGCAAATGCTTGAGGTAACGTTAATGTGTGTAAATGATTCATACTATTGATCAACTCTTATAAATAGACACTGACTTATAAAAGGAAACTGACGGCTTGCTTTGTAAGATAACCAGCATGCAAGCACACACTGCGCAGCACTTTGCAGTTCAGTGTAATGTCATCTGTGCCGATGTTGTGTCAAAGTCTCTTATTAGTGAAAGTCAGCAATCGATTATCTTATCAGTTTGTTTGTTTTATCTTTCACAGAAAGGGCCACAGATGGCTCACTACAAAGTGAAGACTGGGCCTTGAATATGGAAATATGTGACATAATCAATGAAACAGAAGATGGGTGAGACATGAAAGATGCATGATTTATTGCATTTAACAGGTTGAATTAAGTTACCTCTGTTTACATATTCCACCAGCCTTAGGAAACCTGCATTTTACAAATCCAGAAGATGCTGTCATTGTTTTAGTTGCACATGCTTTCATGTTAATAATGTTTAATTTATGGCTGAATGGTCATGCCATTGGTCATTTTGTGGCCATTAAAATCCATTGCAAGTCCAGGGCATTACATAAAGTGAATAGTCATCACAATGTGTTATTTATGGAACCAGGCAATGCTTGCTTGCAGAAGATGATTCATTCACTTGACCTTGTCATTGCAACTTCATAATAGATTGCTTTTTAGCAGCATGGATGTGTTATTTAGTTATTTATCTGATTTATAGGCCTAAGGATGCTATAAGAGCTGTGAAGAAGAGGCTTAATGGGAATAAAAACTACAGGGAGGTGATGCTTACGCTGACGGTGAGAGGCGTGGAATGGGAACAATTCTCTTTGCAGTCTTACTAACACCTACTAATTCATTTTTTGTTAGATTGTCCTGTTCATTTTGATTTTCCATAATGTGTTCAGGTTCTTGAGACATGTGTAAAGAACTGTGGGTACCGGTTCCATGCCCTCGTCACCACCCGGGACTTCATGGATGGCGTTTTGGTGAAAATCATATCTCCTAAAAATAACCCACCTGCCATAGTGCAGGACAAAGTACTAGCTTTGATACAGGTATGGACGGGATGTTTTGATTGTTTATTAAGGAAATATTGTTGTTTTGTGGTTTAAACACAACAGGAGGGAAGAAAACCTATGACATGAGGCATTTTAAAAAGAAGGGCATGATAGAGAAGGTTAGGAGGTGCATCATGAGGCTGGTTACCTGATGCTCTGTAGTCAAGGAGATCCGGCTGTTTCATTGGCACTGAAGTTGTGCTCATTGCAACCTAGTGGCTCAGGTTACTAGATTTGGCTCCGATGACCAAGGGTGACTTCAATTTGCTTGGTCTTGCATCTAATGTGATGCTAGAAATGTTTAATTATGAAATTATTAACATGTCTAGAATGGCTTGTCCAAAGAGAAATAGGCAAGTCAAGTTTGTGCTTTGCATTTTTGTTTGACATTCAAACAACATTATTTAAAACAGTCACCTGATTTTAGTACCAACACTACCTTTTAAAAGTCAAAATGTGTCTTGAGCGTCAAAGCAGTGTTTTAGAATGATTCATTATGTAAAAGCTGTTAAAAAAGAGCTTTGCCATCACAGGAATAAATTGCATTTTAAAATATGAACGTATAAACAGTTATTTTATATTGTAATAATATTTCACAATATTAATGTTTTACTGCATTTTTGATTAAATAAATCCGGCTTTGGTGAGAGACGTCTTTCAAATTATCATAAAAAATCTTGCAACTCCAACCCAAAGGTTGTTCGGAGCCTCTAAGAAATGTCTTTATTCTGTAAAACACAAAGGAACTATAAAACCAGTCTAAAGGTCAATTTTTCAAAATTGAGATTTATATATCACCTAAAAGCTAAATAAGTAAGCTTTCCATTGATATACGGTTTAAGATATTTGGGGTAGATACAACTATTTGAAAATCTGAGGGTGCAAAAAAAAACTAATATTGAGAAAATTGCATTTAAAGCTGTCAAAATGAAGTCCTTAGCAATGCATATTACTAATCAAAAAAAAGTTTTTATATATTTACAGTAGGACATTTACAATAAATCTTCATGGAACATGATCTTTACTTAATATCCTAATGATTTTTGGCATAAAAGAAAAATTGACCCATACAATGTATTTTTGGCTATTGCTACAAATATATCTGTGCTACTTAAGACTGGTTTGTGGTCCAGGGTCACATTTTAAAGAATTTGGTATGTGGGTAGTATTTTTTATTTTTTTCCTATACTATGAAAGTCAGCAGCGACTTTTTTTTGTAACCCATATTCTTCAAAATAATATCTTTATGTGTTAATAAATATGGCAGATTTTTCATTTTTAGATGAACTATCCCTTGAATAAGGTTTTAAATGTTGAAGATCTAAGGTTGTACTGCAATGTGCTTTAATAGCTATTCTAATGCATCTTAAATTACAAGATTTCAAAGCATATTGCATGTACTTCAGGCATGGGCAGATGCCTTCAGGAGTAGTCCAGATTTGACTGGAGTAGTCCACGTCTATGAAGAAATGAAGAGGAAGGGCATAGAGTTTCCTCAATCTGACTTGGAGACCTTGTCCCCCATTCACAATCCACAACAGGTAGGTGTTGACATCAGATATATTATGGTTTGTTTATCACACAGGTAATGGCAGCTCCCATTAAAATATTATGCCCCTTATCATTTACTTAACTTTATCGCTTTACCGTCCCTCTTTATCTCTGCACTTCCGTTCATTGTCTTGCTCTGTTGATAATAGCAGCAAAGTGCTCCAGAGTTGGACCAGCAGAAATATAACGCCCCCGTCCAGCCCAAGCCACAACCTCAACCTGCCTCCGCTCCTCCTTTCTCTGCCCCTGTGACCCACACTTCCCCACAGATGCCCAATCTGCACATATCTGGGCCCCTCAACCCTTCCTCTGAACAGGTATTGTAGAACCTTTTTCCTCCATTCTTTTAAATGGGATAATCAACATTTGTTTTCATAGATTGCATAATGATTTAATAAAATATAATTGATTAGATTTGCAAGCTGCGCAGTGAGCTCGACATTGTGCGTGGGAACACTAAGGTGATGTCGGAGATGTTGACAGAGATGGTTCCCGGTCAAGAGGATCCATCCGATCATGAGCTTCTGCAGGTTTCTCATTCAGATTTTTGTTTACTTGCTTGAAAGAGCTACTGAAGGCCACTAGAGGGAGTGTTGGTGCATCATTGACCAGTTGTATTATTCAGCGTTGCATGGTTTGCTTCCTTTGTTTTTAAGGAGTTAAACAGAACGTGCAGGGCCATGCAGCAGAGGATAGTTGAGCTCATCTCACGTGTGTCCAATGAGGAAGTCACAGAGGAGCTCCTGCACGTCAATGACGACCTCAACAACATCTTCCTACGATATGAGAGGTGTGAGCAAGAACAGTGAATTTACCTTTTCTTTAAAGGGATATTTATTTTGCATTTTCTTACCCTAATGTTGGTGAAACACAATAGAAGAATTTAATAATAATGAAACCTGAGAGGTTTCTGGGCTTCCATTGGAAAGCCAGAGACCCAAAACGTCCAAGAAGTCCCGAAAGGTTACGAAGGCATTTTAAACTGAATCCATATGAATAGTGCAGTTTAATCTGAATCGTGAACAGTTTTAAGTTGGGCATTTGTTTACATCTAAACAATGATCAACACACGTACATAGTGCACATTAAATATGGTAATTGGAAGGACACGAGAACCAATGAGGTTTGCTCTAGCACATGGCGCACACAACGGCGTAGCTGACGGGCACGCAGGGCACACACTACGGGGGGGCCCGCGATAACCTCCCCATGCTGAGTTGCATTGTATACATATTGTACATATCGACAATAGCCAGAGATATTGTCAAAAGCATCAAATATTGGCAATATTAAGAGGCTTTAGCATTTCCAATTAATGTAAGCCTGTTATGTTCTTCTTATTATTAGGCCTTATTATTATTATTATTATTAGTTTACTTTTATTATTAAATTACAATAATTTCCCCCTGCAATAATTTCATAGTGGATCACCGCATGACGCACTGTGAGGATAATAAAAGATTAGGCTATTAAATTGCTCCTCATTGAAAATGTTTGTAAAAAGGTTTTATAAACAGGTCTATTAATTTATACAATTAATTATAGGCTTATAATTAAAATTATTAATGCTGTAGTCATCAGTAAAAATTAAGAGCAGCTTTATTTCATGCACTGAAAAAAAAAAAAAAACCTGTTTAAAGCAAAATATGTTTCTTAAGTTTTTCACTATACGGACCGCATTTTAGGGTGAACTATCTCTATGCTTGATTAAAAATAAGTCTGTTTTAAGTGAGAGTAAGGTTTTAATAAGTTGTATTTATTCTGGTTGCTTACTTTTCATGCTTTTTATTTTTTTAGATACGAGAGATTCCGATCTGGCCGAACTGCTCAAGGCGTAAATAACGGGGTGGGTTGTGTCTTCATTAACAGAGTTGTTCTTTTATCTGTGTTAGCATCATTTCATCATCAAGGTGTGTGTTTTCTTTTCCCCCAAACACATGTAAGGTAAATTGTTCATGCCAACAGCACATCTTGGAGTTACTCCTATAATTTCCTCTTCCTCTCATTGCTTGATTTTTGCTCTAAAATGTGCTCTGAGAATGCGTTGGCTTTGAGATGCAAACTTCATTGTTTGGTTATCAACTGATGTGATTGCATGTTGGTGTTATTTATTGTGTGGTTTGGTTGGTTTTTGTGATTTATTTGTCCTATTTTTATTTTTTTGGTATTGCTAGCTGAGGGAGGCAAGTATGAAAGTCATCTAATCTCATTTTTTACTTTGACATGCAAATGCTAAAGAATGTTATGTCAGTATTGGCTGGTACATCTTCCTGTGTTGCGTCCGGCATGTCTTGGCAATGAACCTCCACTAGCATGTAGAATGCCTGTCCCACAGTCTGTGACTTTTGCCTGCACCCTTTCCATCTACTTGCACTAGGACTAGTTCCTGCACTGCTTCAAATAAAAATAGGCTACATGGGGATTTACAGTAGTAACAATGCATTTCATGTAATTGATATATGATTTTATCAGCACATATACAGCTATATTTTTTAGGCTATTGTAGTCATTTCCAGGACTGCATGAGACACATACACTACCATTCAAGGATGATTTTTGAATTCATGAATGAATGAAATGAAATGAATACTTTTTTTTCCAGCAAGGATGCATTAAATTGATCAAAAGTGATAGTAAAGAATTTTAGATTTTTACCAAAGCATGCTGATCTTTTGAATGGTATAATCATCAAAAATCCTAAAACAATATTAAGCAGCATAACTGTTAATATTCAGTACTGATAAATCAATGATATTAAAATGATGTCTGAAGAATCATGTGCCACTTGTGTAATGGCTGCTTAAAATTCAGCAAAAAAAATCAGCTTTGCCATCACAGGAATAAATAACATTTTTAAAATGTATTAAAAATAAAAAGACAGTACTAATAACTTTACTATATTTTTGATCAAATAAATGAAGTCTTGGTTTTTTTTTTTTTCAAATAAAACCTTTCCAAATTTTGAGTGGTAATGTATTTTGGGATTTTTCTGTTAAATTTAATTAGAATTTACTCATGTGGTGTAAAGTAAAAACAGTGAGATCCTTGAATATATTTTAAATGTAGTGTACTGTAATTCACTTTCACAGAATCTGAATTCCTACTTTTATAGAAGAAATTGAAAGTTATGTGGAAATAGTATAAGGACATGTAGTCCAGGTCATCCACATGCATTATCATTGTGTTATCCCTTCTGTCAAAACGCATTAGACAATGTGTATTATTGATGTGCTTTTTTGAATTTGAACCCTTTTATATTCACTTGACATAAGCGTGTGTCACTGTGCCAAGACATTAACAAATAGTTTTTGACAGCATGTTTTAATGTGCTTTTGAATGAGAATCTGAGGGAGTACAGAAACGTAACCTTTTTTAAGTGACAAAGAAACAAATGCTACTAGAAACATTCACACACATTTAATAACAATTAGCCTGAGAATATCCATTAGCCATTCCTCTTGTGCCCACTATAATAGTCGATGCTCCTGTAAAGTCTGAAAACTTCACCTTTTTCATCAATTCTAGTGTACCCTGAGTTATAGATTGAACACAAAAGAGTTGGTGAAACCGGTGAAAACAATGTGTATACCACATCCCAACCATTCCTCTTAACTCCTCTTAACTTTTATATATCTGACTGCAGGGTCTCTCTTTTTAAAGTATGTAAAAAAAACAGTACTGTATGTAAACCAGTTCGAAAATGTTCATGGTGTAAAGGTAAGATAGAAAATAAATAATCTTATCGCCCCAAAGTATTCATAATCTGTGTGTGTCTATGTGAAATGGTGTTTCGTATCCACAGGTCCTGGATGAGGCGACAGAAGATAACCTGATTGATCTGGGACCAGGGTCTCCTGCAGTGGTCAGCCCCAGGAACAGTGCTACTCCTCCGTCTAGTTTGCCTCCCTCTGTGGCTCCGATTCGCTCCGCCTCACCCGTCACACTCTCCTCCAGACTGGCTGTTTTGGGTGAGTCTGGTACATTACTTAGATATCAAGTGGGAAGCTCTCTTGTTTGTACTAATGTTAGAATACCATTGCTTTGCAGATGTCGGTTCTGACAGTGTGAGTGGGACTTTGAGCTCTTTGACTACCTGTCAACCCCAAGATGACTTTGACACGTTTGCCCAGACCAGGACTGGCACCATACCTGAGAGGAAGAAGTATGAAACAAATGTAGTTCATGTAATTAATAGCTTATCATTTATAATAGAATAAGATGCCACACTGAAAGGAATGCCCAAAATGAAACTTCTCTCATAATTTTCACACTTTCTTAACATCCCAGGTGTACAGTATATAACTTAATTCAGTGGTTCTCAACCTTTTTTACTCCAAGGCCTCCCTCCTCTCCTTAAAAAATTGTATTCTAGGGTTATTACCTTTTAATTCCATGTAATTATTTTTAAACTAAACAAATTCAAGATGGACTTAAAAAGTGTTCTATATTTGCAAAAATACTTAGCAAGAATGTCACTGCAGATATTCTTTACAACTTAAAAGTAATAAAGTATGTGAAGCTAGATTATACAGTTAGATTATATTTATACAGTGCCATACCAAAAAAGACCACATGGAGACGCCAAAGGACTCCATATAGCCACTATACGGATCTATTCAGAATCACTAAACGCACCAAAATACAAAGGAAAAAATGAAACCATTCTAAATGTGTGGAAACTCCGCGATCTGAAGGCGGCTCAATGTCAACATTCAGGTCCTCCGTCAGAACAAGCGATTATGTCTGTGTTTGGAGCGTCTGATACCCATCTGTACATAAACACCACCGATCCTCACAAACTTCTCCAAAACACTCTTCTTCGGCGAGCATCCGTTATAAAATGCTGTACATTAATTTAGCCAGCAATGTGAATATACTGAACTGTGTTCAAGCAGAAATACGATGTTTTAGATGTGCCAAGAGCGCACATACACGGTTTGTTTGCACATCAATAATAACGGAAAAATGCGCGCCTAATGCACGACTGCTGTATGTCACTATAATCGTCTTTACCTTGATTACAATCGTCATTCATCAAAACCTTGCTAGTGCAACACTGGCTTCTTTTATCCAACCGAGAGCTGTAGTTTGCGTATCATATGCTCATGCAGCGGTCGGGTGTTTTGAGCTGCTGTTCAGTCTGTATTTCACACAGCGCGATGAGAGAAGGCTTGAGCTGCTCCAAAACAGACGAATTTCACACAATATGTTCAAGAGAGTTGGTGCTGTTATTTTTCCATTTTAATTTTAAATTTCTTTAACATATTAATCATAAAATTAGTGAATTGAATATAAATGTAGTTATCCCCCCCCCCCCCCGGTTGAGAACCACTTACTTAATTCCTTCAGATTAACAAAATTTAAGAATTTTTGAAAAAATAATCCATCTCTGTGAGTCCATATACAGTAATGAAATTGTACGGTACCTCCGATGTTGATGCTTCATAAACCACACAATACAAGCATGATGGTAATCCATAAGATCCCAGTTGATCATTGTTTTCTCAACCAAAATTATAGATGTGTGTCAGAAAATACACTTAACTTTTAAATAATAACTTTTTAAACTATAAACATCACTTCTGGCTGATCATCCGTTTATGACAGTTGGCCGTAAGTGATGCTTTGTAGCTCAAAAAGTTACTCATATTAGTTGTTGTTGTTTTTGTACACACACCTATAGTTAGAGCCTATAAGACAGATTGTCTACCACCTAGAAGACATTGATTTATAAACTTTGTCGTCTTCACTTTGTGTGGTTTTTTGAAGCATCCATTTTTTGAGGTCCCGTACACTTTCATTGTAAGACTCACAGAGTATCCCTTTAAGAACAGTGTGCAATAACTGATGCATTTTGTCCAGCTTGGAGATAGCTTCATGATGATATATTATTAAGGGGAATAAATGGAAACATTTGTAAATTTACAAAGGGTTCGATTTCATGCCAAATTAGTGTCATTCATTTACGTTTTACATTTAATTTTTAAGTATTTATTACTTAGACGAAGGGGGCCTCTTTTATGTAAAATACTAAATCAAGCTGTCTGAAATAATAAATGTGCAGATCTTTATTATGCAGTAAAGGTGTAGGAGAGCCATCATTCCCTAATATTATGATATCATTTATTTGATATGATATTGTATTATATTAGCTTTTAAATATTGCTCATTTTGTACTATCAGCGCACCATTCGAAGACACAAAGGCTTCAAGTGGAGTGGCCCCGACTTTGGATGTCAGACAACAACACACTGGGGTGAGTTTTCTTTGACTCTCTGTGTGTATTTTATTTTTCATCAGTATATGTGCATTTGGAATCATTGCTTTAATGTCAAAGAGCCATCATAGAGCTGTGTACTGAGGTACTTGTTTTGGAGTGGTTGAAAAGGCAAAGGAATTGCGGTTATTTTCAGAGGATACCGAGGTACATAGTACACAGCGTAGTGTACCAAACTCCAAATTAGTAAGTGAGAAGGATGTGACTTTGAAACTTTGCTCAGAAGGTGACACATATACATTGGAGTTAAAAGAAACTAATTCTGGAAGTTCAGATTATACTTTTATTGTTATATATTAGTTACTGATATTATTGAGTGAGTGCAGCTCAAAAGAGTCTTGAATTGCAGTAATGTGCGGTGACGCTCTGTGCATGTTTGATTTATTTCCACGTCTCCATATGAGGGTAGTTTGCTAATATTGGTTTGATTAAGACTTTTATGTTGAAGTCTTATTGTTTTGTTTTGTTTGTTTTTTGTCATGTTTTCTTGGGATTATTATTTTATTTATGATTTGCTTTGCTCCGGCCCATGGTTTGGGCTCATAGGCAGCTCTTGACCAGTCCTCTGTCATGGATGACATTGAGGAGTGGCTCTGTGCTGATGTGGTGAGATTTCCTTTCGTTTATTTTTATTTCATTTTTTTCTTCTTCTTTAGGACGTAACCCATTTTTCTGAAAAGAAATATGCCCTTGTTACCACATATTTCTTTTTGTTCTTGGCTGTTTGCCCTTTATCCTCTTTTTGGGGTCACTAACCACTCTCCTTGTATGGTTTTGCTGCATTCCTTAATTTCTGGGATATTCTTACAATTGTTTTAATTTATTAAAATATACAATGAGTGCATAGTGAATAGACTCTTGCTTGATATGCTTTTAACGCTTTTATTTTCTATACTAAAGACTCTTTTGGATGTTTTGGGTAATGTGATTTAGTTAAACCAAGAATAGGTCATTTGAAGAGAATAATCATGTTTGATGTGGTTTGGTGTGTTTATTTTTGTGCAAGCCTTCATGCACTGAAATCTTTTACCCTTTCCTTCAGAAAGGAGATGAAGGAGAAGAGGGTGTGACAAGTGAAGGTATGGAGAATTACTTGATTTATGCTACTCAAAAGTTTGGGGTCAAGTTTTGTTGTTTTTGTGTTAAAAGAAATTAACACTTTTTAAGGATGCATTAAATTGATCAATAGCTGAGAGTAAATACATTTATAATGTTACAAATTATTTTTATTTTAACTTTCTATTCACGGACGAATCTGGTTTCCATCATGGCTTTCACAAAAATCTATTTAACTGTGATTAATAGATGTTTCTTAAGCAGCAAATTAGCATATTAAAATGATTTCTGTATGATTATACAACACTGCAAATTCAGCTTTGACATAACAGGAATTACATTTTAAAATATATTAAAATTTGAAATTGTAATTAAACAATGTTACCGTTTTACTGTATTTTTAATCAAATAAATGCAGCCTTAATGAACATGAGACTTCTTTAAAAAGCATTAAAAACCAACCCCAAACTTTTGAACATTAGTGTCTATCTGTTCATATAGTCCCAGCAATTCTATGCAGTTTTTGACTTTAAATGCCCCATGAAAACTTCTTCCAGAGTTTGATAAGTTTCTGGAGGAAAGAGCCAAAGTAGCAGAGATGGTGCCCACGCTGCCGACACCCCCGAGTGACGAGCTTCCTGCTGCCGCCGGCGCTTCTGTAAACGCGAGTAGAAAGGCAGGCAGGTCCGAGGACTCTGTCTTTGCCTTGTAGATAAGTGTCAGATCCTCTGGGGCGGCCCAGCTCTGCTCATGTGGCAGTGATGCGTCAGCCGCTTTGCAGATCTATCGGCGTCTCTTTCTCTCATGCTTCTCCAGCACAATCAACACTACCACAGCTGAAGTGATCAAAACTGATTCATGATCTAGACATTTTCATACTCATACAGTATTTTCAATGGAATGAAAACTTGGTATAAATCCACTCATAACTCCCTCTAAAAGCATTACCGTTCCTTGTGGGTTCGAGAGTTCAATGTCTATTTTTTTAATTGATATTTGTGGTATAAAGCAAGGAAGTTCTTTGTAAAGTCTACTACCAGATCCGGTCATGTCTAACTTTGTGTTCACTGTGGTCCTGCATGCAACAGCTGGATAATCCAATTTCTCTTTCCTCATTAATTATCTGTAAAGGGAGCTAATGATAGTTTGTTATTTGTTTTATTTATTTTAATTTACCTGATGATTTGCTTTAAAGGGATGTTATACATAGGATTATTTATTATTACATTTCCAATTAATACCTCTGACAAGATGAAAGCTGATGGTAGCAGGTCAGCTGGCAAATTTAAGATTTTTGTGTCATATTATCAGAAATAAATGAGACAAAACAATTAGAGAGAGAAATTTTAAGCATATCCGTTATTTATTAGAATTTTAACACATTTTGCTTAAAAGTGACAGAAGTGTCGTGACTGTACCACATCTCTGAACTACATAAGTCACATCAGAGGGAAAATGATATTATTAATATGTCACTGGATACTTTTAAATGCTATTTTACTTGGCAAAACCATTGCCTATTAGAAAGAATTAATAGGAACAAAAATTATGTATTTCAATTTAATTTGCACAGAAAGAATTATTCACCTTTCGGCTGTGTTAAAAGAGCTTTTGTTCAATTACAAAATTTAAGCAGTCGTTCATTTCAGCGCTGTCTATTAACGAGGCTGAAAACAAATGCAGTTTCCAGAGAACGGATGGTGACTGCGAGGCAGTTTAAATTGGGTCTTACGTTGCACAAGCGCAGCAGAAGTGGTGTCGAGCTTAACGTTGTTATTGGGAATGAAATGGATCTGCCTTAAAGAACTGGTTGTGGGTAGTTTAAGGTGTAGTCCACTCTCATGTTTGCACATCAGAGATTTGATTTAGTGAGGTGAATGTGCTGATGTAATATCTTAGTTTGAGTGCTGTGTCTCGCTGTTGTGTACATACTGTTTTGACGGACCAAATGTTTAACCTTAGCAAATAATTTAAGCGTAGAGTCAACTAACTTAAGACATCTATTGCTTTTAGTTTTAGTTGTGTTTGTATTTTATTTTATTTTTTCATTTAGGTGAGCACAAATCAAAGGGACAGTGCACTTTTGCATGGCTAATTATTTTATATGATTTGTCACACTACACACTATGTATTATGAGCCCCAGATCTATCGAGTAACTAAGCTTTGGCCCTCTTGCACTCATAATTTCAGTTTAAAAACGGGGGTTTTGAGACTCGCCGCCTTTGGCAGAATTATTGGGAGTTCATTATGCTGTGTTTGTGAACTGGAGCTGTTAGGACAGTGTAAGGGAAACAGGTGTCAGTGATATTTAGTCTGTTAGTTTGGTATTTTTGAGAAGAGCTAAGAATAAATTCAAGGATCGCTGTAGCAGGGATGCAGCTCGATTATGCACAAGCATTAATACTAAAATTGTATGGCTACTGTCTATTTCTGTTGATAACAGGAGATTTGAGGGATAAGGATTGTTGTCACAATTGATTAGTTTCTTTCTTTCATGAGATCTGTATCTCTTTCTACATTACTAATATGTACACTAAACTACACTAAAATCTTACCTCCCATGGATGTTAACATCCCATTTAAATGCTGTTGTTATTGTTTTTGACACTATCGCTGAAACTGTTCATCTTGGATAAAAACACATGAATTTAGTTGACGTTATTTATCAGTTTATCAGCATATGCCTTGAATGAATTTTTCAGCAATTGTGCTATTTCATCACTTAATGCTGCACTACGGTTTGATTTATTTGAGATGGTTTTAGTAAATTAGTCTCAGTAATGTATAGTTTGAGAAAGCAGAACATTTAGCATCTTTTTTTCAGAATACCGTATTGGTTACTGAATATTAGAATGAAGGGGCTGTAAAGATTAAAAATCATAGATTTGGAGTTTACACATTTTTTTCCAGTGTATTTGGAATGAAAATATTTGACTTATTGCAATCAGACACAAATGATCCCCAGGATATGGTCAGGTCATGCCAATGTCTTTTGTACCATTGAGAGCATTTCTTTATAGGAACGGCACTTTTCTTCTCTTTGATATGTATTTGGAGTTGTGTGTGTGTCTATGTATATGTGTGAACAACAGCTCCTGATATCCTGATGTCTGCTGCAGACACCGTGTTTATTCTGTATTTACCAAGGGACGGGAAAGAGAGGATCTAGCTTTCTAAAATGACACATCTATATAAAGAAAAGAGAAAGTGGTGGGTGGTGTGTGCGTGCGTGTGAGAGTGTGCGTGTGTGTGTGTGCGTGTGTGAGAGAGTGTGTGTGTGTGTGTGTGAGTGAGTGAGTGAAGGGCTGGAATAAGCTGTACTCTAACCGGTGATCATTTCTGTGGTCAGTCTTGGTTTTACAGATTGAACTGGTGTTGGTCTGTGTGCTTACCTGTTATACCTCAAGCTGCTCTCTGTATTGTTTGATTCATGCATGTGTTGAACTCCAATAAATTATACCAAGATGGTGATGTGACCAGACTGTCTATTGTAGATATGTCATATTGAATATATTCTGCAACACTTCTCAAACCGAATTACAGATCGTTGTAAAATATTAAAATGTATTTCACTGTGATAGTTTTATTTTATTACACACGCACATTTCAAACCCTGTAATTTACAAATTTGTGTACTAAAGTTTTAAGTTACCAGCCATTCAGAACACCTACTTACCAAAACAAAATCAGAAATACATTATAAAAATATTATACAATCTTATTCTGGATAATAATGGCTTTCAGTTTTAAGACAAAATTTTCTCTGACTTCTCTTCCTCAGCCTTTATTTCCAAATGGAGATTAACTCAGAGCTAAATGTTTGATGGTAAACACTTTGAAGATGAGTAAAGTGATCCGCTGTTTCCTCACAAATGTCAGTATACTGAATTAATGTCCATCATTGACATCTATTAAAAAAGGCCTGAAGTGAGAACGAGAGCTTCAGTTGCACACGTCTTGGACGTCTCACAGGCATCGCACACCAGATGTATCATTCTGGATTTTCAACAGGCTCTGGAGTCGTAGATGGGCACCGCAGACAGATGCCAAGCAGGTTCGCTACACTCAGAAATCTAGTCAGATTTTAAAGACGTTCAGTGTATGACCCTCTGTTAATGCTGGACACTCCTGATCCACCAGATTGGCTAGTGATACATTAGTGTTACCTTTCACAGTTTATTCATTTATGTACTACACCAGCATTTGTCGGGTTATCAGGTATTGCTTAACCCTATGCACACTATCATTAAGATGTTTTAGGGACCATTGACTTCCATAGTAGGAAAACAAAATGCTATGGAAGTCAATGGTGCCCCAGAACTGCTCTGTATCCCACCTTCTTCAGAATATCTTCCTTTGTGTTCAGCAGAACAAAGACATTCATACAAGTTTGGAACTACTTGAGGGTGAGTAAATGATGACAGAATTTTCATTTTTGGGTGAACTATCCCTTTAAGCACCAAATCAGAATATAACATTAATTTCTAAAGGATCATGTGACACTGAAGACTCGAGTAATGGATTTTTTTCATCACAGGAATAAATATATCTTTGATCAAATAAGTGCTGACTTGGTGAGTAGGAGACACTTCTTTCAAAAACATTAAAAAAGAAAATCGGATCTCAAACTTTTGAAGAGCTGTTCACTTCAAAACACAGCAACCAAGAAAAGGCCCAAGGATCAATTTGAAGGAGCTGTTTCTAGAGAAGGAATAAAACACAATCAGAAAGAACCTGTTTCAGACTGCTAAAAAAAGTCAAGCCTGGATGAAAGTAAATCTTTTAAAGGGAAATGTTCTCAAACAGAAGACCACATGAACAGGAAGAGCTCAAGAGAGTGTCCTTCTAACCACCTTATTTCAAAGATACTTCATAATCTTCATATACTTCATTAATTAGTTTTAATTGCGTGATAGCCAGTGAAGGGGTGATGTTTTTCTCGTAACCCTTGAAGACAGAATCCTCTGTTTATGTGGACAAATTTAACATTAATTTAGAGGAAATGATGCAAGCACCAATGAGAATCAGGCTCGCATGGTACATTCCTAAGGGTTAAAAATAAAACCTCCTATGTTCGAAAGACTGTAGTAAACACCAATAACAAGTGCATAATCACTTCCATCATGGGCGTAATGGAAAATAATTATTTCCTAATCATAGTGCAAGGGCCTTTTAATGTGTTCACATTTTGGGCTCTGGAATTAATTGAATAACCTCCATACTTCAAATCAATGGCTAATTATTGCATAGAGAACATGGTTTAAAAGCTTGTTTTGAACAGCTGCACAACATTTTCAGGACATGGCCTGTTCAGTTTGGGGTCTGCTGCTGTGAATTTTCAGGTATTTAGAGATTATGATTACCACAAATAAGATTGAATCAAATTTTACAAATACGTGTAGTAACTGGTGTCAGTCCAAATCACACCATGCTTTAAAAACCTCATAACCCGCCGTTACTTAAAGAGCTCTCTTTAGATTCTAGGATTATTCAGAAGCGTACATACACATCCAGCACTTATTCACTCGATTGAGTTATTCAGTGAATGCTACATCCTTAGCATCCACCAAAAGTCACACCTTAAGGAAATCACGATTGCTAATCAGGGACTCATTATTGCATTATTAGATTGCTTTTTTCCCTTTTTAAGAAGCATTTCTTAAAGGCTTCATCGCTATCTTGTTTTTATAATAATTTCCTGGCCAAAATCCAATTTTAAAACAGGGGAAAAGGCAATGAAAGCTAAACATTTTGAGTAAATTAGCTGTTTATGTTTATTATATGGGTGCTATTATCGTTGCACATCACTGATTTCCCAATTTCCTCATTCAGTGCTGTTTACTTAGCCCTAAGCCTCTCATTTCACCTCGCTGACAATGCTTCAGCATAACGCAATAAATAAATGCACAAAAGAGGGTTTATTTACAAATATGAGGGGGGAAACTACCATTTTTATTTTAAGATTTGTACAACGACAGATGAGCCAAGCGAACAACACTGTCACAATATTCCTAAATCAGAAGAGACATCAATGGGTGAACTATGAACTGCTTTTGCATTTTAATAAAAATGAGAGTAATCTTAAAGCAAGAATGCTGTCGGAGCTTTGATTTTTTTTTTTTGAGGGGAGGGGGGGTATCTCGGGCCTTTTAAGATCATGCCTCGAAGCACTTTATGCTAAGTTAATTTACCCAAATATATCCACGCCAGAGCGCACAACATCAACAACGCTGTTAATAGAAACCTGCTGATCCATAACAGTTTTAGAGTTAGATGTTTACTGGGGGGCAGTGCAATATTTACCTTAATATCAGTGATCGATCAGAGGATTTGCAAGCCGGCATAAGGCGTTTAATTATAATTGCATCAGGATAGGTGTTGTAGTGGCAGCAGGATTTGAATAAGGTCACATCTCCGGCTAACCTTGCAAGTGTAATGCTATATTAAATGCCACTCATGTTAAGTGTGTTGAAACCCTTCTGATGCAGTCACTCCGTAATATAAAGGTTAAATTGAAAAATGTCCCCTCCTGAGCACAAAGCAAGCCATGATTGATACACCTTAGAAGGAAAATAAATGTTAACAGGCTTCCGCTCTAAACTCCCAGCTTTATGAGTGATATGTATTCTAATAGAGTGTTTGGATCACATTTAGTCAGACCTTATATAAATGGAAAAGGTCAGTCCGAGAGATTAGGGAGATTTGGAGAAGGTTAGACTGCGCTTGTATGACAGTTCGCTAATATTCAGTTATGTCTATTCAAATATGCCTAAGCATTTCTATATCATTAATATGAATTTTCTTGACGTGTGTAAAGGACATTTTACTTTATATACACTTTTTACTTTTATTTACACTTTTTACTTTATATACAGAAGTTACATATATATGGGAAATGTATAAAACGAAGCACTCTTGTTTTCATTTATTATGATATATCATAAATACTTAGAACATTACTGAAAACTGGCTTAAATTTAGAGCTTTCTTTTATTTATAACCTGGTTTTGTTCAATGAGTGCTTCATATTAGTTAGCAGTTCACTTTTTTATGATTTTAAAAGCCGAATATCTAATTGGACGATTAGAACATATAGAGAATATTTTATCCTGAATGTAGTAGACGGGGGAAGAAAGAGTCTTTAAGCAATATTTTCAATGATTACTGCTTTATTGCCTTATATTGGCAGGCAAACAATATTTCATAGATCCCAGCATTGCGTTCTCTTATAAACCTAAATGTAATAGTTATTGTGATTATTGTTTCATACTTGGTCACTGAGCTTGTTTGATTTTTACTAAAAACGTATGACCAAAACAAGGGCTATTATACATTGTGATCGATTCAGCAGATTAGCACGTCTTACTTCTCGTTTGTCTAAAGTTTAAAGATACTTTCAAATAAACAGAGATTCCCGAACGAAATGACAAAAACACCCCGGGGAGGGCTTTAGAGACGGAGAGCTCTGGTTTTGCCCCGGGGAGCATGTGCTCAGTCTATCAGTGATTGATACGGATCACAGACTGGCAAGGGCCAATGATACACATTATAAACAACATTATGTAAACAATAGAGTTCAGCAGTTGTGCAGTAAGCAGGGAGTGCTGATTACACCAAGCCCATAGCTATGTCAGCGCATTTGTTTGCAAATACTTCACTAACTACAAACCCAACACAACACCAACACACCTCAGGTGAGCATGCGATCTGCAGTTTTAGTTTTTACTTTAAAGGAGGGAATTAAAAATGTTTGGGTCACCCTTTACAATAAGGTCCCATTCGTTAATGAATTAGCTAATATTACCGATAATAAGCAATGCATTTATTATAGCATTTATCAATCTTTAAAATATTTGAATATGTTCATGTGAACTCAGGTCCATTAAATGAACAGATGCAACTTTTGATTGTATTAATGCATTAGTAAATGTTATAATTAATAAAAATTGAGATTAATAAATTATTTGTATTTAATGTTAACAAATGTTAACAAATGGAGACGTGTTGTAAAGTATTGCCTGCAGTATGTTTGCATTAAAAGTATGATTGATTTAATCAAAATCAACTGTCTGCCCTAGTGAAAAAAAATTAATATACTAAAATGGTTTTTTTTAATACATTTATTTCATGCTAAGTATACTACAAATACATTTACATAGGCTATTTATGTGCTTAATAAAAATACCCTGCACTTGTACTTTTGGAATACATGTATACTTAAAGTCTGCTAAATTAGAACAACTCATTTTGTACTTAATGCACTTTAATTGTGTGGAAGTAGTGCTGAAGTCCATCTAAAGATATACTGAGGTATATCTGACTGTGCTAAAGTGGAACTATTGAGCAACATGTCAGTAAATATGTTCATAGATTTGAACTAAAGTATGAAATAAATGTATTTTAATTATACAACTTTTTTACTAGGCCTTCAAAAATTCATGACGACATGTGGATCTTTTCAAAAAGAGCATTATTCTATACTGCATATATTATTATCATTATCATTAAATATTATTATACTTATAAGTCACTATATGTATTTCTATTTAACAGATTTGCTAACATGAGCGACAGTACATTACTGACGGGAGCACTAGCGCACAACAAACTGCATGTGCCTACTGACAAGCCGATTTGCATTACGGGAAAGACTGTTTGTGCACTATAGAAGCCTTGAAGTTTTTGACTGTTTCAACATCAGGGTATTTACTGATCTGCATCCTATAGTTACATGGTCCAGAAGTGTAGATTGAGATGTTGTGGCTCCAGGTGGTGGATCACAGCTCCAGCTCCACTGTTAGGGGCTCTGAACCCGGGCAGAGGGTCCGGCGTGGAGAGAATGTAGTCAATGCTGAATTTGATCTCGGGCTCAGGTTTGCTGAGAGGCGGGTTGTTTTGGGCCGGTCTGTGACTAGTGTTCACAGGGCAGAAAGAATCTGAATCCGTGGGTCTTACTGCAATGCCCTGATGAGTGTCCATGGCAACAAAAGCTTCGGCTGACTCCTTCAGGCCCATTTTTAAGTTGCGTCTACGGCGGCGGCGACGAAAGTTGCCATTTTCAAAGAGGTCCAGCATGGACTCGCAGCCTGTGGCGAATGTCCAGTAATTACCTTTTCCTTTCTCATTACCTTCCGTACGGGGCACCTGAGGAAAACAAATAATCAGCCTGTTACAACAAACCCCTAAAGTTAATAAAACCATTAGATGCCTTTACAATTATAACGTTTTCTTTACTATTTCTTATACATTTATTGCAACTGAGTAGGCTACAGATTTTAGACTTGCTGTGATGCACAGCATAACAAAGCAATCTGGTTCTGTTTATACATTGGATTTTTTTTTAATTTTGGTTCTTTAAGTTTACGCTTTAACATACACATCCAGTCTCCATCATACCTTTATAAAGCAGCTGTTTAGAGAGAGGTTATGACGAATCGAGTTTTGCCAAGCCCTCTGGTTGGATCTGTAATAAGGAAACCTCTTCATGATGAACTCGTAGATTCCTGATAGAGTAACTTTATTCTCTGGGCTCTGCTGTATAGCCATCGCTATTAGTGCAATGTAACTGATAGAGAGAGAGAAAACCGACGTCAGAGAAAGATTCGTCCCTTCAAAGAGGTCCGTATCCCCTAATTTAGGGCTAACAAGCTTATTTGTAATCATTCATACACACACAGAAATAATGAATAGAATATTATGAATATGATATACTTTAAATGTAAAAATATACTTTAAATATATAATTAATAGGCTATACTTTAAAGGAAACTCTATTAATATCGATAATATTGCAAGAGACTCCATATTGCAAGTGCGCTCTGATCAAGACAACAGCCGACAACTTTTCATAATTGCTAAAAATTACTATAATTATAATTATTAATACATGTAAATATATATGTATGTATATATATATATATATATATTACACACACACACACACACACACACACACACACACACACACACACACATGAATACATAAATACATACGTATATATATATATATATACACATTCACATATATACATGGCCTTATATGTTCATTTAATAACTTAAAGAATATTTTATATATTATAAGAACCTTTCATTAATTACATAGAAATGTTATACCTCTGTAATGCTTTTCACTTCGTTAATGCACCAAATTTAGAAATAAATTTTGAAATATGAAATTATAAAAAATATCATAATAATAATATTAACTAGTATTTAATTTAGCCTAATTTACAAAATTATTGTAAAAGTGCTCAATAAAAATGCTAATTTATTAAATTAATACATAATTATTTAGTAAATTAGGCTACTGCTGCTTTTTATATCTAAGACAATATTATATAATAGCCTATACTATAATATAATATATAATAACAATTAACAAAATAATAATAAAAATGAAATACCTGTAAGCTGGTCGACACACTTTCTTCTCTTCATCAGTGTCACATGAGGGGTATCCTTCTCCATCATAGTTAAAACAGTTATAAGGATATTGCGAATGGTCAAACATCATCAGACGTCCAGGGTGGCAAGCCTTTATGGTTTCTAGTAATGAGAAAGGCTCTAGCTGGCCAAGACAAATGAAGCAGCTCTCATGAGAAGTGTTTGTGAGTGTGTGTAGGGAAGTGACCGGCTGCTGCTCAGATGCTCATATAATGGGCGTACATGACTGGAACTACTGTAAACGTCTGAACCCGGGGCGTGATCAACAAACCCTAGTCACTCATTCACTCTTTGATTCTGGGTGGTCCGGTCCCACTCGGGATTGGATGTTTTGTTTGGTCGTGTTTCTTTTTATAGTCTGATCCTCTTATAGTTGAATGACGAATGAAACATTAACAACATTGTTTCTCGTGTCTTTAGTCGTAAACTTTCAGGTTGTGTTGTGTTGTGTTGTGCCCCTTGAATCACATATCTCTCGGCAACAACTCTTGGCTTCTGTAGATGCAATCTATAATGCGGCATAATAGCCACAAATTGTGTTTCCGTGACTAAAAACGGGATGTGTGTTCAAAAGAACATTAAGTGGCTTATGAGGGACCGAGAAACACGAGCAAACAGCCCGCGGCGCGAGATGTTTGTGTGTGGCCTTAGATCGAACTCGCTTCCTTGTTTGGACTCATGCAGCTCGGACATCTGGGACCGAACTCGTTCGTTTTTCTTTTTTAATTATACACTTCGTCAAAAAATGCAATTGATTTGATATTCTAGCAGGTGAGGCTTGAACAAGGATTCTTGTTTTGCGTTCGTTCGTTTAAAACGAGGTTTACAGACGATCAGACAGATATTTGCGCTCATGTGTCGTTTCCTGTCTGAGTGCACAGAGAGTGCGATCTGATAACGGTCCCTGCGGAATCCCGCTCCGCTCCCATGACGCCGTTTCCTCTGCTGGACCGTCTGCGGCTGCTCTGATTGCTGCAGTCCCTGTCCCCCCAGACCAGACCAGACCACTCCACACAAGACCATTAGGCTAAAAACACTGCACCAGGGGCAAACATTAACCAGGGCTTCAGGCAAAACTGCCCCAGATAGGCTAGTTGTAAAGCAGGGGGCAAAATGACCCCGTAGTTTCTCCATGTGTATCGAAAGTTATAGGTGTGTAACATTTAGGCTAATTATAATTCATTAGGAATAGCTTACATGCCTAATTGATGTATTCCTTTGAAGTCACTTTAGTGACCTGCAGATGTCAGAATAAACTTTTAACATGTTTAGGTCTTTCTTTCTTTCTTTCTTTCTTTCTTTCTTTCTTTCTTTCTTTCTTTCTTTCTTTCTTTCTTTCTTTCTTTCTTTCTTTCTTTCTTTCTTTCTTTCTTTCTTTCTTTCTTTCTTTCTTTCTTTCTTTCTATGCGAGTGATCCTGGAGCACAAAACCAGTCTTAAGTCACTGGGGTATATTTATAGCAATAGCCAAAAATACACTGTTTGGGTCAAAATGATACATTTTTCTTGTATGCCAAAAATCATTAGGACATTAAGTAAAAGTCATGTTCCATGAAGATATTTTGTCAATTTCCTACCGTAAATATATCAAAACTGAATTTTTGATTAGTAATATGCATTGCTAAGAACTTCATTTGGACAATTTTAAAGGCAATTTTCTTAATATTTAGATTTTTTTATGCACCCTCAGATGCCAGATGTTCAAATAGTTGTATCTCAGCCAAATATTGTCCTATCATAACAAACCATGTATCAATGGAACGATTATTTATTCAGCTTTCGGATGATGTATAAATCTCAATTTCGAAAAAAAATGTACCCTTATGACTGGTTTTGTGGTCCAGGGTCACATATTTAAAAAATACAAACTATAAAATACAGTAATGTAAATGTATTTATTATGTTGTATCACAATACATTATTTTATAATGGTTTGTTTAATTAATATTGAATTTATAATAATATACCAAGTCATAACAAGCCTTACTTCATCATACTCATTTCATCATACTCAACACTATTTAAATATTCACCAAACTACATGTAACACTTTATAATAACTCTGTCATATTTTACTTTAAAACATTATTAATATTTGCATTGCTTTTGCACCATATGTTGAACAAGTATGTATTTTTCAGTTATTGAAAATGATATCTAATTATTTCTGAGGTTCTATTTTAAATACGGTCTCATTTTAGCTTAATGTATTAAATAAAGTGGGACAGTGGCCTTCAGTACAGTGGGACAGCTTTTAATTATCATACCATTATGAGCTAATATATAAAGAACCATGTCATAAAACAGTTCAGACATTTCCTAATCACTTTAATTGTAACCACTATAGCATAAAATATTTCTACGTGGCATCTAGTCATTAGTTGGTCTAGATCAGGGTTCCTCAAATCTTTCCCTGGAGGTCCAATCTGCTGCAGAGTTTAGCTCCAAGCCTGATCAAACTCACCTACCTGTGATTTTCTAATGATCTTGAAGACTCTGGTTAGCATGCTCAGGTGTGTTTGATTGGGTTAGAGCTAAACTCTACAGGAGTGGTCCAGATTTGAGGATCCCTGGTCTAGATCAGTGGTTTTCAATCCTGTTCCTGGGGACCCACCGCTCTGCACATTTTGCATGTCTCCCTTATTTAACACACCTGATTCAGATCATCAGCTCATTAGGAGATTCATGAACTACACTGTGTGTGTCAGATAAGAGATACATACCAAACGTGCAGAGCGGTGGATCCCCAGGAACAGGATTGAAAACCACTGATCTAGATGATTAATCAATTGGAACTATTTAAACAAAAGTCTACATTTTATCACTTTTAGAACAAACAATTGCTCTAAATGTGATTTTATAGCAATTAAATAAAAGCAAAGATATTTTCTGTAAATGCTTTTTAGTAATAACAATGTCTAATCTTGTATGAAAAAACAAACAGTGAAAAGCAGTGCCTAATAAAATCCCCAATGTTAAATTAACACCGCTGGTGTTCATATAATCAGTTTGGAACCCCAGCAGTGTTAATATAATGCCTGTGATGTATTCAAAAGTATATTGTTATTTAAATGTAATTATTATACATACATATTAAAAAAAGAACATCTGTATAAGACCATTTGCTTAATCTTTGTTTATTGCACCATAACCAAGGAGAAAAACTGAAACAAAAAGTCCCGATAAGAGACAAAATATGACAGCAACAGCAAAACATATTGTATTTCTTTGAAAATGTGAAAATACTAACTACATATTTAAAAAAAAGTATGGAACTGTGGTGTAGCCATGGTATGATAAACCACATTTATTCTGCTGATTACTCTGTCATCTCCACAACCGAGTATTCAAGTATCTCTAATTGCACAGGCACTGAATTCACATATTTACACAACTTGTCCAGCAGTTAGTAGAAACGTGTTTCGTAGTACAACAAGGACTGTAGAGAGCTCAACATAAACACCAACATCCTTCCCACCCTCAACTAAAAATACACTAAATGTTACAATGCACATGCTATGCATACGCGGCAGCATATCATATATACAAAATTATACTAAGAAAATAGCTCAATCAGCAAAACTAACATGACCTCTGTGCTTCTGCCAATGACTTTGGGCTGGTAAAACCCAAGTGCTAATAATGCTTCAGTTAACTGTCATGTACTGTTTCTTCAAGAGCCGTGTAGTTTCTAAAACATTTCTTAAAATCCCAATTTAATGTAATTATTACTTATTTTACCGTGGTCAAAATTCTGCAATAGAGTGATAATTCAAACCATCATTCACAAACTCCTCTGAGCACACTAAAACATTTGTATTTTATTTTACTTTAATAGCAAGAAAATTCTACAGTGATTCATAGATTTGACATTATTAATCAGTATCCTTGTGCAATTTAAGGGCTACATTTTTAGGTCACATGTGGGTGGAAATGCAGCAGTTACACTCGACAATATTGATTATTGATATTCAAACGTTCAGTTTTTGATATTGCCTTACATGTGACTGAAAAAAAGATCTGATATGCTGGAAATGATGCGAGTTGTTACATTTTAAGGACATTTCTTTGAAATCCAGTAAACCATCAACTTGTTTCAAACATATACTGCACATTGTTACTTATCTACTCACATTAGCACAAATACTGCAACTGGTTTAATGTACTAGATGAATCTACCTCTTTGATTTGTAACAGAATTTATGAATGGCATGTTTGGAATAATAAATATGGAACTCAATAAATAACCTCTGATCAGCTATAACATGACAGACGGGACACTTTTGGGAGAAAACTCACATTTCACTCAAAGCATTTTGTCCTAAATAAGGTCAAGAAAAATACATTGCTATATGAAAGCACAGTTCCTCTCATTCCTCCTTGGTATGGAGAGAGTATAAAGAATTTTATTTGAAGGCGTGAAAGTCCACGTATATTCAGACAAAGGTGCACACGTCACGTACAGCGGTGAGAGAGTGTGTGAAGCTGTAGTTCCTCATAAGTTTGAACTGAAATGTTGCCTTCTTTAGCTGCAAAAACGCCAGCCAAACATTCACTGTAGCCGTTGGTATGTCCTGCACATCCTTTGCCTATTTCTTAAAAAAAAAACGTCGCTATAACTTTAAAGTCCAAATAGTTTCTCAAAGGGACAGCAAATACTGGTTAAGTGGTGTTCTGTAAAAACATGGAAATATATGAATATTTGATATATGTTTATTTAGATCCTTTATAACAGTGGTTCTCAACTGGTTTTGCTTTGCATCTCACATTAGACAATATGAGGCAACACAAACAAAAGGCTAAATATAAAATGTGAAATAATCAAGTAATAATGATAATATCAATAATAATGATTATTATTGCTTAGGCCCAATCAGTGCTTGAAGTGGGCCGGTATGCACCGGTACCGGCACTTCTATATTTTAGCCTTTAGAGTAGGCCTACCTGCACTTTTTTGTGCTACATTTCTATGTTGCCTACTCAGAGTAAAATGTCCGGGTGATTAGGCTATATGATCCCTATATAGAAACGCACACTACCCAGGCGGGATCACCTCTCATCTCATCACTAGATCACGGGTGACCGCCCCTACTCTGCCAACGACCCATCATATCCAGCTAAAATGAAAAGCAGCAGGCTTTTGCAATCACATCATTTTAAACTGTAAACTCCTGGAAAGTCCAAGGATCCAGTGAACGAATTCAAACAGTAAGCTCAAAACAGCGCTAATGCAGAGAAAACACGGCCGATTTCATCAGCGATTACAGAGAGAATAGTGACTTACGTCCAGATGTCAGTAAAGTTATTATTTTCAGCATGTATTTGGCTTAAAAACAAGAGTGTTTATAATGAACGCTGATTATGCGGTGGTCACAGATTTAGTGATTCTGAATGGAACCGTATGTTAAAGGCAGGCGATGTAGTGGTCTTTGGTGTCTCCCTGTGGTCCTGTTTGGTATTGCAGCTTGACTTGTGCTAATTTGTATTGAACACTTTTATTTAATTATTGATTGATTGATTGTGGCACTATACATACATTGTGAATTATTAAAAAGTACTTATTTAATATAAATAAATAAATAATTAAATAAAGGGGGGGGGGGTACCGGCACTTCTTTTTTTTCCACTTCAAGCACTGGGCCCAATAAAATACCAAATTGTATAAAAAAAGCTGAATAGGATCATTTGTTTTTACTATTGTTTTTTAATAAACTATAATTATTATTAATAATCCATCAATGTTTATTTTATTATTATTATTTCTGTTTTATTTACATTGTATATTATAAGCTGCAATAATAATACTACTTTTAATAATCTTTTATTATTTGCATTTAAGTGTTGTTTTTTCTTTGCTGTCTACATCAGACAAGCCCATTTTAAGGTGAAAGTCCACCAGTTGAGAAGCACTGCTTTACAACACTGGCTGTTACATGTGAAGATCAGCTTACATTTTGGATGTAGGACTGCAGAACACCGTCTCTTTCTCTGTCTACTGCGTGTCTTTATTTGAACACATGGTCCATTAGTCGAGGAATGAGTCTTTGGAATTCACTGAATTCAGAAAAGTTTATCAACAAGAGCATCTCTTGCAAGACGTTCATGGTCTATAGAGCTGTGGTGGGACTTCAAAGGAGCCGCCGGGGGCGCCTGATCAATCTGTGCCCACTACCTTTGTGGGGCTGTGCCCGTGTTCAAGCCCTCCAAGAGCAGGTCATCCTCTACTACGTTACTGTAGCCCTCCTTCTCAATGCAGCCGGCCAGTACCTGGAGCACCAGGCGCAGCCGCCGGTCCATGGCCTCCAGATGAGGCCTAATAAGGATGGGCGACAGCGTATCAGTCTGCAGACTTTCCTCCATCAGAGCACTCAGTCTGAACTCCTCCTTTGCCAACAGCTGAAGCCGTAAATGAGTGGACGTCTTCACCCTGAGTCAAACAGATAGTCAGAATCACTAACCCAAATACAACCAAGCCATTTCTAATCAGTTATGTAATAATTTATCAATGCATTTTGTTGTGGGATGAATTAGGATGAAATTAGGACATTAGGAAATTAGTTAATAAGTGTTTGCCCACTTTTTCAGCAGCATTGGAGTATTTTTTCCCATTTTTTATGTCTTTGTTAAAGTGTTATAAGACAGGAATCACTCCAACCAGCTATGAGTTGAATCACAACATCACAAAACCTTGAATTGAAGCAAAACATTTGTATTTAAAAATCAGGCAAAAAGACAAAGGTACAAGACTGTGTGCTTTGACAGCAGAGGGAAATAACTACAATTACAATTCCATTGCGAATGACATAACTGGATTAAAAAGATTACAAATATGAATTTATAGTTCGTTTATAATATCTATGACAACAATATATTTTATAAGTTTATTGCAAAATATACATACAAAGACCTCCATTAAATTGTATTGGTTTGTTGAAATATTTCTATAAGTCGGGGGAAGTCGTGGCCTAATGGTTGGACTCGTAATCGAAAGGTTGCGAGTTCGAGTCTCGGTCTGGCAGGGATTGTCGTTGGGGGGAGTGAATGTACAAGCGAGCGCTCTCTCCACCTTCAATACCACGACGAGGTGCCTTTGAGCAAGGCACCGTACCCCAACTGCTCCCCGGGCACCGCAGCATAAATGGCTGCCCACTCCGTGTGTGTGTGTGCACGGTGTGTGTGTGTGTTCACTGCTGTGTGTGTGCACTTGGATGGGTTAAATGCAGAGCACAAATTCCGAGTATGGGTCACCACCATACTTCATGACATACACCACCGTATGTCACGTCACTTTCACTTTTATTTTGAGAGCATAGCGAGACTCACTAGTTTATGTCAGTGCTTCATAGAAGAGGGGGATTTGCTTGGTGTGACTCTGATTGGAGGAATTACTTGTACTGCATTATGGGTAATAAAGTTTTTACCACAAATTCCACAATTTAATCATGATTATCTAAAAAATAAAAGCTTTAAAGGGTTAGTTCACCCAAAAATGAAAATTAGTTTTACTCACCCTCAAAGCATCCTAGATACATGACTTTCTTCTTACAGATGAATCCAATCAGAGTTATATTAAAAATTGTCCTGGCCCCTCCAAGCCTTAAAAATGGGGATAAACGGGGTTTGCTGGATCCAATTCGGAAGACGTAAAATAAAGTACGCGCATCCGTAATAAAACGTCGCTCACACGACTCCGGGGATGAATAATTTTGAAAATTGAATCCATATTTCAAACGTAATAAACACTTTTCTATTACTTCCGCTGACTGTGGTACGAGGACGCAGTCGTAAGACGTCGGTGTTGCGTGATTAGTGACGAGCGCAGAGAGAGAACAAAACGCCGGTCACAAATTAGTAGCACAAAACGAGGATTTGTAAAGGACAATGTTGGAGGATTTCGATATAAGCCGAGAGGAGACTGATTTTGCTTTGCTAAAGTAAGGAAACTTTGTTTCCTTTGCTACTACATTTCCCAGAGGCACGTGCACGACACATACATCCTACGTCATCCGCCTGAACATCTTCCTCGTACCACAGTCAGCAGAAGTGAGAAAAAAGTGTTTATTTAGGTTTGAAATATGGATATTTATCTTTCATAAACGCATGGATTCGCTACAGGAGGCCTTAATTCACCCCCCGGAGTTGTGTGAGGCATGGTTTATTACAGATGCGCGTACTTTATTTGACGTCTTACGAACTGTATACAGCAAACACCCGTTTATCCCCATTGTAAGGCTTGGAGGGGCCAGGACAATTTTTTATATAACTCAGATTGGATTCGTCTGAAAGAAGAAAGTCATGTAGGATGCTTCGAAGGTGAGTAAAACACAGGCTAATTTTTTTTTGGGTGAACTAACCCTTTAACAAAACCATCGATTAACAACCTCATAGCCCACAGAAGGTCTGTTTATAATGTTTATGAGTTTAGAAGTTCATTGTTAAAAGTCAAGAACCTGAATGTTGTACTCTATTGAAATTAATCTCATAATAATAGAATATAATAATTACATGACATTTATAAAACAGGTAAACTTTTATTAATAATTTGAACCATACAAATAGTGAAATGCCTGTTAAATGCTGCTTAATTTGACAGCCTTGATTCAAACAACTTTCGGAATTTCTTGAAGTGATTGGATAAATATTGAGTAATAAGTCATTAATAAAGCAAATACTAACCTGCAGCATTGACTCAAAGGCACCAGTATGGAGAGCTCATCATGAGAATGTTTACCAAAGCTGAAGATTAAAAGAAAAATCAGACAGAAAATATTTTTTATGACAATACTTCATAGAATACAAATATTTAAAAATATCATATTTAAAAATAATGAACTGAAGAAGCTAGTTGTATTATGAGAGTTAAAGAAATCAAGATGTCAAAATGTCTTACCCTCTTCCATTATCAAGGTGAATGATGAAAGTTTCATTTCCAAATTTTTCAAATGTCTCATAATGATGACGATCCATATTTCCTTTGAAGATATAAACATGATTATTTATAGCTTAAATAGCTTGATTGAATTTTAGCTTCAATTTTGCATTCAGAAACAAATGATGCGCTTCTGTGAAATCCTCTTACCCATGAGGAAATCAAAAATGGTCATGTCCATGATGTCCAGCAGGCGCGTGCCGCTGTCATAGGGTGGCGTCTGCTTCACCTCTTCACAGTAATCTGGATCCACCTCCCACCTACAACACACACACACACACACACACACACACACACACACACACACACACACACACACACACACACACACACACACACACACACACACACACACACACACACACACACACACACACACACACACACACACACACACACACACACACACACACACACACACACACACACACACACACACACACACACACACACACACACACACACACACACACACACACACACACACACACACACACACACACACACACACACACACACACACACACACACACACACACACACACACACACAGCTGCTCAAAGGTTTGGGATCAGTAAGATTTGTAATCTCTTCTGCTTATCAAGGCTGTATTTATTCAATCAAAAATACAGAAAAAAACTGTAATACTGTCAAATATTATTGCAATTTCTAATATTGGTTTCCTATTTTAATATACTTTAAAATATAATTAATTTCTGTGATGCTGCGCTGAATTTTCAGCATCATTTCTCCAGTCTTCAGTGTCACATGATCTTCAGAAATCATTTTAATATGCTGATTTATTATGAGTGTTGAAACTGTTGTGCTGCTTCATATTGTTTTTTTTTGGAACATGTGATACTTTTTTCTTTAATGAAGACAAGTAAAAAGAGCAACATTTGATAAAAATAGAAACCTCTTCTACCAATATAAGTCTTTACTATGACTTTTTATTAATTTAGCACATCCCTCCTGAATAAAAGTATTCATTTCTTAAAAAAAAGAAAAAAATATACTAACCCCAAATTTTGAATAGCATTGTATATTGTAACACAACAAAACGTTTTTTTTTTTTTTATAAATGCTGTTCTTTTTAACTTTTTATTAATCAGAGAATCCTAAAAAAAAATATCACAACGGTTTCCAACATTGATTATAAATCAGTATATTAGAATGATTTCTGAAGGATTATGTGACACTGAAGACTGGAGTTATGATGCTAAAATTTTGATCACAGAAATAAATTATATTTTAAAATATATTATAATTATTTTAAATATTTCACAAAAAAGTTTTTCTGTATTTTTGATCAAATAGATACAGCCTTGATGAGCAGAAGAAACCTCTTTAAAAAACATACAAAAATCTTACCAATCCCAAACTTTTGAGAGGCAGTGTGTATATATATATATATATATATATATATATGTATATATTGTTGAATTGAATTGATCTAAACAGTGTGCTGTGTGGTCCTCACTCTGCTTTCTTGCGTTTGTGATAGGATCGTCTCCAGGGGTTTCTCCAGGTCCTGCGCTTGGCCAAGGCCAGGTCGGGCAGAAATGCTGCTAAAGAGCCTTCGATCTGGTCAGGCTTCCCACACAGAGCATGCTCAGTGGAGCAGTAGTACGAACATTCACCGTAGAAACAGATGTTATTGGCTGGAGGGATGATAGGGTGTAATAAAATAAACCCCTTAAAATGATGTCACACAGTTCATATTTATAATGCTTATTTTAAAGTCAACATTAAATAAAAAAAAAAACTAATTTACTTCAGTAAGGCATGTTCTGGCCTTATTGTGCATCATTTCATGAAATTAATTGTCTTAGTAAAAAACATATGTAAATATAATTTATCAAAAGTAATTAATATAGCAAATATGATTAATCCTCCTTAAGCATTTAGTAAAAAAAGAAAGATTAGATTAGATTTTTAACTTTTACTTATTGCATTAAACGTTTTTGTCTACTTTACAACACTGTCTGGTTCCTCTAAAATGAAAATCACCCTTTTAAACAATTTCAGAGAAAGTTATAATCAAAAGGATGACTAAAAAGAAACATTTTCCACAAATTAATCAAACAACATTTTTGTTGAATACCCTGTTTTCACCTAGAAACATGTCACATTATTGTATTTGTTGTGATCAACATATTGAGTTTAAATGATTATTTTGAATCATGCAGACTGGAGTAATGGCTCATGGACTCATGGGATCATGGCACAAATCTGAAGTTGGTGTCGAATGAGGTCTCGCTTGAAAATGAATTTACCAACAGCGCCATCTACTGGTTGCTTATAATAGTAAGAGAAAATCACAGTCTCATCTGATTAGGTTACAGTTTTTCTCAATTGCTAAAACACTAAAACCCATTGGCTGAACAAAGTTCTCAGTTGCCTGACCTCATTTAGCTAATTGTGCAGTCTGTTGTCAATACCTTAAACCATTTCACATGGTAAAACACAATTTGCAGATCTCACTTAGACTTTTCAGCAAAACTCTAAACACATTCTCATTCTCAAAACACCTTCTGCACTCTAATGCACATGTCACCCATACTGGTAAACACAAGTGGCAACAATCAAATACAAATAGAGAACACATGTCATTGATTGAACACAACCACTCAAAATTGATGTAACTTGTTTCAAATGATGTGACACAATCAATATAATTCAGTTCCCCCGTTGCCTCAGGAGGGACAATATTGCTTGTGATGTCGACGAAGTGCTCTGGCCTGACCCAGCCCAAAGACAAGAAGCAGCACATTGATCACATGTTTACTCCTTTGATTTTTGTCCCTTTTAGTAATGTATACTGTAGTACAGTGCATTGTAGGATGTATACTGTACAATGAACAAATCGTATGGCCCTGAACATTGTGCTTTCCATTTGTTAACAGTACTGACTGCTCAATAGATTTTGACTGGTTGCAGGTTCATATCAACAAAGAACAAAAATTACAGTATCACAGAGACAAAGGACAAGTTTGTGAGATGCAGGGTACAGTACTGTAAAAATAGGGGTGCAAGGAGGAGGAAGAAAAAAAAAATTGCAAAGAGCAAAGCAGAGTAGTAATTTCTGATCAGTTTTGAGCTACTATGATAGAACATGTTTTCGTTCATCAAAAGACAATGACGGAAAAATATGACATTTCTTTTGAGATAAAAAATTACTTATCCCTGAGAACTATATGTTTTGAACAATGTGTTTTCTATTTTTCAGTGTATTGTTTACTGACTGCTGATCATTTTGATTACTTTGTTTATGATTTGAGAGCAGTGTTTGATTTTGAACACAGGTAAAACAGTTTTGAGGCGAATGTCAGAGGTTTTGTAAATAGTGCTAGAAGATGAGGTTTTGTGTTTAATGTTTTCAGAAAATGGAGTAAGGTTTCAGAAATTGTGTTTTAGCAATTGAGAAAAACTGTAAAAAGCACAGAAAAAGTATGCAAAATATGATAATAAAAAAGACTTGATCTTGCCTCAATTAGGGTTTTATGGGTCAAAACTATTCATTTTAATAAGTTCATTAACTTCACGTTAACACTAACTGATAAGCTATTCAGCGCTTATCAATTTATGGTCGAAGTGAGTTGAGTGTGTAGAGAGAGAGTGTGAGAAAGAGAAGAGAGAGAGAAGAGAAGAGAGAGAGAGAGAGAGAGAAGAGAGAGAAGAGTGAGAGAGAGAAGAGAGAGGAGAAGAGAAGAGAAGAGAAGAGAAGAGAAGAGAGAGGAAGAGAAGAGAGAGAAGAGAAGAGAGAGAGAGAGAGAAGAGACTGCTGGGCGTTCAGTACCTGGTGAAATAAAAAAGGTTCTCCACAGTTTTTTGTCACGGGTCACATCTCGTATCTCTTTGGTCATATTCACCAGTCGTCCAGTCACTGGCGGCACTCGACGGAAATCCAGGATCCTGTTGATCAATCAGCGAGAACATTTTGTTTTCATAATATGTTCACTCCACAAAGGTCATACATCACATACTAGGTTCACTGCTGAGTTACAGGACACAAAGTAGTGTAATAATTTAAATAGTTACTTGCTCAACTAAATGTATTAACTTAAAATAAATTACACATAATGTTATTAATGTACATATACACAATATTAACTAACTAAATTAACGTACAATCAAATGTCCAAATTCATATAGCAAATTGTTGGGCGAAACTATGGTATGCAAAATTGCTACTAACTTTTACCAGCAGAGGGCGCTCAAACTATTCTACATAAAACAGATTTTGAAAAATACATTTGTACCCTGTTAAGAGATTAAACTTTTTTATTTTAGTTTTTTATCGCAATCCTTTTAATTACTGTATATTTCATAACTTAGCAAATAATTATTTTATTCATAATTGATTGTATCTTTGACCTTGAACAAAATGTAATTTATTGCTGAATGTGTAGGCTTTCTTTCCGACTGAACCAGTTATGAGAGTGAGCGTGGTTTGCTCATCCATGTTTTAAGACCTATTCACCCCACATGCAAGTGTAGACCCTCAGCTGACAGGGCAAGTTAGAAAGAATCCCCCTGAAAACAACTAATGGACGGGGCCTAAGGGATAAAAGCACTTGACGCTACTAATTGCCCAGTCACGCTGACAGAGATGACAGAGAGAGTTTGTGTGCAGGAGCGTTCTCCTCCTCTCTCACTGTCCGATGTATAACTCAGAGGGAACTGTGGGGCAAATGAAAAGTAGTCTTTTCAAAGCACTCGTCTCCTTCCATCCTGACTTCCTCCCCAAAGCCACGCTACAGTGAGCGTTTCCCATCGACTAAAATCAGATAATTAATGGTACGCTGTCAGATATAGCCGTGGTGGGCTTGTGAGGACAGAGAGGCACACTGGGTGATGGTGCTTTAAAATAGAAATAACAACCTGCACTTTTGTGTAACCCAGATGAACTTTATTTAGAAAAGCTGGTGTTTTTTTACGTTCTTGGTTTGTGCTTTCTACCCACACGCATGCCTGTGTGTACCGACTAGATTTTACTCCCGACCAGATGTGCAGATGGAAGTGAGGCGGACCAGGCCGGTCTGGGCCGGGCCGGGCCAGCTGAATGATTATATTATGCCCAAGACCCACGCACTGCTGGAGAGGAGAGGTGGAGTGCTTGACAGAGATCAGCACAGGACAACACAACACTAGATCAAGTGAGGGACCTCCGTAGAGTGGACCAAGGCCATCACTAACATTCACTAATTGTTATGGCTGGGCCCCCTCTTCCTAGGCTAAATGAGTAGAATATATTACAGAAGACATTACACTCCAAAAAATCATCAATTTGTTTAAAAAATATATTCTTAAAAATAATATATTAATAAAGTTAAATAATATTTAAATAAAATAAATATGTATGAAGCAAATTTGCATAAGACAATAAGATTAAAAATGTATTTTTAACATTTATTTATTATACCTAAAACAATATTATATATATATATTATATGTTTTAAGTTTGGAGTCTGTGGTTTTTGAAAGAAGTCTCATAATTACCAAGGCTGCATTTAATTGATTAAAAATATTAATATAGTGAAATATTCTAACAATTTAAAATAACTGTTTTATTTGTTGATATATTATAAAACATGATTTACATTTTACATTATTTAAATCACTTATTTTTGTTGTGCAGCTTAATATTTTAGCTGATAATGCCTTGATAATGTTTTTTGGTCAGGATTCTTTAGACAGAGTTTATTTGAAATGGACCTTTTCATAACATTGTACATTTCTCTACTGTCACATTTTATCATATTAATGCATCTTTGCTAAATAAAAGCTGCATTTATTTCTTAAAAAAATATTGACCCCAAACAGTATATTATATTATACAATATTAATAAAGCAAGTTGTGATTTTAGTCCATTGGGCCTCCTCTTCGACAGGGCCTGGGACAATGTTTCTGGCTCTACACCCCCGTCCGATCACATTGATGAGGAGAAAACGAGACGAGAATGGAAATAAACTATAATGGCAATAAATCCCAGAGTCTCAGATCACAATCAGGGAAAATCTGACTCATATAGCAAACAACCAATAAACTCGGCTGAAATGAGCTGACAAGGACAGATGTACACGGGTTATTGTGGCTGACACAAATTAAAGCCTCTCAATCACTGACATTCATCAGAAGGGTAATCAACTATAAGAAGACATTGTTGGATGGAGCTCGATTGGTGATCAGATTCTGACGGATGTGTTTGTGCTTATTCAGAGTGAGTCATTATGTTCTCTCTGGATTTGGTGTTTATGAGTGTTAAACTGCAGGTTTCTGACTGCGTCCTGCCCCGAGATACATTCACATGCTGTACTTTCACACATATATATAAACACAAGTTCAAACATGCAGGACACACCACAAGCGTTACACATTCACACGCACACAAAACACTCTTGCTCAAATACATGCGGCCCCACAGGTTCATATACACAAGCAGGCAAACACTTTTACAAGTGGCATGTGGTGGATGTATACACACACATATATATTCAGGGGGAGACAAACCTCTCACACACACTCTATTCATGCCAGAGGCTGACATTTACGGCCCGTTACCTGTCTAGATGATATGCTGCGATCTCAGCATTGTGCCTCTCGAAATCGGAGAAGTAGAAGAAGTCTGGAGGTGTCTCCTGCTCCCGTGTCTGCCTGCAAGGCAAAGGTTAATCTGCTGTAAGTCCCTTTCATCAACAAAGCCATAATCACAGCCCTAGCCCTTGAAACTAAAGCCTCCCTGTCAAGAAAACTTTAAGAGAAACGCCCCTCCATTATTTCTGGATTGATGCCTGAAAGAAAATGCCTTATCTTAACATATTTTTCAAAATACTTTATTTTATTACTTACTCACTTAAAAATAACCAAAGGAACCAAGAAAACAGAAACGCAAAGTGAGTGACAAATACTGCAATGCTAATACCGTAATGCTAACGACTTTTTTATTAAAGACCATGACATTACTTGAACACAGTTTTCCTTCCTGTATGGTTCGGACGAAACATATGAAATAGCTTCAAAAAATCAATGAACCATGATCTGCTAGTTGCTATTGCTAGTGAGTTTCAAAGAAATCTGTGTAGTGCAGACGGCTAATTTTGTTATCATTTAGGATTACACTAGCATTAAGCTAACTGACATGGATTTAAACACTCCTAAGAGGTCTTTAAGAACATCCAAAATAGCAGTTAATAACAGACCAAACAATATGAAAACAATATTGTTTAATCAATACTTGTAGGTCAATGGAGGACATATCAAGTTCCAGGCAAACATTTCTCTACAGAGAAGAGCCAGAGGAACTATTTTTAACCAACAGCCCGACTTCATACGGTCCCGCTGAAATACTTTCAGCAGACTCCATTTCAAACATACTTGAGACTCTCTCTCTCTCTCTCTCTCTCTCTCTCTCTCTCTCTCTCTCTCTCTCTCTCTCTCTCTCTCTCTCTCTCTCTCTCTCTCTCTCTCTCTCTCTCTCTCTCTCTCTCTCTCTCTCTCTCTCTCTCTCTCTCTCTCTCTCTCTCTCTCTCTCTCTCTCCGTGAATGCTGTCCGGATGTCAGAACAATTAAATCCAGCTGGGATCTCTCCTTTTCTCAACAGTCTTAATCATGCAAGAAGATGGTTCAAAACAATAACTTTTCTGGGAAGTGATTCATGTCACATCCCAACGTCTTTGTGCCAAACCGAACCAGTCTGAACCGAAGACAAGGTAGCTGGCGTGAAGAGTGCCAGCTCTGTAATGGAAACAGATCCTTATCTTAGCAAAATCAGGCATTCAGTATCGTCCTCAGCTGGTGGCAGTCGTTCAAGGCGCAGCTGCGAGGCTGACACGCTCACCGATCGTTAAATAACACAGCATGGGACCTGCCAAATGAGAGTCTCCAACTTCACATTCTTCTGCAGTCCGCTCCTCGGAGCCCCAGATAATATCGCTCTACTCGCCAACTGAGAACCTCTTTTCAGCCATGAAGAGAATTAAAAAGGATTTGTGTTTCTGCCGGAAGAAACAGGCCTACTACTGCAACGAACTCAGAGGCGTCCTTGTGATGAACTCATGGGACCCTTGCCCCCAGACGCTCAGATGTTGAATTGGCAGAGAAGTGTGTAGGGGTGTTTCTTTTGGCCCTGTGGACTTTAAGAAATAAACTCCTCTAAAACACTTATCACTCTCACTCTTTGTCCACTAACAATAACTGACAGTGTATTTACAATTTACAAATATTTACCCAAAATACTTAAATAAAATATACTAAATATTTTCACAAAATTACAGCCTGACTGGAAAATGCACAATAAAAATGTTCTGTTCACAAGAGCTATTTCTTCACACATTACAGTGACTCATATTTCTCATATCTCAAGCTCTTCACTGATTCGGTTGTCTCCTTGGTAAACAAGTACACCAATATTGCAAAGAGCTTTAATAGGTGCAAAATTGTTGGTTGCAATAAAAATGATGTCAATCAACAGGGCTTTATAAAGTTGCAGAAGATTTCTACTTCAAATAAATGCTGTTCTTTTGAACTTTATATTTATTTTAGAATCCTGAATAAATATGTAGCACTGTTTCCACAGTGCATTAACATTTTCAACTCAACATAAAAATAAGACGTGCTCCATTGGGCACCAAATCAGCATATTAGAATGCTTTTTGAAGAATCAGACGGGAGTCTTTGAAATCTTTAAATGACCCCAAACTTTTGAAAAATCTGTGTATATATATATATATATATATATTTATACTGCATTTTTAAAGAAGCATAGAAGACATAAAACAAAAACAGAACTGAGATCTGCTAGTTTCAATAAAAATTGTGATCAGGCATAAGAGTGTCCAAAGAAAACAATTGTGTACTAGTGGCAATTTACCACAATTTCACATTACTTTAGTTCACAATTTCAGTACCCTGGATACTGCATCAGCCGGTTATCACAGTTATTACGGCAGCTCACTGTCTAATGTACTGCAATGTAGTATTGTGTCCCTAAGCACTTATTGAGCACCACTGTGCCCAAGCACTTGACCCAGACAGGGCCTCCGCTGCGGTGACAGCACTTAACATCTGCACACATCTGCCTCTGTTCTACAGTACGCTTTATCAAATAGGATTCCATCAAGGTAAATTCAGTGCTTAACATCAACTCCATAACACAAATGGTCCCAACAGGAAAAAAACACAAGCTTTTTAAAAGGCTTTGAGACAGCGAGTGTTCTGTGGGTGGAGAACTCTAAACCCCCTCCTCTCACGCTGGCACTCCAGACAACCTTGTTAAGCTGGAGCTTGAGAGCTCTCATTTATTCCCGTAAAACCCCAGAGAGACACGAGGAAAACAACACTCAACTGGCTGTTGGACCAGAAAATTATCACAAAGGAAACCAGACACAGGCCAGCCTGTCAAAGGGTCAAAACAATCCCTGCAAAGAATTCTGTAAAAGCTTAGTTTCCTACACTCGACACAAACGACACATTGGAGAGAGGAAAAATTCACTCTATATTAGTAAGGTGAGTTTATGAGGCACTAAATATAAAAACGAAGAAAACAAATATGTGTGGGAGATTGAAAGCTGAAGGTGATTTTTTTTCAAATGCATGTTCAGTGGATGTGGTTCACTATAAAAGATGCCATGTGAACGGTCGCCACTCTTAACGTCCACTTAAATGAGCCTCAACATGGGCCTCTGGGATATGTGCAAACATCTTAAAACCAACTCTGCTGAGAGCAGGATCTCTAGTGATCAAAATACGCTGAGAGAGCGCTCTCCATGACCCTGTACTTCAAGGTAAACACTGTTTACTCCTGCCAGACCGGCAGATTATTGGTGCATGCAAACAGGCTCACAAAGACACTGGTATATGCAAGCGAGTAACTTATATAATGGCAAAATTAAAGGCAAAATTGGAATAAAAAATTTATATTTATTAGGGATGCACTGAAATTCAACATTTCTGGCAGACAGAAATGGATCTCAATCAATCATTTAGTCTCAACAATCTGTTTTACCAAATTAAATTCGAAAACACAAAATGTGGCCAATTCATTAAAGAGGCAATCCACCCAAAACAAAAATACATATCTTATTTTTTACTCGCCCTCATGCCGTCCCAGATGTGTAACATACATATATTTCTTCTGTGGAATATAAATTAAGATTTTTATAATAATAATCCATCTCTGTGAGTTCATATAATGCAAGTGGGTGGGTCTCTCAAAGTTGAAGCTTCAAAAACCATTCAAAACAAACACTATAGTAACCCATACAATCCCAGGAAAGGAATCAGTAGCTGGGTTTCCATTACCCTTCAAATTGCGCAAATTTGAAATTGCAAATTGAAAATACACCCAATGGAAACACGTCAATTTCGCAAAAACTCCCATAATTGCAAAAAAAGATTTTTATGCTTGCATGAGGTAGTTTTTCAGGCAATTCGAAAAAACTCAAAACTGCAATGGAAACCATTTTTTTTTTTTATTTACAGGTTACATTTACAGATTACCTGGCATATGTAAACCTCACGTTCATTTATTATGTATAACCTCCAAGAAACACCTCATACTATACCTTCCAAGAAATACCTCAACTCTGATCACGGCAACTGTTTTCAATGCTTGTGTTTACACTGTGGCATGTTTCAGAAGCGAGTCTCTGCTCTGCTTTGCTAAAGATACACGTTTCCTTCGATTAAAAATAATGGCTAGTGCTGTGGGCTGCGATATACGTAAACCTTCCAACATCAGTCACTATGACTTATCACAAGGCTTTTAGTTGCATAACATTAGTTAATGGAAACGCTGTCATTTTGCAATGTTTTTTTTTATAAACATTATATAAAAGATTATAAAAGTTTTGCGCACATCTGTAATGGAAATGCAGCTAATGTCTTCTGAAGCAGAACAATAGGCGAAACCTGTTGTTTTACTTTAGAACACATTGACTGGGTTTTATGGGTTTGTTTTGTGTGGTTTTTGAAGAGTCACATTTTTAACATGGATATAACATGTTAAATGTAATGTTGATAATTAAAAACATGTTAAATGTAATGTTGATAATTAAAAAAAATTGTCTGAAGAACGAAATTCAACTACACCTGGTACAATATGAGGGAGAGCAGCAAACCAAATATTAGAGCTGACACTAGGCACTGTTAATTGGCCCAAATAAGGCATAAAATATGACAAATATCAGCCAACCAATTGTCGTGGTCGAGATATATCCATTCCTCACTACTGTACACAGACCATGGCTACAGTATATGTAAAAGCTGGCCTTGCAAACAATAAAACAGTAGCAGATGAGAAAATTGCTGATGGACAAAGTGCAAAAGGTACAGATATCCACAGAAAAATCTGTTCTATTAAGAAAACACACGGAGCAAACAAATAAATCAAACAGGATACGGTATCTAGGACACTATATTCTGCTAAATCCCTTTGTTAGCTTTACACTGGACAAACATCCAAAAAGCTCTCCCAATAGCCGTGAAAGCAAATTCATCTCACAAAGCCTGATGGCTGCAGCACTTGTAAAAGCTTATCCCAGCATTCTTAGGAGGTGTGTTGAGCAGACTGTGATGACGAAAGGAGACAAAAGCAATGTTAAAGCAGGCATAAAGAGACAGTTCACCCAAAAATAAAAATGCTTAGTCATTATTTACTGATCCTTACATCTTACATCAACCCTGAATGACTTGTTTTCTAGCATAGAACACAAAATGAGATATCTAGCAGAGCGCTCTTTTTCATACAATGAAAGTAAATGGGGACCAGCTGCAGTCACCATTCACTTTTAGTGTATGGAAAGGAACAACTTGGACATTCTTCAAAATATATTTTGCATTCCACAAAATCAAAAAGCCATACAGGTTTGGAACAACATGATGGTAAATAAATGATGACAGAATTATCTTTTCTGAACTTTCACTTCAAAAGAAAAGCTGTTGGGGTAATTGCTAAACTTCACAAGATGTTTTCTACAAGTGACTTTTTGACTATGAATGATTATCAAACGGAGCATTGTTTAAACTGCAGAAGCCTGAAAAAATGACCTTTGGAGTGAATGTCATGGCACTGGGAGCAAATATTAGAGGAGGCGCTGAGACTGGAATAAAGCTGCATTTTGTGGCTTGTTTGTGATAACAGGTAATGTCAAGAGGCGGCTCACGTTACAAACTTCAGCAGTTGCTATTTCTCACAGCACTGCATAACATTTGAGTTTTAAAAGCCACAAATGAGCAGAAATGCTGGTATATATTTAGCCAGGCAAAGAAATATTGACTTTCGCACACTTTTCCATCCTTTTTTAATTGTTCTGCACCAGTGACATGAAACAAAAAGGCCAAGTCTGTTTCTAGAGACTTGTCATAGCAAACGGCGGTGTAATTTTTCTTTGTTTGAAAATGTAAGTGGTTAATGCTTTTCCATCTCTGAAGGGCGACCTCTCCTGAGTTAGGACTAAGGCCAAACCATTCCTTCTCCTTGGCCTAGAAGTGCTGCTGGCAGGTCAGCGGGGATGTCTAGTATTTAGTGTTGCGTCTGACAGCGGCGGTAGAGTTGTTGATGGGCAGTGAGAGTGAGAGAGGAGGCTGATGTAGGCCTTGAGCCTGTTTTATGTGAGAGGATATTCAGACCTGCTGTAAAAATTCCACAGAGAAACACTTTTTCTCTGCCTCTGGATGCTGCTTTTGCATCTCTGTTTTATTTTAAGGCTCTGGCAAGCTTATTCAGGTACAGCCCTATATTTGCTTACGCACAAGGCAGGCATATATTTTTGGAATACAGACTTATATTCCAAACATAAGTCTATAATATAGACTGTAATGTGCTTGAATGTGAGCGTTAAAGGGCCAGTTCACCCAAAACATTTTTTGTCATCATTTACTCACTCTCATGTCACTTCTACACTTTTCTTCTTCCACAAAGGGCGTGTATGAGATTGCAAAACAAACGAGTGAGGTTTCAGGAAGTGTCTGTGATACCAGTTTCATCATTATTTTTGCAATCTATTCATGAATGCCAGCAGGACTGGGCAAAATTCACAAAAACTGAAGAACTGACTCCCCACTGTATGCGAATTTGAATTGAATTGGCAATTTGAATTGTAAATAGGATTTTAAAGAACTATAAATCAAAGAAATTCAACACAAGTGATGCACTCTCGGAAATGAAGATTTCTTTCATTCAGGTCCGCAAAAAACTCATAATCTGTCATTCTTTCTGTCCATAAGGCCTATGAACATTCACACTTCAAAGGCTTTTCAAAGTTGGCATGCAATGAAAATCCACCCAATATATTTACTAAATACATGTTATAAATCTTATTGTGAAAAATGTGTCTATGTATATGTTTGACCTAGTAACTTTTAAACAAAATGTCATAACTGGATCTTCGTCAGTTACTGAAACGTCAGACTTCTTATTGATGACATGTGCAGGACTCCAATCAGTGTCATGTTCCTCCGCCTCCATTTTTGATTGCAACGCCCACATTTTAATATCCAATCAACAACCACTGCATAGAACCCACCTTTGATTTTTCTTTTTCAGTACACTCAGATTTAGGCTACATCACACAACATGGAGGAAAGTATCTAACACTACTTCCTGTTTTATAGCGAACTCAAACCTTTGACAGAATTTGCTATTCTAAAATTTGTTCATTATGTATTAGTTCTGAATGGTGCACAACTCTCCCCTCTGTCCTCCACTGTCTGGACAAACAGACAATCTCGCCCCAAATTTCCTCCAGTGTTCTAGCCAGAAGTTGATGTCTCGGGATGCCCTAAACAAATAGAGCCACAGTTTTAATAGTGACACAGAGTCACAGTGTTTAAACTTCTCATGACGTCAAGCTGCAAATGTCGTACCTACTGTAGCTGTCAATGTGTATTAATTCATCCTAAAAAGCTTGTCATATTTAATATGCAGACTTGCAAGGTCTCTAAATTATCAACATTATAAAACTTTACTATAAAACCTGTTATACACAATCTACCACATGCCTTCTGTCTACTGTTTGATAGTTCATACTTTTTAGCAAATAAAATGGCTTTTATAGGCCTATTATTATTTTAATAACGTCCACCTTCAGGTTGTTATACAAGTCTCCAAGTCTTGTTGCAGTAAAATCTTTATTGATTTGTATTATGTAATAACTTTTATATGGTTAGTAATACTTCAAAATGGACATTTACTAAGAATTTAAGAATATTATAATTTCATCTTAATGTTTGGCCCTGTAAATATTAGCAACTGCATGAAATTGCATATCTTTGCTCAGTTTGGGCCTCTAAATAAGACAAGATGATTTTTCCTTCTCAAGTAAGAGCTCCAAACTATATATACTGTCTAATGTTTCAATAAAATGTTCCATTTTAACAACTTTAAAAATATTATTTAATATGTTGGGCTTTACAGGGTTAAAAAAAATACACATTACCTTTAAAATCAAGTGCAATATTTGTATTTCACCTCTCTCTCTTTTTTCACACTGTCACAGCTGTGCTCAAGGGTATGAGACCGAGCTCTGTCAGCCAGCTGTTTTCTTTAAGTCCAGCACAAATGTAAAAAATGGCTTGACGTCACGCGAATACAAGACTACAACTCACAAGAAACAAAAAACACACAATACCCCTCAGGAACAGGCTGCTTTTTGTACAGAGCAAAAAATGTGCTTTGAGAAACTTGGCTAGGCTGAAAATAATGAAAGATCCTTTGCAAATGTATTGTGTTTCTGAGATAAGCATTGAGTGCTCTCACAATCACTGAACATGAGACTTCTGAGATGACAATGGACCAACAGATCTTGACTGCAAAGAAAACCCAGGCGCTCACAGGAAACACACACACACACACAAACGGAGGGAGTCAGAGAGGGAGAGCTGGGGGTAGATGAAGAGAGAGAGAAAGAGAGAAATAAAAGAGAGCACACACTAAGCTGACAGAGAGGCAGGCCTAAATAAGCGAGACCACAGCATCGGCCTCTCATGCGCATCATCCCTGTAATGGCATCGCGTAAATATTCAAGCCAGATCAACAAGCCATAAAGAGGAATCCATCATCTGCACATAATCTCTGACAGATTTACTGGCCCGGGCTGACAGGCTTCCCGCACGTCTTGGATAACACCCCCACGAGCACACACACATACAAGTAACCCACAGCACATCGTCTCTCTGAGTGGAGGTGATGGCTGTGCGATCAGGTTCAAGTGTGCAGTGTGCTCATCTTTGTTGTGGTTTGAGTCATTCGCTGTCACACATCTCAAAGCAAGGTGGGTTACGTGGCATGCGACGCGCATTAATGCATTGTGATATATGTGGTTTAATTTGACTGCAACAAGACTTTCATATGACAATTGTATGAGTCATATTAAGGAAACCTAAAAGCATGCAAAATAAAATAAAATTATATAAGATCAAATTAAATAAAAGAACCTAGATATAAGTTTAAATAAAATTAAAATGTTGACATGACACTATTATAATTATTATTATTATTCACCATAAATGAGAACTAAATGCACATTAAAATAAATAAAATAAGGCAAAATAACATAAAAACTAAAAAGAGAGCCTAGATACAAGTTAAAATATATTTTTTAAATGTAGTACTTTTACTATTATTATTTAATAATATTAATAATACTTCTTCACTATAATCAAGAATTAAATATATGTCAAAAATATATAAAAAAAATTAACAGCAGTAGTGTATTATTATAATTCAAGACTTAACTACTGTGATTTTTTTAAAAAAATAGTATATATTTATTTTATCACAAGGCTCTACAGGCAATACTGTGGCAATAAACTGACCCTCGCTGGATCACAAACCTCTGAAAACACTAAATGTCTCACTGGTTTGTCTCAGATACTCTCTGAAAGTTCTAATTTCCCTCTTATTTAATTTCTCAAATTTAAGATGTCCCAGTTAATTAAAGTCTTTGATTAAAAAAATGGGCTTGAAAATTCGATTTCCTATTTCATACATGGCCTAGTATCATCCTTGAGAGGCAGCGTACTGCAATTCCATGATCCACACAGGCCTAACGGCCAGAGACAAATGGTTGCTATCTCTGCCCTGCAGGTCTGTTCGTCGCCTCTCTCGCTGACGGGAATGCCTCTCTCATTGGATGGCCGACCCCACTGAATCAAAGCCCTCACTCCTTTATTCATTTATTTTGGCCATTTAAACATAAACTTATATCATTTAAGAGCAGGTCTATGAGCCGTTCGGCCATGAATGCCACCCTCAGGTGCCTGTGATGTGAGGGCTGAATTCTGTAGCGTGCACTGTGAAATAGAGCCATGTATCCACGATCAAGGCTGTGACCCTGTCAGTCTCTATTACCAAGCTTTATCACTTTCTGCTTGGACGAAAAAACCTCAGGGTGGGTTAATGATGAAATGGTGAGATGGAGCACATGATTTGTAAGGACCTAAAATCAAACGTGACCAAGAATAATGGTCATAAAACCAGGCGACAACGAGAGAATCAAATCTATGAATCACACAGCTAATACATCTGTCAGCATGACCAATAAAGTTTAAGCATCAAACATCTGCTGTCAGTTGCTACATATTTTAAGACCATTTTTAAATAAATTATAAAAACTGTAGTGATGCAATACTGCATTTTTTTGTTCTATCTGGTGGCATTTGCGCCCCATGACCCCGGTTAATTTCCACCCCTGCTTATGAGTCATGTCAAGTTTGTGCAATACCAGGGTTCCAAGCACCTCCACTTAATTGGAATTGACTGCTCCATTTCAGCCACTGCTTTCCAGCTGCAAGAAAAGGCAGCTGCCATTATCATTTATAATTACAACTGACCCAAGGGAGCAGTGAGTATTTTTCATTGATTTCCGGTGCTCAGCTATGCTTTTCTAGGCAAACATTTCCTTTTTGTTGGTTATATAAATAGAACAAAGCCCTGACGGGGTCAATGTTAAATGCATCACCCGAGATTTCGCTTTCCACTGAGTATAATGAGGTTATTGTGATTCCCATCAAACAGATATGTAAAAATATAATATTTTTCTACTTAACATTTTTCAAGTCACTTCAATGGTTGACTTCAGTATCTGGTACAACCTTGTATAAATATATGTTTTTTTATATTCTTGAACGTAGTGCGTTACGTGAGAATCTTATCGGCTAAAAAAATATCGCCGTTGACACAAAAGTTGGGTTGGAGCATTTTTATGGCTTGTCGTTTTTGTTTTTTTTTGCTTTGAGGTCTATCTACTACGCAAGCTATGGTGACTTTCACCTGTACAATTTTGCTTGGTAACAGCCGAATTGCTGTAAACGAGTCTTCGAACTAGGGCCGCAGTCCGTGATGGACAGATTGTTAGGCTTTGAATACACAGACATTCATCAACCTCAAATATCAGGTAGCTCAATATGATGTTACTAGAGAAATGTGCGCTATTGAAGTGTTTGTGTGGAAGCGCGTTTGTGCAGGACAGGCTCCGTGGCTCATGCTCTAAAATCTCCTCCATTTTGGTCAAACAGATAAAAGTAACCTAATACATCTTTCGAATCGTAAAGACTCTACGTTTATTTGTGTACATGCTCATGAAAATGAAACTCAAATAAAAATACAGTACATTTTATGTACATATCGCTGGTCAACACTGTTAATATGGTTTCAGTTCATTACTAACAAAAAACGACATTTTGGCTGTTTATCATAAAGCACGCTGTGATCTGTACTATATTTTTACTGTACACAAATACAAAAACAAACAACAAACAATCACATGGCAGCAGCTCAATGGGAGCATTTAGGCATCCAGATGTGGTGAAGACGACTTGCTGAAGTTAAAACCGAGCAGTTTTTCAGAATGGGACGGAAGAAAAGGGATTTAAAGTAACTTTGATGCATTTTGGAAACAGGAATGGTTGTTGGTGCCAGACGGGCTGGTCTGAGTATTTCAAAAACTTGCTGATTAGTACTGGGATTTGGGTCACACACAACCATCTTTAGGGTTTACAGAGAATGGTCCGAAAAAGAGAAAATATCCAGTGAACGGCAGTTATGTGGACAAAAATGCCTTGTTGATGTCAGAGGTCAAGGAGAATGGGCAGACTGGTTAGAGATGATAGAAAGGCAACAGTAACTCAAATAACCACTCGTTACAACCAAGTATGCAGAACTTTTACGGCCATCTCTGAACGTTCCACAACACGTCGAACCCTGAAGCAGATGGCTAAAGAGCAGCAGAAGACCACACCGGTGCCGCTCCTGTCAGCTAAGAACAGGAAACGGAGGCTACAATTCGCACAGGCTCACCAAAATTGGACAATAGAAGATTGGAAAAACGTTGACTGGTCTGATGAGTCTCGATTTCTGCTGCGACATTCAGATGGTAGGGTCAGAATTTGGCGTAAAGAACATGAAAGCATTGATCCATCCTGCCTTGTCTCAACGGTTCAGGCTGCTGGTGGTGCTATAATGGTGTGGGGGATATTTTCTTGGCACACTTTGGGCACCTTAGTACCAATTGAGCATCGTTTAAATGCCACATCCTACCTGAGTATTGTTGCTGACCATGTCCATCCCTTTATGACTACAGTGTACCCATCTTCTGATGGCTACTTCCAGCAAGATAATGCCCCATGTCACAAAGCTCAAATGACAATGAGTTCACTTTACTCAAAATGCTAGTGTACTCGAGGTGTTCCCAGATTGGGCGGGTTGCCGCCCAATTGGGCTTCTTTGTGATCGGCTTGGACCGGAGAATAACACATTGGGCAGGTAGACAAATTCTTGGCTGCTTTTTAAAAAAATTAAAAGGCGCCCAATAAGCGGCTTTTTCTTTGCTTTAGTCATGTTATTGTAATATGTTCAAGCTCAAAGTATCACAGTAAAATAATGTTTAGTGCAGTGCAGTCATCAACAAATTTTTCCTCAACGCAACCCTTATTGGTTCAGTTTAACAGAGACTTGTCAATCAATTTACCATATTTTATGTTGGTGAGATGTCTCGTGAGTGACAGGGTTTTGGCACTATAAAGGGCAAGATTTAAATGTGCAGCTATATTTTCATTAATTCATTCATTTTATTTAAGTGGTTGCGATGGCAAAGCGGCCTAAATATTAGTTACACGAAGAGTGACTCAAATCTCGCAACGTGGATTACACGTGGTGAGAGATGAATAGAAGACTTCTAAATGTAATTGTAACTGAAATAAGAGAACAGTTGAATGATTTAATACAAATCTAAACTGAATATGGGACTATACGACGCTGTTCTGCATCAGAACATCTTTTAAACCATCCAGACTCTACTTTGGTATACTTGGCATTGACAGCTGCTGGACTTGAACAGTTGTGACTGTGCAAAGTTCTGCATTATGTTCTAAAATGTGTACTTTGTGAAATACGTGCTGCATTCTGTCTGAAGATAAAGCACAAGACAAAGGTAAGCGCACTATTGTTGTTAATTGTTATCATTATTATTTCATTTTTGCTGTCAGATTATCATAGTATGTATCGACGAATAACACATTTTTGGCCATCGTGGGTGTGTGCGTGAACGAAAGTAAATGCCAGCTAATTTGCATTGCTTTCTGATCACGTTATTGTGCACTTTTTTGCACAAAAATTAGCTTATTCTTACTGTGGACATTGAAAATGATGCATGTGTTCCCTTCCGAAGGGAACTTCTACGCTGCGTCCTCTAGAGGGCGCTATGGGAATGCCTCCAGCGTGACCGGTACCTGAAGCATGATTACAAACACCCAATGCACTTGACATTGGCAGGTGGACGCCTATGACGCAAGCTAATGAGCGTCTGCGGGCATAAAAGGGCGCCTGTGGAATACATCATCCTCTTTTTTCCTTCAGGGGACCTTGTTTCTGAAGTGTGAGTAAATATGTCTGTTGAGAAACGCTTTAGGAGGTGTGTCGATCCGTGTCAGCGTTGTCTGACACTAGATGACACTCACGATTTATGCGTTATGTGTTTGGGCGAAGAGCACGCGCGCTCTGTTCTCGAGGGAATGGAGTGCGTTCATTGTGAGCCTTTTTCTTTGGGAAAAAGCTCCGCTCTCAGTTGTCCCTTTTTCTCGAGAGAATTGGGGCGATCATCTGCCCCCCGCGGCTCGGGTCCAGCCGCTGCTGAGGCAGTGAAGAGACTGAATTTGCGGCGATCGCAGATGGAGGTTGCTGACGAGTCTGAGAGAGGAATTTTTCATCTCGCGCTCGACAGCGGCTGACGAGAGTAAACTGCGGGAGGAAGATGTATTGTCTGTTACATCTTCTGATCCAGCAGGAAGTGCTTTGCTGGCTCATGGTGGGCTGATGAAGGCGGAGAGGATATTTCTGAGCCTTCTCAGCTTGTCTGCCCCGCGATGTAGAGCTGCTGGAGGTTATGAAGCGCGCTTCTGCTAGGTAGACCTACAGTGGAGGCACGGAAAAGGGGGAGTGGCTCGCAGTAGACTTGATGAGCGATCTCTCTCTGGCATAACCTCCCAGCTCCCGTGAGCCTCCCATTCCTTCCAGATCTTCATAGTGAGATCATTCATATGCGTCGATGCCCCCTAGGGGCGCTTGCGAGCTAAAAAAAAAACAAAAACAAAATGTTTTAACCTGGATCGAGTGTTGTTAGGCTTCCTCTCATTTAAGAGAGTCCTTTTGCTGAAGTCTCCGCTCTCCAGAGCTCCGCTTAGACCGCACTATTGGTGTATAGGCTCTATTGTGAGCCTTGCTAGCTTTCTCTAGCACTGAGTGTAGTCAGGTCTCCTCTCAATTCAGAGAGTCATTATGCTGAGACCTCCACTCTTAAGAGCTCCTGAACCAGGAGTGAGTGTTGCTAGGCTTCCTCTCATTAAGAGAGTCATTCTGCTGAAGCCTCCGCTCTCCAGAGCTCCGCTTAGACCGCACTATTGGTGTGTAGGCTCTATTGTGAGCCTCGCTAGCTATCTCTAGCGCTGAGTGTTGTCAGGTCTCCTCTCACTTTAGAGAGTTTGTTATGCTGAGACCTCAAAGAGCTCCTGAACCAGGAGTGAGTGTTGCTAGGCTTCCTCTCGTTAAGAGAGTCATTCTGCTGAAGCCTCCGCTCTCCAGAGCTCCGCTTAGACCGCACTATTGGTGTGTAGGCTCTATTGTGAGCCTTGCTAGCTTTCTCTAGCGGAGTGTTGCTAGGCTTCCTCTCGTTAAGAGAGTCATTTCGCTGAAGCCTCCGCTCTCCAGAGCTCCGCTTAGTCTGCACTGTTAGTATGTAGGCTCTATTGTGAGCCTCGCTAGCCATCTCTAGTGCTGAGTGTAGTCAGGTCTCCTCTTGCTTAGAGAGTCGTTATGCTGAGACTTCCACTCGTAAGAGCTCCTCTACCTGGATTGAGTGTTGCTAGGCTTCCTCTTGTTTAAGAGAGTCATTTTTCTGAAGCCTCTGCTCTCCAGAGCTCCGCTTAGACTGCACTACTAGTATGTAGGCTCTATTGTAAGCCTCGCTAGCTGTCTTTAGCGCTGAGTGCAGTCAGGTCTCCTCTCGCTTTGGAGAGTCGTTATGCTGAGACTTCCACTCGTAAGGGTTCCCCTACCTGGATTGAGCGTTGCTAGGCTTCCTCTCGGTTAAGAGAGTCATTTTTCTGAAGCCTCCGCTCTCCAGAGCTCCGCTTAGACTGCACTATGAGTATGTAGGCTCTATTGTGAGCCTCGCTAGCTGTCTCTAGCGCTGAGGGTTATCAGGTCTCCTCTCGCTTAGAAAGTCGTTATGCTGAAGCCTCCACTCTTCAGAGCTCCGTCTCTGGTGCCTCTGGTGCTGAGTGTAGTCCGGTCTCCTCTCGCTTTAGAGAGTCGGTATGCTGAGACCTCCACTTTTAAGAGCCCCCCAACTAGGGTTGAGTGTTGTTAGGCTTCCTCTCGTTTAGAGAGTCATCCTGCTGAGGCCTCCACTCTTCAGAGCTCTGTTTCTGGCAGTAATAGGAGAATGTGGGCTCTGTTTGAGCATCACTAACTGCCTCTGGCGTTGAGTGTAGCCAGATCTCCTCTCAATTAGAGAGTCGTTATGCTGAGACCTCCACTCTTAGGACTTCCCCTTACCTGGATCAAGTGTTAGGCTTCCTCTCGTTTAAGAGAGTCATTCTAATGAAGCCTCTGCTCTCCAGAGCTCCGCTTAGGCAGCACCATTAGTACGTAGTCTCTATTGTGAGCCTCGCTAGCTGTCTTTAGCGCTGTGTAGTCAGGTCTCCTCTCGCTTTAGAGAGTCGTTATGCTGAGACCTCCACTCTTAAGAACCCCCCAACTAGGGTTGAGTGTTGTTAGGCTTCCTCTCGTTAGAGAGTCGTCCTGCTGAGGCCTCCACTCTTCAGAGCTCCATCTCTGGCAGCAATAGGAGAATGTAGGCTCTTTTGAGCATCACTAACTGCCTGTGGCGTTGAGTGTAGCCAGGTCTCCTCTCAATTAGAGAGTCGTTATGCTGAGACCTCCACTCTTAAGAGTTCCCCTACCTGGATCGAGTGTTAGGCTTCCTCTCGTTCAAGAGAGTCATTCTACAGAAGCCTCTGCTCTCCAGAGCTCAGCTTAGGCAGCACCATTAGTACGTAGTCTCTATTGTGAGCCTCGCTAGCTGTCTTTAGCGCTGAGTGTAGTCAGGTCTCCTCTCGCTTTAGAGAGTCCGTATGCTGAGACGTCCACTCTTAAGAGCCCCTCAACAAGGGTTGAGTGTTGTAAGGCTTCCTCTCGTTAGAGAGTCATTCTGCTGAAGCCTCCACTCTATAGAGCTCCGCTTAGGCAGCACTATGCACAGGCTCTTTCTTGAGCCTCACTAACTGCCTCTGGCGCTGAGTGTAGCCAGGTCTCCTCTCAATTAGAGAGTCGTCATGCTGAGACCTCCACTCTTAAGAGTTCCCCTACCTGGATCGAGTGTTGCTAGGTGTTCTCTCATTTTAGAGAGTCATTCTGCCTAAACCTCCACTCTCCAGAGCTCCGCTTAGGCAGTACTACGTGCATGCTCTGTCCTGAGCCTCACTAGCTGTTCATAGCGTCGAGTGTAGAAGTCTCCTCTCAATCTAGAGAGTCGCTTTCTGAGACTTCCACTCCGAGAGCCATACTCTCGTGAGCTAGTCTATGATGGCGAGCTTTGAGCTGGCCTAAAGAGGGGTTTTTGACCCTAGTTCTGCTGGGCAGGGATGGTGTTCCTCGAGTCTGTGACTTAGGAATCCAGCTTTTGGACACTCTTTCCCTCAGCATGGCGGCGTTGGCATAGCGTTCCCATAGCGCCCTCTAGAGGACGCAGCGTAGAAGTTCCCTTCAGAAGGGAACGTCTCAGGTTACGTATGTAACCATAGTTCCCTGAGAATAGGGAACGAGACGCTGCGTCTCCTGCCCATGCTTCGGGCATTCCTGTCGGCATCCCCTTTGAAAAAAGAGGATGATGTATTCCACAGGCGCCCTTTTATGCCCGCAGACGCTCAATAGCTTGCGTTATAGGCGTCCATCTGCCAATGTCAAGTGCATTGGGTGTTTGTAATCATGCTTCAGGTACCGGTCACGCTGGAGGCGTTCCCATAGCGCCCTCTAGAGGACGCAGCGTCTCGTTTCCTATTCTCAGGGAACTATGGTTACGTAACCTGAGACGTTTTTCAGAGCGTTAAAGTCATCGGTTAATTTCTTGATTTCCACTTGACATTTTTAGCATATTTTCTGTCTCCCGAATTTGCCCTATTTTGATCCATATTCCTGGGAAATGTATTTAGCTTTATTTTATTTTGTCATCATTATTTTATTTTAAGGAGATAAAAATAGTCCTTATCAACCTTGATTGACATGGCAATAAAATTCTATCACATCATTTTGGCAGTTAAAAGTTTCGGCTGGTTTTTGTTGAAGTAGGCGGGTTTTGGTGAGCTTTTGGAGCTGGAAATCGTCAACCCAATCTGGCAACACTGTGTACTCCTAAAAAAATGCCCCTACCTATGCAACTAGAGACGGCTGCTGTATTCGGTTTTGCCGATTAATCGGCACCGATAGTGGATTGCTGGAACTATCGGCTAGCTGTGAAAATCCCTGCCGATAGTTTTCCGAGTTACATGCATTGCTGGAGCGGCTGAGAAGGGTCCGCTCTCATTATACAGTTCGAGAGCAACCTCCAGAGGCATAAATCACTGACACCTTGTGTTGTTTGTTTTGACACGTTGAGGGAAAATTGAGTGTTAAATCTTGTCATTTTACATCATTGACACACTATTTTCCTATTTTGATATTGTGCAGTTGCTTTGTTACAATTTGTATTGTTAAAAGCGCTATATAAATAAAGGTGACTTGACACGTGACGCTGCACACTGCACAGAGCGGGAAAAATCAGACGCAGATTTAAATCCACGCCACACTCACATAGTTTTCCATTTAACTACATTATATGTGTCCCAAATCATTGTGAATGTACATAATGACGTCATCCTAGACTGTAAACTTGTGTATTGTGCATTTTTCAGCGAAACGTTTCTCTTTCTATAATAAAGTGTGCTTAATTTATTGAGCTATAATACAGATCACGATTTCTCTTTCCATTGCTCTGTTTTTTAAACACCAAACTTTAAAATCATATATGCAACATTGTTCAATCTTGAAGTAAACTTATGGCCTGTTTTAGACCGCCGCTCGAGTTGAACGCGACGTGTCCAGAGTGTGTGATACCAATGAGTAGTTTTAGACGCAGCGCTGCACTTTTGACCATTACTAACATATTTTGTCATTTTGATTAGATAATCATTAAGTGTTATAAAATAGAAGCAAACAAAGTGTGATAGTATACATAAAATATTTGTTTTCATTTACGAAGTATGGTTTAGTATAGTTTTTGTTGTTGTTTTTTTAATAGTAAAGCACTATTTTAATTTCCGTTCAGTATCCATTGTAAAAACTATTGGATGATTAATCAGTATTGGTCAGTGTGGTCCAACCTAGCTATCGGTATCGATATAATCCATCATATCGGTCGACCTCTACATGCAACGACCAGTAATACTGTAAATATAGATCCAAAACCTAACTACACAAAACAAAATGTAACAAAACAAAACACAAATGATCTGTGACATTGCATTCACCATTTAAAAAAAGGGGTTAAGTACTTCATTGGTCTCACACCATCTTCTTATTTGTTTTAATAGGAAATGCAACACAGGACAGAAAAACAGAAGGTAATTACATGCTTTATCTAAAATTTCATATTTCTAAAACACAAATGTAAGGATCAGGCAATTAATACAAAAGCCCACTAATCACTGTTGCCTGTAAAATAATCGTAAGTGTTATCATTCTCCAGGTATCTTTCACAAAGCCCTAAAAGGAAAGCCACGTCTTTAGATGTATGACTTACAGTACTGTAGAGAAAACAAGCAAATTGCTTTGCCAATACAGCAATTACCACTAATTAGTCAGGCTGAGTCCTCCATTTTGGATTTGGCTCTCAGTGCACGTAGCACACCTTAATTGTCTCTCCTCAGACTAAAGCGTGCAGCCGAGAACACAAAGGCAGTTCTTCAACCGCAGGAAAACAATGCTAATGCTAACCCAGGGAACAGCAGAATAACTGCTCTGGGGATGGCCAACTCTTCACTTTACAAGGGGACGTTTGCTTTATTGTTGCAAACATGCTACCTCATCAGCCTTTGTCTTCCAGTAGGAGGGAAAGCTTTTTACTGAGGCGAATATCGGTCCGCAGCATTAGGTGTTATCTTGTGACGGGAAAACAACACAGAGTATACAGTAACACAGTCAAAAGCGAAGCAGCGGGATATGACAGAGCATCTCGGGAGAAGGCTTTACATAATTTATATCCCATATTCCCACTCCTCTCTTAAGGGGCATTACCAGGAATGTCTAGCATTCCAACGGCCTAATGGTCATAAGCTGCTGTGTGTGTGTTGTGTGTATGTTTGCATTTAAAGGTCGATTATTTACAGCACAAGATGAATCAACTAGACATTTTACTATAACTAGGCTTACACGAAATCTGTGCCTGTAGATATCTGCAGGAAAATCTGCAAATTTCCAAAAGACTTATGGAAAATATGTATGCATCCTCATCACTGTGTGCATTTATTCAATATTTCTATTTTTAGAAGGATGAACACGTCATTAGTTCCTCCTCATTTTCTTGTTTCAATAGGAAATACAACACAGGACAGAAAAGTACTACTGATAAATAAATCGATTCTGACTTAAAATGCAAGTTAAAAAAGCTAATAAAACACAAATGTAAAAAAATATATAATATATTATATATATATATATATATATATATATATATATACACATACATAATAAAATGTTTTAAGGACACTTATTATTATACTATTATTATTATTATACACTATAATGAGAACTAAATGAATGTTAAAATAAAAGTTATTTAAATAAAAAATAAAATAAAATAGAATACAATAAAGTGATCCTAGATAAAAGATAAGAAATAAGAATAAAAATGGATTTTATATAAGGACTTTATTATTATTAGAACTTTAGTATTGTTGTTATTATTATTATTATTATTATTATTATTATCATCATCATCTTCTAGAACCGAGAACTAAATGTTAAAATAAAAGTAAAAGGACATTTATTAATAATAATTACATGCTGTATCTGTAAATAAAATAAAGAAAAAGAAAATACAATAAAGAGATATAAAGTTTTTTTTAAGTAAAATTAAAATGTATTTTATATAAGGATTTATTATTATTATTATTATTATTATTATCTTCTTCTAAAACTGAGAAATAAATGTATGTTAAACTAAAAAGGACATTTATTAATAAATAATTACACACTTTATTTACTATATTTTTTATAAGGTAAAAAAAAAGCTTTATAAAACACAAATTTAAGGATCAGATAATTAATAGAGTACAACAATACAAAGCCCATTCATTACATGTATTAATTAATTTAAAAAACTCTTAAAAAAACTCAAGTGTTAGAATTCTCTTGGTAGCCTTCACAAAGCTCTGAAAGTAAATATATTCATAAGTAAATCTATTTATTAAATATTGTGGCTATATTTTTTACCATGTTTACCATTGCGTACTATTCCTAATAACCTATGCAGCCCAATATCTTTATTTTTTTTAATTTACCGCGTAAACTCCAGTATATCAAGTCTTAGATCATTATTAAAATAGATGACAAAATCTACAGTGCTGAGCTGATATAATGTCAATAATGATATTCCTTATCTACAGTCCATTCAGTGAGCAGTTTGGTGCTCTTAGACCAGTGTGTGTATAAGTGCATGGGAAAATGGCTTCGAAAAGCACACGTCTGCGTTGAGAAGGTAGGGATTATCTCTAGACGGCATCCAGAGAGCTTTTCAGCGCTTTACACTGAATATCGTATCCCAGCCCACTCTACCTTCCCTTTAATAGGATAACCCCAGCGTCTAATAAAAAGCACATAATTTGTGCCATTCCAGCGCTCGCCTCAGCCATGCAGCAAACGCAAGCCCCGCGGAGGGCAGATACACAGACGGGCAGGTTAATGATGACACAGTCAGAATGTCAGGGTGCCGAGGGCACTCCATTCCTTCATATTACAGAGCTGCTGGAAACAGCTTAATGGACAGGATCCGAGGCCAGAGCGCAGCGTGAGGGCAGAAAGACAGCGAGACATGGACGAGAAAGAGAAGAAAAAACCTCTCTGGAGGGGATGGTCATTCTGAAGGCACTGATATCCCTCTGGGCGGGAAGAGAGAGAGCGGGTGTGGAGAATAGAGGGATGCTGTTAAGAGACAGATTTGGCATCAGATACAAAACATGAAAATACATAGAGCAGACCTCTCGCCAGGACGCAGGGCTCGACAACAAAAGTGTGTCGATTCTTTAGGAACATGATTGAATAGGATGTAAAACAAACTTATTTATAATATACAATTCATGAAATGATTAACATCTTGACATTATGACTAATCATAAAGAACTACTATTTTTTTCTGTTATTGCAGGAATGAAGGGTTATAAAACCTGTCACAAATTCTCATAAAAGACTAATTTTCATCATAAAATCGATAATATCAATCAATAATCAATAATATCCATAATCAAAATACGATTAAAGAAATAAAAATAATATGCACATTTGAACAGCCTATTCTTACTTTGATCTTTGACCTTGGAAGTATTTTTACACTTACTGTATTTTCAAAACACAAGATTTTAAAATTGATAACATCAATGACAAGAAATCAAGTGACAAATATTACTTTCAAATGTAGGCCTATTTATTTATTGAATTACTTATTTTGCTTCGCTTTGTTAGATCTTAAACTACTGCTTAAGCCAGAGGAAGAATGTAAGAATGACTGAATGAATAATCATTAATCATAATATTTTCAGAATATTCAGTAAAGTTCGGTTAGTGAAAGCTGTTTGAAATAGGTTTCGTGACTGTAAAGTCAATGTCCCTTGTGTATCTATAATGTTTATACCTCTGCGACAGTTTTAAAGTTCATAAACATTTCAGCTGGAAAATGTCACATTCTGCAAAACACAGCTGATCATTTTCCACCTATTCTAACTTAAGGCTTCTAAGACTATTACAAAACATCATCTATTATAATAATGAAGTTTGTTTGTGAGTCACATAGTGCTTTACATACAAAGCATTCAGTGATGACTGTTCTGAGAACAGCAAGCCTGCCGTCCACACGTAGATTCAGAAATACAATAAAACAAAAGGGAATCAGCGGAATGTTTAAATGCCTTTTCCTTCTGTAACACCCTGTCAACGGGCTTCGGTTCAAGCACTTGACATTTATCGACATTTCAAGAGTTTTGAGCTCAAGAGCTCAGGTCAGGATGGTGTCAACCTTAGTTTCAGCTATGCAGAGATAATTCAGAAGAGTAAATGTGAGTAAAAGGCATTTCCTCTTCTGCTGGGATGCTGTTCTCTATTTTCCTAGTAAACAGCTTGGCTACTCCGCCCAGAGGGATTTACTGAGGCCACGCTGAGAATGGAAGAAACATCTGCCTGCAGAAGGTTTTCTGTTGTTTCCTGTCCTTGGTGCTCAGGCAGCAGCGGTAAAACTGTCACTGCTGTGAAAGACTCATACAAGGGGCCTTGGTTGTGGTGTTTATGACAAGGAAACTCAGTTCTTTGCTCTCAATATAACATAATCAAACTATTACATGTCATACTGTGTTATGCTCCAAAATCTAGCGAGCTGTTTACGGAGGCAGCATTTTAGGACATCATAGCTGTGTGCTCCCAACAGGATCCAAGATGGCAAACAAGGCAAATACAATGTGGATTTAAAAATACTCTTATTTTTCAAGTATCAATAAATACAGTATTTGGCATGGTTAGCCCCTCTCTTTCTGCAACTGTTGAGAAATGGGACTCACCTATTTGCTTCTTTAAGTACACTACTGTTTAAAAATTATACTTTATTTCAGCAAGGATGCATCAAATTGATCAAAGGTGAAAATAAAGGCATAATAAATGCGCTTGAACTTTCTGTTCATCAAACAATCCTGAAAAAAGTATCAAGGTTCCCACAAAAATATTAAGCAGCACAACTGTTTTCAATGTTGATAATAATAATAATAATAATAATAATAATAAAAAACACTACTTAAGCACCAAATCAGCATATTATAATAATTTCTGAAGGATCATGTGACTTATGAAGTCAGGAATAATGGCTGGTGGAATTTCAGCTCTGCCATCACAGGAATAAATTATATTTGAAAATATATCAAAATAGAAAACAGTTCTTTTAAATTGTAATAATATTTCAGTTTGTTTTGTGATTAAATAATGCAGCATGGGGAGCATAAAGAGACATCTTTCAAAAACATGAAACCCCCAAATGGTAGTGAAAAGGTGTGGTTCGAATTTTCATGTGCAAAATCATGTCATTTCAATAGGAATCCATGCAAATCAGGAATTTCAAGTGAGTGGGAAAGATTTCCTCATGCACATTTCGAAACGTGTTCAAGTTTGACATGCAAATTTGCTGCGCTGATCAACAGAAATCTGTTTGGTTTGAAACTACATCACTAAACTACTGTCAATAGACAATGGACCTTTTTTGCTTGCAAAATTGTGCAGAAAATTAATTAATGTGACAGCACATTAAGTAAAGTCTAAATTTGTCAAATTTGAGGTTCCACTTCAGCTGCCTATATGTAGACAGCGAGGCAGCTCACTAGTTTTGAAACCAAACAACAGTCTCCACCTCTGCTGTCTCCCACTGTCTCCTTTTTTTGCTATACAGTGTGCATTTCCCATAGGCGGGCAGTCAACACCCACTCCTCAGACCCACCCCACCTCCTTATTCCCCGATTCCTTCAATCAGAAGGCAGACAATAGCCAGCAGCACATTGCACCTGCACCAGAGAGCCTCCTCTGTCCCGCTGCAGGGGAAAAAAACCTCAAGATCCGTTTCTTGACGACCCACTTAATTACTGTTTGACATGTCACGCACTGAAATTCTTGATGACAACAACATATTGTACAGAAAGCGCTCCAAATGCAAAATCAATCAGCTTTCGAGTGCTTGGAAATGATTAAGATGTGGGAAAACAGTCTCCTTGTAATGTTTGTAGTCATCTTTGACACTTCAACAAACTAAAGAGACACCATTTCTGAAGCGTTCCTTCCAATATTTTCAAATCAAACGTTCCCTAGATAAATTCTATATAAAACATCTTTCAGTCGCTAAGTGCTTATTTGGTCCCCAGTGCGTATAATTAAAGATGTTCCTTGAATTCTTTCATGTCTGGCTTCAGATTTATTGCAGAGACAATTAGAGTAATTATACTGCTGCAGTCTGGTATGACTGTTGGTGGCAACAGCGCTGGCAAGGCCTGACTTGTGCCTGACATGTTTTCTTATTTACTTAATTGCAAAAGTAGCATCAGTTAATTGTGTATGTTTAAATCATTTACTGTAGACCAGGGGTCTTCAAACTTCTGAGACCACCGTCCCCTTTAGTGGATAGCTGGAGACACCCTGTTACATGAGATTTTAAATCTAGCCTATACTACCATATTAATGCATTCACATTTGTTATGAGTCACATTGCAAAGGACTGAAATCGAGTCATATTTTGGCATTTTAAATGTAATTTTTATTGCATTTTAATCAGCGAAGGACAATTAAAATGTAACTTATTAATAGGATAAATTGGCAAATGTGGTTGAACGCAATAGTGTGTTTAATGTGATGCATATTTTTAGATCTCAAAATAATTTGCAGTACAGCTACAGACTACCTGATTGAGACTAATGCACACCTCTTTTCTACAAACACACATTAGATTACTCTCTGTTTGAAAAGGGAACACATCACAATTGCAGTTCTATTATCCAGAGTAATATTTTAGTATTCCTTCCAGCCCCATAACAAACATCATGCCCAGGTAAAATGCAGCCGTAAGCAATGAACAGGGAGGAGAAAAAACTCCCTGAGTCTGTGGTAAGCATCCCACCATGAAATTAGGTAAATTAGTGGGTGGAAAAGTAAAGCGAGAGTTGATAAGCAGAGCTCTATAAATTAAAGGGCAAGAAAAGACCCAGCCCTGGTTATAACGGTCTAACGTAAAACAAACACTGGTGTTCGCAGTCGTTGCTTTCACTCCTCACTTAAACACAAGTGCTTCCTGTCCAGGAGTGTCAATGCTTTAAAATGAATATTCCTGGTTCAATACAAGTTAAGAACATTCAACAGTATTTGTAATATTAGATTCGCCGCTTTTTACTTTTCTAAAAAAAAAAACAGTGAAACACTTAACATGGAAATGAATGTGGCCAATTTTGGAGGATGTAAAAGCAGAAATTGGAAGCTTATATATAAAAACACTTACATTAATTAATATTTTGTATTATTTGAGTTGTAAAGATGTGCTAGTACATTTTTACTGTCATTTTAGGTGCTATGCTGTCATAAAAAACTAAGATAAGGTATAAGAAAGTGATTATTTCACACTAAAATCATGTTAACATGTTTTACGTCTTATGACTATTGAAACAGTGAATATTCTAACATTTACAGACTGGCTTGTTTTAAAGAAAATGAGGGACACATCTTTTGATGCCTCAAATCTTTGAGGGACTACACTTTTGATGCTAGCTTGGTTTGAATAGTTCATATTTTCCAGCATTGTAGAACGAGAGACATTTATTTTTTTGTAATAAATAATCAACATTATGCCACAAATACAGACAAATTAACTTAACTATGAATGTGGACAATTCCCGTTTTATTTGATTCTTTTATAGTTGTGAAGAAAGACAGACATCTGTAATTAAATCAAAACAGACATTACACAATGAACTATAACTTTGGTCTAAGGGTCAAAATGCCCTTAAATTCAATTTGAATCACATGCTATTGACCGTGTTGTGGGAACATGGAATCCAGTAGCTGGCCCTAGCACAATAGAAAACACATCGGCCACACTGCAGAAAGCAGTGCCAGAATCGAAATTGTTAAACATTTATAGGAACAGTCTGAGATGTTTTATAGAGACAGAAAAAGAAACAGATTTGTGAGAGAAAGCTTGGATTAACTACACTTTTGATGCTGGCTTGGTTTGAAGAGTTCATATTTTTCCAGCTATGTAGAAGTTCCATCATAATTCCCCGAGCATAGACACAAAAGACAGGGGAAGGAAAGAAAAACAAACTAACACAAAAACACATTTGCTAGGCTGCAAGCCCTGAAATCCTCAGCAGTCCAACTGGTGGAGTTCAGTACGTGGCATATTGCCTTTCTGAAGAGCGAGTAGATTACAGGCTATATAGATTATAGAGGATGGGTAGACAATAGAGCAATATCCTGCATCTCCCTCTCTATATATGTGCATGCATACAGAAAAGTGTTTGTCGGTGTGTGTTTTCACTGACTTTCTGACCCGACAAAGAACTTCATACATCTTACTCTGGGTATGATTCATTAGGCTTATATAATGTGGGTTGGTTAGGCTGCTTTTTAAAAAGGGACTGTGTTTGTGGAGACAGGGATTATGGAGAACTTTGAGACAGTTTCTCAATGAGAGCGTTTTGGGTGTCGGCCAATGTGAAGGTGTGTCTAAATGTGAATAACTCCTCTGCATGACAAAGCCATTTCCTCTGAATCCTCGAACTGAGCAACAGCATTATTCTAATGCACAAATATAATGGCTGCACACTGTTTTGCATGATCTGAGATTAGACACAAAACCACGTGCATCAACCAAAAATTTGATTCCAAAGCTCATATTTGCAAATGCTGTACCGACAAATGGGGTCACATGTTTTCTCAGGTCTATTGCCTATTTCTGCAATCCTGAGTAAACAGATCAATGGGTTACTGCAAGCTGTTTTGCTCTAGTGCTGTTCAGTCATTAGCCTATATCTCCCAGTCTAACAGCCCATTAGAACTACGCCTTGGGTTAAAACGCAGACAAATGTCACTCCTTCAGTTTTAACAGATGTTAATCCATTGTTAGGTCATTCCTGTTATGCAGTACTATTTGAACTTTTTGACTTCTAGAATTCAATATGTTTGAGTTGTAATTTAAGGAAGTATTTCTAGCAGACATTTAAAGAATATGCTCTGGTAAAGCTCAGCCACTTACACATTATTCATTTTAAGTTGGTGATCAAATTAACAGGATGGGACCAAACAGGATGGAAATACAGAGCTAAAGTTAGCCATTGCTCAGTGAGGGATTGAGGCTTAGTTTAGATGACAGAGCAATGCCAAGTTCATTTTGGCATATTTTTAAACTGTTTTTTGAAATGCATGATTTAATCAAAAAAAGACTGAATGAGAAACCAACAGAACATTACTATTGTTAAAACAATAGCTAATACTGATGTTTGTGCTGTTGTTTTCCCCATTGGAAATTAAGTCTCTTCCTATGATTAAATAACAGTAAAAACTTCTACATCGTTACAAAAACGTTCTATTTCAAATAAATTCAGATCTTTTTAACTTTCTATTCATCAAAAATCCTGAAAACAATGTTTTCCAGATTGATAAGAATATAAATGTTTATTGAGCACCAAATCAGCATATTGGAATCATTTCTGAAGGATCATGTGACACTAAAGACTGATGTGAAACTAATGGCTGCTGAAAATTCAGCTTTACATCACAGGAATAAATAAGAAAACTTAGAAGTTTAAGACAACCAGCTTCAGGAGATTTTTGAGCTTTCTTAGCTTTTTGTTGCATAAACTCAATACAACAAGTTGAGAAAACTCCAACATCTCCTGAAGCTGGTTGCCTTAAACTTTTAAATTCTCTCAACTTTTGATTTTTTTTATAAACATTTCTTAATAAACTGTAAAAGTTTCATGTCAGAAGTGAGTGTACCTGGGGACATAGCAAAGCAAAGCAAAGTGAAATGAATAAATATTCAGCCCATGTTCACTTAACCATGATAAAAGAAAACAAACTAATATACTAAAACTGAGTTCCAATATATTTAAGGGGGCCAAGACATGGATTTTCTTTTATTATTTTAATATTTCCCTTGAGGTTTACTTATAATGTTAATAAAGTTTTTTTTGCACAAAAAAAGAATTCCCTCATTCTGACCCTCTCTCTAAAACAACCTGTTTTAAGGTGTGTGTTCCTTAAGGCTTGTCAGTAACCGGCCACTGTTATGATGGGCTAACGTCATTACATAGGAAACCGTATCAACACCAATTGCATGTGAGTGTTTTGACAACATTTCCAGACAAATCATCATGAAATCATTTACTCGCGGTTTGTGATGCAGCTGCAGTCAGACCTAGTGCACTTCATCTTTTAACAAATGTTTTCATAAAAAAAAAGACTTTAGTAACATATAAAATACTGTTTGTAATGCATGTTATTTATTTTGTTGTTTTGGTCTAAAGATTTTGGAATTTATTATTATAATTAACCATTTCTTTTTTCAGTTGGCTGTTTTTCTATCAGTTTATCTGTTATTTAATATCTGTCTGTTGGTGTAGTTTTAAAAGCAGAGGAGCATAAAAGCGGCCACCAAGAGCACAACAGCACAAGCAGATCTATTTTATAGCCTGTAGTTACTGTCAGTTGAGCACCTCGGGGAATAATTAGCTGATAATGAGGCACAAGGTAAAATACTGTGTTCACAGTTGTTAAAATTCTTGATTGTCACTCTTAATTATAACAGCACTGGCATTGCATGAATCTATCTCTTCTCAGTAGGACAAACTCTTTAATTGGCCCTGAATGTCCTGGAGTATCTGAAACATAACATTGAATTTAAGAGATAATTGGGGGACAACAGAATGCACACAAGGGGACAACCAAGATCACAATACTAACTCTGTGAAGCTGCGTAGTTCGTAGCAGTGTGCTGAACTCAACCGAAGCTTTGAGGACATCTGTTCTACAGCTTAGCTTTGAATGAGCGCCACTCTGTTTTCTCTTTACAACTCTGGGATAGCTTTCAGATAGAGCTGATCTGTGGAGGATGTGAACCGCTCGGCTGGATGGCCTTGACTTTCTTCTCACTTGTGTTGGAGTAACAGTGAGGCTGGGTAGACAAAATAAATAATGTAACTGGCCTTGGATTCAAATGCCCACAAATAATCTGTGTTAACAGGCGGACTCCCTCCTTCTTACTCTGTCTCGCTTATTCTTTCACATTCTTTATATTTCTCCTTCTGCCTCTTTTAGGATTACCGCAGATACTTGTTTGTGAGGTGATAAGCGCTTCACTATATCCAGGAAAAGCACAGTGCATTGTATATCTTAAGCCTCTGCATTGGGAGCGCTCTGCTCCTCTACATAGACTTTCATAGTGAAAGATCAAGAGCAAAGAGAATAGCATTGGCGGGTCATTCCTACTTGCGGTACATTTTTATGCCCCCCGTCTTAAAGGGGTCATGACATGAGAAATCAAATTTGTCTTGATCTTTTGGCATATGAGAGTTCTTTGTACCATTACAATATCCTGCAAGTTTCATAGCTAAAACGTCCTCCTCATTATAAACAAAGCATTTATTTAATCAAGCTCCAAAAATGGCTCGTTTTGGATCTGAGGTGCAAGGTGACGTCACCTGGGCACAAACATTTGCGTAAACACTGTCTCCAGAGCAAGACAATGATGAATAGACATCTTCTCACCATAGGTCGCATAAAGGGATAGTTCACCCAAAAATGAAAATTCTGTCATTAATTACTCACCCTCAAGTTGTTCCAAACTCTTAAGACCTTCATTCATCTTCGGAACACAAATTAAGATATTTTTTATAAATTTCGAGAGCTCTCTGAGCCTCAAAGACAGCAAGGATCCTTACACGATCAAGGCTCAGAAATAGCAAGGAGATCGTTAAAATAATCCACGTGACATCAGCGGTTCAACCGTAATTTTACAAAGCTACGAGAAATACTTTTTGTGTGTAAAGAAAACAAAAATAATGACTTTATTCAACAATTCGTCTTCTCCGCGTCACCTTATAGCGCCATTTTGGAGAGTATCACATATGTAAATAAAGTAAACCACGTATGCTGTTCTGTGTCAGCAGCACCGTTCGTGGATACGCTGTTTATGTTGTTTACACTTTTATCTGAACTTAACAATGTATCCACGTACATACGTTGTATACCGCTGTTTACGTATATATTTTATTACGTATGTAATTTGTGTTCTGAAGATGAACGAAGGTCTTACAGGTTTGGAACGACGTGAGGGTGAGTAATTAATGACAGAATTTTCATTTTTGGGGGGACTATTCCTTTAACGGCTGACACTTGATTATGCTGAATGCAAGTGTCACATCACGTCAAAAGCAAATCGAAATTACAATCACTGCTGCTATCTTGTCTACACTGGATCCAGTACAGAAATGTGAATTCGCTTTCTGACACAGTGCACATGCTTGATTCTGTCAATCAGACAAATACAACGAGAGAACGTTCGCTTTGACGCGTTTGGTCAAAATAGCTCGTTCACATCTTTGTACAGATTTCAGAAGGACCACAGCATGAGGAACAAGTGGATAGTTTATTTTAATGGCATCCAAGATCGTGTCAGAGGATTGATCGCATCATTTTGTTTTGTAAACGAGTGTCATGGAGAATTCACAAAGAAACATTTGTTGAAAGATGAAGCGGCTGACTGCAGCTGCATCAAAAATGTAAATGATTTCATAATGATTTGTCTGGAAATAGCCGTTTTATTTTTGATCATGTTGATAAAACACTCACATGCAATAGCGAGGGGGTGTTGATATTGTTTCCTATGCAATGACGTTAGCCATTAGACATAATCCCCCCCCCCCCCAAAAAAGACTGCAACTTAGACTGCAAAACAACAACAATTTATGCCATTCTATTTATTTTAATGCCAAGTTTAAAATGCTACATGTTTCTCACTTGACAATTAATGGCTGTAAGAAATTAAGTTACTTCACACATGAAGACATCCTTTTAAACACAGCGGCATTGTTTTGTGCAAACCTTTAGAGATCCACTAAATGGTGCCATTCATCTGTGGTGTCAATATTGAAGAGTCAATTATCTATTAAGTAGAAAAAATATAATAAAATATCAATAATGGTCAAATCGATTATCTCTCTCTAGTACATTAACACCATAAACACAACTAAAAACTAATAAAATAACTGATTTAATGCTACAAGCAGTTTTGGAATTTCATGGTGCATTAAGCTGATATGATTCCTTTTTTACGAGTCTTGTCAAAGGCCTTGACAAAGACAGGGCAAGAACTAAGCAGAAGCATTATAAATGAAAGTGAGCTCTTCTCTGAACTCTGGAAGACTTTGTCATGAGAGTCATATCTTGGATAGGAACAGATCTGTGGAAACTTTACTGTGAGGGTAGATATCATTAACCTTGTGGATACACAAAACCTCAGAGCATCCAGACAGTAATAAATTATGACAGACATCCCTGAAGCACATACTTCTGTGACTGTGAATCTATCAGAATAAACCACATGAATAACTAAGATGCTTTCAGCAAGAACCTGTGGCTACTAAACGGCATAAACAAAACGCATAAAGACATGTTAATGGCACCAGGGCTTTTTCAGATGGACAGGTTGAGTCACTTCGTCCAGTCAGCTATTGGACACAACACAAGTGCAAAAATTTGTCAGCCTATAATTTACTTATTTACATAAATCTGGAATAGAAGAACGTTTTTGAACATAAAAAAATTACACACTTCAGCTTTATGGATTTTTTCATTTGTTGTGTAATTTAATTGCGCTGCCTTTAAACATTTCACACACAGTACAAAATCAATACAAACCCGAAAGTCCAGCAGACAGTAGTTTGTATTATAGGCATAAGTGATACATTTAGTGTGGGATTATTTGCTTTGGGTTGTGATGGGCCAGCATTGGGCTTAGGCTATTTTCAGTGCCAGTCCAGCCTAGTTAATGTTATAGCAAGCACTTTAAAAAGTTTCCAAAGCTAGCACAACATAAGACTTCTCAGGTAGGTGGCTAGGAGCATTTTTCATACCTTTTGGCTTTATTCAAGCAAGGCATTATGAATAAAAGCTTTTAGACTGATGTTTACTTCAGATACCCACGGGCCATTTTTATCATTTTTACTCCTGTGTGGAATCAAATTTCCTTTAAGACAAGTTGGCAGCCATCTCGGTATCATCCTTTCATAACTATTTTTAAAACATATAATACATGTATTCTATCTACATCTGTCTACTTTAAATAGAAAATAATTAAGTCTCCAAAAAGTGTTCGTCAGGATCAATTTTCAATAACATATGGATTCATTATAACGCAAAAGTAATGTAACATTACACATAAAAAGTAACTGTTGTTAGGTAATGATACAAAGTAACTTTTTTTTTTGAAACAAAGTATGCTTCAGGGGTCTAAAAATGCTCATCAATGTCAAAATGATTGAGATAGCCAATCAAATCAAAAATAAAAAAGGCAGGCTTTACTGTATACAGAAGCCAAATTCTAGTGTGATTACAGTTTTAATGGTGACATGAAGAAATGTTAAAAGATTGACAAAGAAAGAAATATCCAGTAATGTAAACAAAGCAACTTTCTTCATTTTGAATTTATGTCATTCATGTAATGTATTATTGAATTCGCATTTGCATTGAATTTCATATGCATTAAAATCCTTTAATTAGCTAAATGAAAGTAACTGTCAGTCACAAATAATTATATTAGACTATATATATATATATATATATATATATATATATATACATACACTATATTAACTATATTGAACAAAAAAAGCCTTAGTACACTGTATTAAAACATAACTTCTTCAGCTATTAAACACACAGATGCTCCAGAGTAAACAACTATCAAAAAGCTGGCTCTTGTAACTGAGGGATGGGACTTCCATTTAGCAGTGAGATTTCATTGTTTCATGAGTGGTCCATCTCTTCCTCCTTATACCGTCTGTGGTGAAATTCATACCTCCAGTGTAAATTTTACTTTAGCATCTCTCATCTCTCAAACAGCTAAGCGAGCAGCATTGGAATGACTCATCAGATTAGTTTAATCAATGACAGCATGTTTGTCCAAAAATCCCGTCTAGTGTGACCAGGGAGGAGCTAATTATGGATGAAGCATGTCAGTGTTTCTGAGGAAGCGGGGCTGCAGTCAGCTACATGGTGGATCAACACTAATGGAGGTTTCATGAGAGAGAGATAACAGGCAAACACTCATTTATTTGATTCATTTCATTCAATCTTTCTGAAACTCAGAGTCACACAGCCGTGTGAGAAGTTCTTCCAGCAGTTCTCAGCTGATGGATGTGGACAACAGGAAAAAAACTAAATATAATAAAATGCACTTTTCCATAACAAAATAAATATAACAAATAGACCCCAAAAGCCAAGAACAAAACTACACTATGTAAAAAAAAGTTCTAAACTATGCAAATAGTTCACTTTTTCATTTGTCAACCATGATTTATTTTGTGTCAAAACAGGGAGACAATCAAAAAATGATACCTATAAATCAGAATAATTCTGCATCATGTTGGACCAATGCAGCTCACCCTGGTGAAAAACACAGCATATGCTGATTAGGTATGTTTTGAAGCATGGCAGCTGGTTTGAGCGGGTCCTTAGCTGGTCATGAGCTGGTTGAAGCTGGTCCTGCATGACCAGCTAAGGACAAGCTAAACCAGCTTAAACCAGCAGCCATGCTTCAAAACATACCTTACCAGCATATGCTGTTTTTTTCAACAGGGCATAGTAATATTAATACATGTTAATATTTGATTTTAAGGATATTTCTGCTAACGTTTTTACAAGAATCAATTTTGGTATTTGAAATAACACTTGATTTCCAATGAAAAAATCTGGGTCCTAAAGAAAAAGCAGTTAAGAACCACTGCTCAAAGTCTGTGTTAGTTGCACGCTCATCATGTGATATTTACAAGGAGATGTCAAACAACACATGCAGATTAAAACCATTTGTTTTGCTGTCCCTTTGCCTCTATGTCTCAGGACAAAGGAAGATCCATTTTGGAGCATGTCATGCCTCAGAGAGCAGCCTTTAAGACACGTCTGTTTGCTATTGAAATCTCCTTTATCTTTAAATAGTGCTTGAGCAACGATGCATTTAGAAGAGCTCGCCTCTCCTACATTGAGTTCTTTTTCTTTATTAAACCTTGAGGAGCCCTACTGTGGACGTTCTTAAAAACCTTTCATCCCCTCAGATCTGTCGACCCACTAATCCACTCACGCACCCATTCATCAAAGTTTCATTAATTCTGTTAAATAGTCTAAGTAATTCTGCGTAAGCAGATGTTTAAGCTGACAAACCACATAAGAATTCCAGACCAAATTACCTGAGAGCAATCAAAGTGCTCAAAGTGCAATCAAAGCAATCAAGTGAATTCTACCAAATATTCATAGTGAATAATCTAAGAATCTAGCTAGTTTTCAGGAGCACACTGTTCCTCTGCCAAAAACACACGCTACAAATGAAAAGGGTGAAGGAAACATTTAATGTTGTTTCATACCTGTCTGGTTTTCTTTATTCTGTAGATCAAAAATAAAGATGTTAGTTAGGCATGGTTTTGAGGCTGCAATTTTCCATACAATAAAAGCAAATGCTATGGGCTGTGAAGCCCACGATTAAAAAAAAAGCACCATATGACCTCTCATTTTTCACCCTCCCCCTTCACCATTTTATGTTGTTTTTCTCTTAAATGTTTTACTTTGACAGCCCTGGCCACCTTTTACTTTCATTGTGTGGAAAATATATTATTTTGTGCTCAACGGATGAAAGAAAACCATACAGGCTTGGAACGACTTGAAGGTAAATGAATGACGATAGAATTGCCTTTTATTTCTCGGCTAATATGATTAAGAGAATTAAAGCTGATTAGGCAATTTCCTCAGGCTGTACAGTAATAAAGGCAGGTCTGAGTGTGGGGCATATTTGAGCACGCAGGCATGAATCAAACGAAAGAAACTTGTTCTGCTATAAACCACACATGTCGCAAGAACACGTCCTTGGCTGACTCCTCGGAGAAGGCATGGAAAGCACGTAGACAAATGAGTTTGTGAAAACAATATTTACAAAATGTAATTACAAGCAAAGGCAGAGATAAGTAAAGACGTTTGAAGTTTCATTGTGACTGATTATGTTAGCAATGCGCTAGCTGGCAAACATATGAGGGCTTGTCCTCAAAGAAGGTCGAGTAAGTCCTGGGTTTCAAACTATCGGTGAAAAAGGAGAACACAAGAGAAAAGATGATCGCATAAGCGAGATGGGGGTGAAGTGTTTGGCTTGTGGCTGGAAGAAATGAGTGTGTCTTTGTTGGTCTGTGCTAATTATAGCAGGAACATGCTGGGCTCAGACCTCCTCTCTCTAATAACATCTATCAGCTTCTTGTCACCAAAGACCTATTGTTCTCATCTCTCCTTAAATACTCCCCAAGAACATCTCTGAACCTCTGGGACATGTTCATGCACCTCATACACTGGCTTCCATAATTCTGAACACATTATTAGAATACACAAAAACAAGTGTTTCATCTATATAAAATTCAAGAGTATTGATGAACTCTTCGATTTCATGCTCACACACGGAAAAGCATCTCATAATAGAGTCTGTCAATGCTAAACCGTGTCTTTATGAGTACAGGATGTCTGCAGTCTGAACACCAGATTCATGGCCAATAAAGGCACTCAGCTGGCAGGACATACGGTCAACCGGCACATTAGTAATGATTCAGTCACCAGGCCCACATCCTGTATACATTACTCTTTAACCGGTGCTATGAAAAACCATTGAGGAAACAGAGTGAATCTCAATGATAGCAATGAGACCACTAAGACATTAAATACTAATCTACCAGAGAAAGCACAAGCAGTGTCTGTGAAACCGATAGTTAAGGCGCATGCAGATGGAGGGGCTGCTGCTCTGAATCTGACAATGACACAAAAGATTTACTTGCTGCCATTTATAGATCTGGAAAATTACAGGGAGGCAACTATTATTTGCGCTGAGGGGTTGTCAAATCCATAAAAACAACCTCCCTCCCTTTGTAACCTACATTTCAAATGGGATATGATCCGTCCATTGTGGATCACTACGCCGACGACTATAAATCCTTTTTCAATAGCTCTGATCCGAGCATATTATCACACGATTATAATAACAGACGTACCCAAATAGAATTGAGCAGCTGAGCTAAAAGCACCACACAATGGTGTCCGTCAGAAGATTTAATAACTGGGTATAGACAACTATATAGAACAGGAGAAATTCACATAAGAAAATCAGACGAATTCTACACCTGGAAGATAGTAGCAGTAACCAACACAGACATAAAAAAATCACTGATACCGAGATTATAGATGTTTACACAATCATACAATTTTAACCATGGGGAAATGAACAATTGCATCAACATTTTCCTATTAGCCTACTGTATCACTTACTTCATGGGCTTGAAGAGGGCCTGGCCATAGTTCTGGAATGTCATGATGAGCTTCAGCTGCGTGCCTCCAGACTTCATTGCTACAGAGAGAAAAAGAGTGACGCTGAACTTTCGGATCAGGAAAATAACTTGAGCCTTTTTACAATGAACCATTTAAGATAAGACTCATTATGCAAGCAATAACAATGTGAAACATTAATTTAGAAAATTCATTTTCCTATCATTGCAGATGGTTCTAGTCTTGCATTTGATTATGAACGGTTGAAAAAACAAAAGACAAGAAGTGTATTTTGGACATAAACACTGTCTTTGGAGGGAAGCTGATAAGACCTTTTTTAAAAAGCGTGTTGCAATGAATTTGCAGGCAATCACAAACAGATGAAGGAACACAAGGAGACACCGCCTTGAGTCACTTAAGAGGCTTGCTGTGCCATACCAGTTTTTTTTAAAGATTGCTATCACAGCAGATTAACATGCAACTTTCTTCTAGAGTTCTTAGAAACCCTAAACAGTATATATTAATAAGGAATGAATGTACAGTTAAATGGTCAACATAAATTAAAATAAACCCAGACCTTGATGTGATCCGGAGGGATCTTGGATGCTGAATAGGTTTATTTTGTGATAATGACTGGGTTTCTGTACATCATCTCACTTACTACTAAATAAGTAAATAATAGGACATTAAATATTGATTTGAGGAATTACTTTATTATGTGAGAAGACACAGGGTTGATGTGAGAAAGATTGGTGGCCAGGGACACAGGTCAAATATACAGTTCAGTGGTCATTATACAAAAAATATTCTGGCCACTGATTACAGCGATCGTCCAATCAGAATCAAGTATTCAGGAGAGCCATGTAAAAAGTTGAGATATTGACAGATGTTGAGATAGTTGAGTTGATGGGCTTCACATAAATGCAGCCCATCAAGCACAAGTCTACTTGACAATATGCATGCTTGGCAGGAGATACTTTTCCACAGCATGGCGTTTGATTAAGTCTAAATTGCACGCTCTTCTCATTCATTTTCCCTGCTGGAATCCACTACCAGTGAATCTCAGTCCAATTTTATTGATGCATCCGCTGCTAGAGTGCAGGAAGAGTCTAGCCATTATCTTGGAGGAACTTCATTCAACAAATCTATTTAAATCTGTTAGGAAGAGCAGCACTAAAAGATTGATGCAGTACTCAAATCAGGCTCATATACTGCAATCCTAAAATCACCTTCCCGGTTAGCATTTAACTCTATTGTGTAATCTTAAATAATCTATTGTGTAATCTAAGATGTAATCTTAAATATTGTCTTACCAACACTGGTAATTCTCTGCGACACCAGATCCTTCAGCATTGCATCTATGACCGGGTTGTGCCTGGAGTAAAGCTCATACCGGTTGATCCCAATGTGGAAGCGGAGCCAATTTGGGTAGGAGTCTGAGGACATCTCACCCGTAGGAGCATAATCCCCATCTTTACCTTCTCCATTCCTACGGAGAGGCAACATGTCCCAAACGCATAAGTCATTCCAGAGATGACTCATATGTTGTTCTGAACCCCATGAGGTGTTTTTATTTACATTCTCAAGAACAAATGCATGTTAATAATAATACAATAAAAATTCATATTTATTATTAATAATAATAACACATTATAAATCATATTATTAAACTTTTTTACTTTATTAGTTTTGTTCATCATGATCATCATCATCATTAGGAAATCAATATTACTTGGGGAAAACATGATGTAAAATGTGAAGAAGAAAAAAATCCCAAATGTGGGCATTTAGGAGTCTTGCAGGCACTTAATGTTTGAGAGAAATAAAAAAACTGAGATTCTCAACCTACCACTCTGGGTTCTCTGCAGCTTTAGGGTCAAATCTTATATCAGTGTTGACATTGAATAAAGTGTCTTCGTCAGTTAAAGTAGGCAACGGCCTGGTGTATAAAGGATGCTCAAATAGCGCAGAGAGCCTCGAACCCTTGACAGCTGCGTTCTTCAAGCTAGGGTCCCGTGCCGTGTGCCTCTTCTCGTCTCCTGTCAACTGCTCAAACCTTTTCAAAGCCTCGGATCTCTCCCCAGCGGTGATCTTTTCCAGCGAGTGAGAGGACAGGTTTGAGTTCGGCTCGTTGCTGAAGTCTTGAAGTATTCTGAGCGTGTGTTTATTAGGCCAGCCGGACTCTGATCCCGGCTTGGCTCGGTGCTTAGCCCAGTTCTGCGGCTCTTCGCTGGGTGTGTGGGAGCACGAGCACGCGCTACTGCTCCGTCTCTCCAGCTTCGGTAACAAGTCTATCATAATGTGCATCGAGCAGGCTATAAGAAACACCATCAGAATCAAGACGCGGAATTTTCTGAAGAGGATCATCTTCAGGGTCTTCTGTTCGGGGAAAGACTTGTTTGGAACGGCAGGGATAAAAGTGAGCAAGCGCACTACATCGCCAATAGTACATAAAACACGGGCTCCCAATTTTATGAGAAGAACACATGGGACGTTTTCGTTTTCATTTGCCAGTTTCAGGACAGAAAGGAGGATTTATTTAGCATAGCGCTCATCCACATCCATGCGAAACAATAATCCAGTTATTTACGTGCGCTCGCGATTAAATTCCTCCCGTGCAGTCAGACGCGAGAACAACCTCCGACACAATCGCTCATAGTCTATTTTAACATTTAATAGCTGCAGATATTTGTCAGATATAATAAAGCCAAGCCTCGTCAGATAAATGATCCACAAAAGTGCGTGTTCGCGATGCCGCGGTCCATCTCAGTGTACGGAGAAAACATCTGTCGCTATTCATACAACGCGCGAGATCGCTTTCACAGCTGCACAAGTTCATTCGCTCTTCTTATCCGGTACAAATCGAGGCTGTTCAGTCGTTGGAAGCGATGAGACGCATGGCAGCCCTGGCAGGTTTCGAGAAAGTGTGGCATCGCACCCTCGTTCCGTCGACAAATGTGATCTTTGGAGAAAGTTTCAGCGTTTCTTGCTGTACGTCCAGCTCATGTGAAGGTGATGCTTGCCCGTTGACAGGCGCTTGAGGAAATACCTCTGTCGGATGTTCAGGGTGGGTGTGTTAAATATCATGATGCTGAAGCCCCTCGCACATAGAGGATTGGCTGAGCTTGAAAACAGCAGGACAGACAGCCCAGGCTCGCTTCTTCCTGTAGCGTCAAATTGTGCAAGAAGAGGGCGTCTGAACACACTGCTACCCATTATTGTCTGAAATGACTTTTTAAGATGCACTTAACACGCACGCCTAACCGCTCTCTACCAGCTATTTTGGTGGAAAATTTCTGGACTCTTTCTTTATGTTATGTCATGGAGCAGTTGACAAAGAGTCATACTGCACAATAACATGAGGTAAAATTATAACCTATGCTTAAAAAGTGTCAACGGGTTCATCTTTGTGTATGTTGTACTAACATATGTTAAAAAAAGATCACTAATTGAAGGGAATGTTCACCTAAAAATTAAAATTGTCTTATCATTGTTTAAACTTCTGTCAATCCAAACCCTATGACTGCTGTGAAACACAAAAGAGAAGGATGACTAATTTGTGAGCAAATCATTCACATGGGTGCTTTGTGAAATGAATCACCTGATTTATTGATGTCAAGATTGTTTTTAAATCCAAAGCGATAGCGTAACTTTAGAAGCCTTGGAACATATTTCATAAGTCGTTTGAGCTAAAGTTATAATAGTTTTGCTGTTTTTGTGTCCTGATGACATTATTTTGGGGGGGGTTGGTGACATGTGTCTATCACTATACGACATTAACTAGACATTAACTATTTTGACCTCTACCTGTAAATCAATGGCTCTCAAAATTTTTGACTCCAAGGCCATGCAACCCTCTCAAAAATAATATTCAGGTGCCCTGAAAGATATATCTGGTGCTTGTGCTGTAATAACAAAGCATTTAACACAAATTTCATTTGGAAGAGGCAGTATATTACAATAATTAACTAAAATCATTATAATAAAAAATGTATTTGATAAATTACTTATAAATAATTCTGGTGTTTACACTTTTACGGCTTCTCTAGTCTTTTAGTCTATTAGTCTTTTGTGATTATATATATATATACGTGTGTGTGTGTGTGTGTGTGTGTGTGTGTGTGTGTGTGTGTGTGTGTGTGTGTGTGTGTGCTTTCTCATGATTTCCCAGGTATAAAAATTATACTTTTGCAATTTAAATTCCCTCATATCATGAGGTCCCCTTTGAGGTTTGGTGGCACCTTATGGCCCTAACCCCCTGATTGAGAACCCCTGTACATCTTTAGTCCAAATGGCCAAAAGCAGAGTGAGTTCTATAATTCCAAGTTGTAAAGCTCCACATAGCTGTTTAAATAATGTGTAAGGCATACACACACCTAGGCATAATAATGGAACAATACAGAACAGAACAATCAAGGTAATGAAATAAAATATGCCATTGAAATTCACTTTGATCTGATCATGAAATGAAGACGTGTATCCTAATACAAAGAGCAGGTTCAGTATATGTCGCATGAAATGTAGACAGCACTAATTACATAATTATAATTGATTAGGTCAAATGTCACATTTCAGACAAGAGAACTGTCAAAGACAGCAATGAAAGGCTGGTTGTCTGTGGAAGGAGTTTTCCTTAACTTCCCGGCGGTATTTGGTGACAATACTCCAAGAACAGAGCATTGTCTGTTGGTTGGATGCTTGCCTGAGGAAAGAGCTAATTAATGATCACTGATTTGAAACAAGGTTCGATTTCACTGCGAGAGAGCCTCTTTCCTCTAGTCACATCACTGCATTTTCTATGATACGAACCTGAGCTCTAATTTTGGTCTTTCTGGGAAAAATAACAGTTAACCGCCTGCGGGATCTGGCCTAACATAGCTATAACGCTCCCTATAACAATAACTCAGCGTCATTCGCCTGTGTCATATCTAAAGCAAGGGTGTGAAAAATGACCACAATACAAGCCATTTAAACCAGAATGCACAACTAGTGTCAACACTGTGTCCAACTCCGTCATATCTCTCACTATCGAGGAGGCCAGCAGAATGGCACTGGCTAGAGAGCTCTACAGATGGCAAAGGCAACTCCGAGGATTTGTTCCTTTCAAAGCGCTGACTACAGCAGAGGCTGTAAATAAGCCTGAATAGATTTATGACCACTCCTGTAGGTCTCTGCAAAGTATCAGGGTGGACCATTAGATACAGTTCTGTGGACAGAGATAGGGGATTATGCTGAAGATAGAGATACAGATACAGATAGGGCTAAGGCATGAAAGCATTGGCTGACATGTCTATTCATTATTTAGTCAGAGATTTATGCTACAATTTGCACGGATGGCGTTAGAGAGTGAGAGCGTGGGTTTGATGGAAGTTGAAATTAATTTAGAGTAATCAATATGCTTTAAATGACACCGATGTGATCAGAAGTGAACAGCGAGGAGGTGTAATGGGATTGATTTCATCTTTACATTAGCATTAAATAAGACACATTTCAGTGTAAGGAAGGTGCTCACTTTTCCACATGACCTTACAAAACTCTCCAAAAGCATAATTGTTTCTACAGCATTCATTTATTATTCATATTACGAGGCTTACTGTATTACATACATCCAAAAGGCATATTTAAAAGCACAACTTGATAATGAATTATGAGATGGATCACAGTACTTTTTACTTTTGCTTTTTGCTGAAGACACACATATAATTGTCTCTGTATAATTTATGGATATAACTTATGCACATTGCCACGTTTTGTCTGTTTTTAGAAGACTGAATCCATGAAGCTGAGGTAGCAGGAACTGAACTGATGCAGAAAATACATCGAGTAAAAACACATTGAAAAATCACAAAAGTAAATAAAAAGGATAAAACCATGACTCAAATGATGTAGAATTCAAATAAAAGTCAGTTTTAATTATAAATTCTGAGACCATATTCAGGGCCGTCCTGTGGTTGCACCGGGCCCCTCACTTGACCGGACCGGCCCTGATCATATTAATGGTAGAAATCATTTTGATTAAAGTCAACTTGTTTCCAAAGAGGCTGCACTGATTAAGAAAAAAAGTCAATAAAATACTATTTGTGCACGTATGTAATAAAAACATTCTCTGCGCGCTCTCGCCAGCGCGCTTGAGAAGTGTGAGAAGATTTGCACGAGTTATTCCTATCGTGAAGCTTATGGTAAAATATGCGATCTATTTGAAAGAAAATGCCACTTTAAAATGCTATGGAGAAAGATGAATAGTATCTAAAAAAAGGCACAAACTAAAAATACTGATGAAAAGAGAAGAAAACAATTTTGCACCAGCACTAACATGATATTCAAATATTTTTAAACTACTCATGACCACCTTTACTATAATTTATCACGTTTTACTGTAGGCTTATTTACTGTGGTAAATGTATAATAGATAATCTGTTAAGGGAATAGATATTTCCCAACAGCGGTGGCATGTTATAGCTATTGTTTCTAAAGGCTGTTGTTTCTCATAAAAAAATGCAATACAGGTTAATAAAAAAGTAATTATTGGCCTGGTAATGATTAATAGGCTAGCCTTATTTTTAACAAATGCTACAGTTAAGAACTATACTCTTTCATAAGAGCAAGTTCAAGTCAGAATCCAGAGCCAATGGGTTCTAATGATGAGTGATGAAAAACCTTCAGATATTCCAATGATGGCATAGATTCAATAAATCATTAAGAGCCTGGTGAACTGTTAAGGAGTAAGAAATAAACAATATCAATATAAGAACATGTTAAGTTAGATTGACTTCCCATGGCGGTTTGTATTGGAACATTCTGTCAAACTATAGCCTAAGTGTCTAAATAATATAAAATACATTATATATTATATGTAAACAAGTACTTGTTATCAGTTCTCTCTTGGCGCTCGTGCACAATGCAAATCTTAATACAGAGGATTGAGCACTTCGTTCTGGTTAAAGCACAAAACAAAATGCACACAAATGTGTCCTTGCTCTTGATATACAATCACTGATGAACACCACTTTAGTTTTAATAAAAAAAATAAAAAAAACAATACGAGGGTGGATTAGGACCCGGAACCTTAGAACTTAAAAAATGTTTGACAAAAATTCTACCTCTAGTCTAGACTATCAAAGAACTCAAATAACTTATTCAAATTTGTATATTTATTCACTGCTGTGAAGACTCTCTGCGTTAATTATATTGTATTATTAATATTTCTATAGATATTAATATTGTCTTCATCACCAAGGGCCCGTTTGCGATGTGGGCAAGCCCACCCCGCCGCATGGGCCCCAGTGCGTTAATTACAGACCAATCTGAATCTCCCTTCACTGTCTGTAGTTACGCCACTGAGCTCTCATTAGGGAGCTCTTATCATGTATCTCTCTATTACCCGGGGTCCACATCACTTTGAATAGACTTAAACTCTGTTGGTATTAGTGGAAGTGCATTAGCATGGTTCAAATCGTACTTATCTGACCTCCACCAATTCATGGCAGTGAATGAAGAGGTATCATATTGATCACAAGTGCAGTGTGGAGTACCTCAAGGCTCAGTACTAGGGCCGTTACTTTTCACGCTTTACATGTTACCCTTGGAGAAATATCATCAGGAAACATGGGGTTAGCTTTCACTGTTATGCTGATGATACTCAGCTCTATATTTCTTCACGGCCCGGTGACACACACCAAATTGAGAAACTTATGGAATGCATAGTCGATATAAAAAACTGGATGACGAATAATTTCTTACAACTAAATTCTGAAAAAACAGATGTGTTAATTATCGGACCTAAAAACCACACAAGTAATAACCTAGAACACGGTCTAACACTTGATGGCTGCTCTGTCGATTCTTCATCATCAGTCAGGAACCTAGGTGTGCTATCTGATAGCAATCTCTCCTTTGACAGCCACGTTTCTAGCATTTGTAAAACTTTTTAAGATGAAATTTTTTCATCTTAAAAATATATCTAAACTGAGACCTATGCTCTCAATGTCAAATGCAGAAATGTTAATTCATGCGTTTATGACTTCAAGGTTAGATTATTGTAATGCTTTATTAGGTGGTTGTTCTGCACGCTTAATAAACATAAACAAACTACAGATGGTCCAAAATGCAGCATCTAGAGTTCTTACTAGAACCAGGAAGTATGACCACATCAGTCCGGTTCTGTCAACACTGCACTGGCTCTCTCTTAAACATCGTATAGATTTTAAAATCTTGTTAATTATTATAAAGCCCTGAATGGCTTAATCCCTCAGTACTTGAGCGAACTTTAATCGCATTATAGTCCTCCACCTCTGCTACGATCTCAAAACTCTTGCCATTTGATAAGACCTAGAACATCAAAATCAACTGCTGGCGGCAGATCCTTTTTCTATTTAGCGCCCAAACTCTGGATCAATCTACCTAACACTGTTCGGGAGGCAGACACACTCTGTCAGTTTAAATCTAGATTAAAGACCCATCTCTTTATCCTGGCGTACACTTAACACACTAATACACTTCTAATATTCAAATCTGTTAAAGGATTGTTAGGCTGCATTAATTAGGTCAACCGGAACCGGGAACACTTCCCATAAAACACGATGTACTTGTTACATTGTAAGAAGATTGACATCTACGCTAATATTAGTCTTTTTCTTTCTTATTCCGAGGTCACCGTAGCCATCCGATCCGGTCCTTATCCAGCCCAGATGATCCCTGCAGTCAACAGATCCAGTCCGTATCCAGATCAGATGGTGGATCATCACCTAGAGACGACCTCTACAGCTCTGAATATCAGTGGAGACCAGGACACGTACGTAGATGAGTCCCAGAGACAGATCACAAATGAGGACCTCGTCACCTAGACAGCCATTGGGAAAAGACCACTGGAACCAGTTGAGCACTTACAATATAACTTTGCTGCAGTTGGAACAAACTTCTGGTTCATCTGGCCAGAGAGGAACTGGCCCCCGACTGAGCCTGGTTCCTCCCAAGGTTTTTTTCTCTGTTCTGTCACCGATGGAGTTTTGGTTCCTTGCCGTTGTCACCTCTGGCTTGCTTAGTTGTGCAGTTGCTTTGACACAATTTGTATTGTTAAAAGCACTATATAAATAAAGGTGACTTGACTTGACTAAGACAGATTTGAGGTGTGAATTAAAACTTGTCTTTAAAGAAATAAACACAATACATGTGTAAATTAAACACCTTGGAATGTGCAGACTATGAATTCTTGTGCAAATTTAGGCTGTGTTTTTTTAGTAATTTAAATAAATTACAAGAACTATAATTCTAAACATTGTTAAGTATATTATTTTAAAGATTTCAGATTGATTTACTGAAATAGCATTCCAGTTAAATTAGAAAGAAAAAACATTTTGTTTACCTTCATATGCACAGTAAACAAACAGTGTCTTATGATACCTAGAAATACGGTGATTTTTATGATAGCAGAAGAGGTAAACAGTGACCTCATGAAGAGATTGTACTCAGTATCTGCCAGCAGATATGTGGTAACACACAAGACTAAAATAAGCCAGAGCAGTAACATTATGAAAGATCTGCCTGTCCCTGCACGCTCACATTGCCCCCCACTCTGTTTCTCTTCCGTCTTCACCTTTTTTATTTATAGCAACATTTTGCAACTACACCTCTTTGGTATATATGTTTGTTTAAGCGAGCCTCGAGAAAAGAGAGGTCACACAACCGAAGCAAGCAATGTTTATGTCTTGAGTGGATGAACCAGAGAAATCAGTTGCGCACTACAGGCCCCATATAACAATATAATTAGCTCTGTGCGGATGGTTTTAATGAGTATGAGGTTTGACAGTGAAGCTTTCTAACTCAAATGATTTCGTTATAGGCTTGTGTTTATTCCAGTGTGTGGGTTTTAATGTGTGTCCCTAAGGATGGCTGGTCAGCACTGATTATAGTAACAACCCCCTTGCCCTGTCCAAATAACAGTCATCTGCGCCACACTGCTTGTTATTTTGCTCAAGTACTATATATGTATTCAAGCTGCAAATGACAGCCAGAGATTCTTGGTCTGTTGTCATAGACCAGCATCACTAAGCGAAGGAACTCAGCTGGATGATTTGAATAAACGTAAGACGTATTCACTCATGAATCCGACTGTACAGACGAGATTAAGACTATTACCGTTGCATCTGAGAATTAATTTGCATATCTCAATTTGAAGGAGGGTTGTTGTTGTCATTAGCACATAAATTAGCAAATCCTACTTGTGCGAACATGATCACACGCGTCTGCTTAGGTTGGACTGGTAAGATCTACCTCACCTTCAGCTAATCATTCTGTTGAAGATTCATATGTATTATTCAATGGAATTATTTGATGTGCTGGTGCAGATTATTAGAGTGCAGAGCTTCCTGTCTGAATGTGGCTGCAGCGTGTGGGCTATTCACCTTTTTTCCCGCCACCACCTGCTATTTTAACCTTGTGATGAGTCAGTCATCACCAATGGTCGGAAGGTTACTCCCTTGAGTCTACAGCCAGCACTTTCTGAGAAAAAGGGACAAAACAGAGCCTGAAACTGAAGGGAAAAATGAAGTAATTACAGTCACTCAGTAGGTAATTGCTAGTTTGGGACCAAATGTTGCTTTGTAGTTACGAATAAACTTAGAATATTTGTATGATCATTTGGTCTATTTTTGATTTTTTTTGTTTCGATCACAAATGTGAGACACAGATACAAATATTTTTTTAATTAATTATATTATATTTTAATTTGAAAATGAAAGATAAATGAATGAACGTTAATTTAATTAAAACATTAAAAATATTGGTCACACTTTATTTTAAGGTACAATTCTCGCTGTTAACAAACCATTGACTACAACTTTTGCCTCAATAAACTCCTAATATGCTGCTTATTGATAGTTAGTAAAGTAGTTGTTAAGTTTAGACATTGGGTAGGATTAGGGATGTAGAATATGGCCGTGAAGAATATGTGCTTTATAATTGCTAATAAACAGCCAATATGTTAATAATGAGCATGCTAATACGCAATAGTGAGAATTGGTCCCTATACTAAAGTGTTACCCAAATATTTTTTATTATAGTTATCTGAATGTCAAATTAAGAGTTTGTCAGAATTTTGATGGATAATTGTTGGAAACAGTTGAGAATGAAGACCTATGAAAAAGGATCAAGCCAAAAGGCATAATTAAAAAAAAGCTTGCAAAAATACATTATATTTATTAGATGAAAAACAAAACCCAAAGAACTTACATTAAAAATCAGACATTTTTGTCTTGGTAACTAACTGAAATAAAATATGTTTAACTTTAACTGAATTTTAAATGAAAGGAAAATAAAGTTAAATTACAAATATATATTAAAAAAGTAATAAAAATGACAAAAGCACATAGCAATATTACTAAACCTTAAACTAAAATTAATTCATATAAAATAAATGCTAATTTGAAACATTAATAAATACTGTACTCATATATAAATAATACTAAAATAACACAAACCATGTATTCTTGTGGATTAATATGAATTATTCTGTCATCTCCTCACTTCTAGAAGTCAAAGCTATTGAGAAATAATTAATTTAAAATGTGTGGTATATAATATTCATCACAACAATTTCGAACTCTCGACTTGCATGTCTGACTCCCCTCATTAATATTTGGGTAGGCTTTGAATGCCATTATAATTATCTGCATGAACTCAAAGTTTTCGCCAAACTTTCCAAAAGGCTTTCTCTCTGCTGTCTTGACTGTTTCCTTTTCTCCACAATCATCTCACAGCTCCCCTACATGGCAATTATGTGAGTGCTGACTTGGCAGGTTATCTTCTAGCAGTTATAAGTTAGTAGACACTTGGCTGTGGCAGGTAGTAGTGCTTGCTAAGACCTTTATTACCAGAGCTGTCTCCCTGCAAAATGTCACCATGGTGTATTGTTAGGAGGCAAGATTCAAACACCTGCATAAACATGAGGTTACAGAGCACTGGCAGAGCTGTTCTGCCTGAGCCAGGCCAAGGAAGCTGTCAGGTCATGGTGACTTAACTCCTAGTTCTTCACTACATGAAGTACATCACGGTGTGGCAGACACAGCAACAGAAAGCCAGTGAAATACTCACACCCTCAGCGTGCAGCTGCTGTACGCTAAAACGGCTGTGCTCGGCAGATCTTGATTACCCTTTTCCTTGCTTTAGCATTATTTTTAACATATTTCATAGCACATACTTCATCATTTCAGAAAAAAAGATTCTGCTAAATGAGAGCCGTGTATTTATTTAGCTCTCTATATACAGCGAGTCTGTTATTAGCATTGTTTAAATGGGTGTGAAATGTCTTGCTTGAGAGAAGCTAGACTTTTTGAGGTTCTAAACGGGATCCTAATAGTCTCACAAGTATTTAAGTGGTTTTGTGCGTTTGCCAATTAGCAGCTTAAAAATAGTTTCTTGTAGAAGTCTGAGGACAAAATGCTAATTCTGGCACTGTGAGGGCTGGAAGTGTAACGTGAGTGCCGTATCTGTTATCAGTTTCACAAAGAGACAGAGTGAGAAGGGCTTAAAAGTCTGAGCATGTTGAAAGCACAATGAAAGTAGTAAGTAAATGCGTGCGAGTTACATATGTGCTGTACTGTAATGGGCAGGTCCAGTCTATCATAGAGGACAGAGCTAGGTTTCGTGAAGGTTGAGCTTTCCTTCAGTGTAACGTAGACTGACCTCTCTGGTGGAGTGTGAGGGACTTTCCCTGAGGCTAAACACGAGCATTGCTAGTCTCCAACAGTACAAAAGCTTTATTGAAGAGCGATTGTGATTCTGTGTCCTCACGTTGCCTTATCAAGTGTCACAGTGTCATGATTTGTCCTTTTGCTTTGGCAATGCTGACATAAGGATTTAAAAGGCAGTTGTATTAGAAGAAAGTTCTGTATTTTAAATGTTTTATTACATAAACATGAAATCTTACATTATGCAAATATAAAATAAATAAAAATGACTAGCACCATCCTAAAAATGTGTCCTTTTGTGTTCCACAGAAGAAGGAAAGTCATATATGTAAACTGTTCCTTTAAAATTGGCAGGATTCTCATGAACAAAGCATGATAACTTTTTAGAAACCTGCTGTTTGGAAGATACCATCAAACAATCAGGATTTGTCCGAACATTATGTACAGCTGGCGTAATCAGTTCCTTTAAGCATTGATTTTTCTAAACACTCAGTAACACAGAGGGTGATTCATCTATTTATTTAGCTGTGCAGGAAGAATTCACATTTTATTTATCATCTGAAATACCTGGACCTTCAATTCTGAATTCTTTGAATACTCTAATAATGTTCTTTAGATACAACAAAAGACTCAAATTGGTGTGCATGTATGTTGTGTAACACTTAAAGGGATAGTTCACCCAAAAAATGAAAATTCTGTCATTAATTACTCATCCTCATATCTTTCCAAATCCGTCAGACCTTTGTTCATCTTCAGGAACACAAAAGTCGCTGGGCAACCAGGTGAGACACAGACGACGCGTCTCCAGATTTTTTTTTTTCCTATTCTCAATTTAAAAGTTCCCAAGCAACACTGCTCAAAAAATTTGCCCCGTGTATCATCACCTTAAGCAGCGGTGATTCGCTCCTGAATGATTCAGTGTCCTGAACAAATCGATTGAGTGAATGATTTAATGACTCAAAACAAGATATAACCTGCAGAAAAGTCATTGAAAAATCCCCACAACTAATACTACATTAACAGTTTGTCTGCGTTTTTAACCAATACAATTTGAGGTTTGGAATTAAGTAAAAAAATGCAATTAGTATTCATATCGGATATTGGTATTATTTTACTAAGATAGTTCATGAAATGAAGTGTTGCCTTTTTGTGACAACTCACTCTGTTTGTACAAAAGCAGTAGTCTGCCTAAGCAGCAAACACGAAAAACAGAACACAAAGCCCTCCATTCTTTATTTAAACTCATACATCTAATGAAACCTAATATTCCCCAGCTTCCGTAGAGCACATGGAACAAAGGAAAGGAGCAATTTACCTCATGCCTGTGTATGTGAATTAAGCCCCTTCCCTTGTCAACGAAAGGACGATGCAAATTTTTCAGAGCAAAAAGGTCACACTGTCTGCGGCAGCAATCTGAGAGCGGAATTTTCCAGGAGAAATCCAATTAGAACATTACCTCATGTGGCAGCCGGAAAAAAATGGTCCAACATCTCCACCTTTGTTCAACAAGACCTTTAACTTTAGTCTAGCATGTTGCTGCAGCACCTCCTGTGCTCTTCACCTGCAGAGGTGTGCTTTGTCAGGAGGTCAGGGTATATCAAACATCCAATTAGAGCGTTGTAACAGATACCCACACACACATACACACATTGGTCTCTTCTCATTACACGAGGGAGCTGAACCACTGTCTGTTAGTTCTGGCCCTGCAGGCTCACTTTCCCCTTACAACATTAGATCAGCCGTCAGAGAATGCAGCATGGGCCCTTCAACACGTTCACAGGCAAATGCCATGGAGCTCATTTCAGAGAAATATATGTAAGATGAAAACACAGAATAATGGCTTCCAGCATACATTTTCGTTTTCCACACCTCCATAAAATGCATTTTATGTGAATGTACTTGTAAAAGTTAATAAACAAGGTTAGTGTGCATTTTAAGGCTAGTTTTGAGTAATGACAACGTTAAATGTTTCCACTTACTAATAAACTACTAAAATTAGACTCAAGATGTCCATTAAAATAGTGTTCAAAGGATTTATTTATTTTTTATCTAAGAGAATAATGATTTATTTTTGTTCTATGAAAATCACATTCAAATTGAATTTGAGATACAGTTCAAATGCCTTTTATGCACATATTTTATCGGTTCAATCTTAAATAGGAAGATCTATTATTTAAAAAATATAATTTATTTGTTTTGTTTAAATTAAATTGTTCAAATGGTTTGAGTTAAAATGTTTAAATTATAAATCTTAGGATCTATAAATTTTAATCATAGTGTATTAGGAGTGAAATAAACATACCATTTCAATATTTTTTGTGTGAAAATAAATGCTTTATAGTAATTTTTAAATATGATTTTCCCTCAGTTGTGGCATCATTTTGACCACACCACACAATTTTTCTTCATAAAGCTTTATTTCATATTGGTTCACCAACGACCCAGCAGTGTCAGTGAAGAGCTTAAAACGAATCATAAAACCAGCATATTAGGACATTTTAATATAAAAAATATCACTTTTGAACAAATTATTTCCATTCGCATTTGTCAAAAAATGCAAATACATAAAACAATTTTTTTTTTAAATATATATTTAAGATCAATTATATGCTTGCTGAATTTAGCATTTGCAAGTAAAAGGACATTGGCCTTATATTTATTTTAATTTTTTACAAGAAAGTAATTTCCACTGAATCATGCAATCTAATTCTAATCACTTATGACATGTAACATTACTTTGGAGGGGATTTTTATACTTAAAATAATAAAAATTAAGTAAATAAGCTAGTGAGAAAATAGTGTTTTAAGAGAGTTTACACACGACAAGTGCACAGAGCCAAAAATGCCCATAACTGAAGAAACGCCCAAGCATTGTTTAAACACACTGCCATTCCTGTTAAAAACATGGCTGTGTACTGTTACACATAATTGTACAGGATGTGTATAGGCCTTGGAGATATCTCTGTTGTGCATCCATCAGATATTACATACATTATTTATCTTTCCCCTCCTGGTCCCAGGTTGCTTTGAGTCACAAAGACGCTCCCCAGCCCTTCTTCACCTGACCTAGAGTAGCTCCCAAACAGTAATTGTCTATATCAATAAAGCTTTCATATTGCATCCAATTCTCCCATTTACACTGTGCCATTGGGTGGAGGACATCATAATTTCATTGAAAGGAAAATGGGGCAGAGGCTGAAATAATATCTATATTACTCTCAGAGACGAGGGGGGAAGGGAGAGAGCTGTCCGGTTTGCGAAAGCCAATGATTTTTCTTTCTTTCTTTCTTTCTTTATGATCTGGCCTCCCAATTACCTGGCAGTGATCTTGTGTAGAGAGAGGAAATGGATCTATAACTCATTTACACTACTGTCAATGAGGCCACAGCGGGCCTTGGTTTCTTAGTAGCCAAGGAAAAGGGTATAGATTACTGTCAAAAATGATGCGCTGGTAATAGGAAATGTCCTTAGTTTGTTTTGATATCATCTTTTGGGTCCCTAGATGACTAATGAAGTCATTTCTATGCTTAGTTTAGTCATGAAGGCCCCATGATTGAGATGAGATGTACAACATGAACGTGAAAACAATGAATGCATTAACAAGTAATCCACCAGTTCTTGATCAAGAAAGGAGAGACAAATCACAAAACAACCAATTATTGAAAGCAAAATATCCTTCACTTCTCCTGAGAGTTTATTAAAAATCACTGTCAGTAATGGCAGCATTCATTCTCATCTTAATATTAAACAACAGGTTGCTTTTATGAGATTTGAAAGCCTGTGTTATTTTGACTGACCTTTGATGGGATCAGAAGAGACTTGAGCATTAACTGCCGGCCACTGATTCCTGCTCTCTCAAACCACTGATGTGTCTTATAAAGCACAGCTTTGATTAAGACTGCGAGATTTAGACACACAATTCAAATTGAGAAGAGCTTCAAAAGAAGCCACATCAGCAACTGAATTTCAATCTAACAGACGGAGCAGAGGACAGAAAGTTGAGTGGGAAGCTCATCGTGATAAGAAGTCTCGTTTGGAGGATGTCCAACACGGCTGATAGGTGCTAAATATTCTTATCTGACATATTTCACAATGACTCCTTTCAAACTCCAAGATCTGTGACATGGCTGTAATGTTGTACTGGGAGTTTCATGTTTCAGCCAACATGAATCACTGTTGATAGGCTTCAGTTTGTAATAAGGGTAACACTTTATTTTGAGAGTTTAGACATTCTACTAACTTTACGCTACTTTGCCAGAACATGTACACTTGTTCTACTAACCCTAACTTTACAGTCTTATCACTAATGAGAGTTAGTTGATATGTAGTTGCAAAGTTATTTACAGTATAGTTAGTAGAATGTCTAAAGTAGAAATAAAATAAAGAAATAAAGTGTTACCTCAGTGAACATTTACTTTAAGTCTAAATCAGCTGGCAGGATTATCTAAATCCAATACAGTGATTTTAATTTTATTTCCAAAACAATAGGACCTTTTGACTAAATTGTATTGTATAAACAGACAATAAATGTATAAAAAGTCAACTTAAAATCAGACCTACCATGCGACCTGACAAGATTTTTAGATGATCTTACATTCTGTAATCACACTTGAAGTTAAGTCATTTTGACGTGCAAAATTGTGCAGAATTCCTGGTGAAATATTACCAAAGAGGTCTATAATATCTGGAGAAAAAGTAATCATATCTGCAAGCATTGTCATTTATCTCAATGGAAGTCAGTTTGCACAGGGTTCTCTTGAACTATGGAGGCTACCATCTTTCCTCATGGGCACTGCATTACAGGAATATTTGTCATGTGACTGATCACATGACAAATGGTAGTAGACAGGGAAATATGTAAGCCCATTTTACGCTTCTACAAGCCCTCCAAAAATGTTAAACTTACAGCCAAAAAAATAAATACTTGCCATTTGTATGTTAAATTTATGTTAGTTTGAGTTGTATTTATTTACGTGTAAAAATACACAGTGTTTTGCTGTTTTAATAGTGTAGTTACAGTATCGACCAGCAGGGGCTATCGGAACTCACCAGTTCACCAGTTTTCATGTGGCTCAAACTGGCCCTGTCCCAAATGGTACCCTAAACCCTTACGATCTTCCTCTGAGTCCGCACTTTCGTGACGTAATGCCGCTTTGACTGTTGGGTAGAAGTTTGCTGTGAGCTTGCACCAGTGCGGGCTCGGCAGAAGTGCGGATCGAGGGCGCATAACGGCCGCAAAGGGGGCACTCGCGAGCACCCTTCTGAATGCTAAAATGAGGAATGGGACACCCTACGGTCTCGGAGACTTAACGGACACGCGCACGCGGCGGCCATTTTAAGTCCGTAAGACCGCAAGTGCACATGAAGTGTTCCATTTGGGACAGGGCCATAGAGCAGGGCTCAACAACTCATCCACTTTCCTGCAAAGTTTAGCTCCAACCCTGATCAATCTCATCTGAACAAGCCAACAAAAGTCAACTAGAAAGCTATAGGCCAATGAGTTTGAGAACTAAACTCAACAGGACAGTGGATCTTAGGGACAGAGTTGTCCCTATCTCTCAATGACCAGATTTGCCCAGTCCAGCATTGCAGCATAGTTTTACATACTGTAGTGTGTAAAATGATACATGCATGAGATATGAGTTGCTTTGGATAAATGGGCATTCTAATGCATTAATTAAATTAATTCCATAGCAAAATAAGTTGGCCTGTTTCGATGTCGAACATAATAAAATAACTATTATTTGAAGCATAAATAAATTAAGCAAAAAGATACTTAAAAAGGAAATTAACTATACTGAAGACAAGGAAACACCCCGAAAAAATAGAGAGTAAAAACAGAACAATTTGTTATTAATTCATCCTATACATAATGTCAATTAAAACAATACTTTGCATTTTTCAAGAAACTCAAGGCCTGCCTGCAAAACATACACAGCAATAACAATAACTATAACAATTTGGGCAATGCTCATATAATAATAAAATCAAGTTTTTTTATTTTCTTATATTGTACACTGTTGAAAATAGTTTTATTGTATTGTCATAATTGATTATCACATTACATTACCTTTGCTTTCGACTGGACCAAGTGATGCACGGGCCACTGGGAATTGTCTTGACTTTCCCGATTAGCCACTTTGGTGTTGCGCTGTGAAAAGTCTGTGGTAATGGTATAGAGCTGCAAAGCCAAATAGAATTAGTTTAGAAGCAGTATAGATATTTGTGTTTCAAAAGCAACATCTCATTTGATATAGTACAGCCATATGGTTGAAGCAGATGGTGGAGAGCTTCCTCAAGACCTTTGAGAGAACTGTGTTATTGTTCCCCCGCATTGCTCTTCACATCCCAGAGTAATCACATCTGCTCTCAGAGAACCGCACATTGGATTCAGGCAGAGCAAGAGAGAGGATTTTTTTATATATTTTTTTTTATTAAAGCTTATTTGTGTTTATTGAGCTTTAAAAAATAAAATATATACACTACCGTTAAAAAAGTTTGGGGTTGTTAAGATTTTGTAGTGTTTCTTCAAGCTCTTATGTTCACCAAGGCTGCATTCATTTGATAAAAAAAAAAAACGTAAAACCAGTACGATTGTGAAATATTAGTACAATTGTTTCTATTTTTATATATTTAAACAATTTAACTTATTCCTGTGAATGCAAAGCTTATTACTGCGGTCTTTCAGTGTCACATGATCCTTCAGAAATCAAACAAATGTGCTGATTTGGTGCTCAATAAACATTTCTTATTATTATTATTAATGTTGAAAACAGTTTGACATCTTTCTGACCACAAACTTTTGAACGGTAGCATATAATCTGCAACTCAACGCTTTTCCTTTTGAAAACAGATGGTGATGATGTTAAAGAACACACCAAACACAATGTTGTGCCATGTGGGAAAAAAAGAAAAAGAAAATCACATCAGCAGCATCTTCCTGCAGCAGGGTTCCCGGGTCCGACACCTCAACTTCCACACAGCGTGTGCATTTCATGAACAGAGGCGAGTCTTGTGTCTAACTAATGGTCAATGGCTCAGTAATTATATTAATTAGCCTGAAATCTTCCATGTAAAGAAACCCTGAGGGATACATGAGAGACAGAATCCTGTGTTCTCCGTGGCCAACACGTCGTCAGCTCCAACCGCAGTCATTCAGGACTTATCTCACACTCATAGAGAGGAGCTAATGGTCAAGGCTGGAGGATGAGGTTTTTGTAAAATGGACGGCGCAATTAACGCCTGTCAGTACTCATTATCCTCCATGTCAGTGGGCAGAGGCTGGAGGCCAGGAGGTGGATTAGAGAGAAAATGAAAGGAGAATTAAAGACACTTAATGAATGCTGCTTTAGGTTTCTCTGCAAGTTCTATTAACCCTAATTTAAATCAATTTTCTCCTTTCTGCAATTTTGTGCTAATAAAGCTATCTGTCTGACAGTGACTTTGTGTGTCCCACACGGGTACGTTTGAGATACATTAGCCTGGGCTCATTTTGCTAAGTGCCCCCAAAGCACACAATGCTGTTAACAAGCATAGAACTGGTTGCTCGCACCACTGTCCTCTTTGCCCTTTGATACAGGCGTAAAAATATTTGGTGCTTTGGCACGTCAGTAGCATATCAAATATATCCGTAAATTGTTGCCTTATTACAGTACATGAAATCCATGTCAACACCAAGCTGCTTAAAAAGTGCATTAGCATCAGTTAACAGCTTTATATCTCCCGCAGACAGATGATTATGCGCTGAGTTATGTCATCCGGGTTGATTATGTAGAGTCTGAAGTACAATATTATATATTATTAGGTCTGATAGGGACCTAATTAGGAGCATAATGGTATGGTAACCTATCAGTCAAGCTAATTACTCTGACTCTCATGCAAGAGTAATTGGGTTTTTAGTTCAGGGGCTGAGGTTTGGGACACTGGTATGAAGCAACAATTACTGACGACAGAGATCAGAAGATTTATGGGTTGAAATTCAAGATGGAAAATGATGACATGTGATTCATCAAATCGCTTTAGCAGCCCCCACCTCCACCACACACTCACATCAGAGCGTTCAGAGATTTGGCTTGTCTGAGAACCCACCGAGCACTGATGCTGTTCAACCGTGCTGTTCCTATGTTCATAGCTGATTAACTTGCCTGAGTGGAAATTCTTATTTGTTGTGTGTATTAATGGTTTATGACGGATAAAAATGCATTGTGAAACAGATAACTCCAGCTATATATTGTGGAATACAGCAATGCAGAATTTTTTGGTAACATGAGAGTAGTTCAGCTAGTAGTTTAGTTCAACTTTTCCAGTAACAAGAGCTTCTTTATTCAACGATTAGCGGTAGAACGACCAAACTCTAAATTATGTTTTTATTGAACTCTAAATGGTCTTCCCTCTGTCTCTTATAGGATTAGAAGGTCCAATTTCATTGGAATGTCTAATCATAATGAATTGGTTCTTTCCAACCAACTCTCATGGCAATTCATAACTATTTTATATATTTTACGAATTGTTGACAAATTTATATGATCTCCCTTGTATGTTTTTTTTGTATAATCTACTTATGCCCCACTGAGGGTTGGATTTAGGGTTGGACCCTTATGCTTTTTTTCCATGTTTTCATACAAATCATTCAAATTTATATGAATTTGCCACAAATTTGCCAAAAACTGGGTCCCATTTTATATTAGGTAGCCTTAACTATTATTCACTATAGTAATAAATAAGTAAACGTACTTATTGTGTATTGTATCACAAAACACGTTTACTGCTATTGAGGTCGGTGGGATACAGATAAGGTTAGAGACAGGTTTGTATTGGTAGGTTTAACGGTGGGTTAAAGTGTAAGGATAGGTCAACAGTGTAATTATAAATGTAGTTACAGAAATGAATTATAGATGTAATTACATGTAGGTATTTTTTTAAATATAAAAACATGTATGTACACAGTAGTGCATTGTATCAAATTATTAATTTAAATGTAAGTACATAAGGCCACCTAATATAAAGTGGGACCATTCTGTTTTCTCATGAGACCTCTCATGAGATGTGTTTGTTTAGAACAGGGGTGTCAAACTCTGCAGAGTTTATTTCCAACAATGCTCCAACACACAAAACATGTAGTTTTCAATTGAGCCTGCCGGACGTGATTAGCTGGATCAGGTGTGTTTAATTAGGGTTGGAGCTAAACTCTGCAGGGCTGTATCTCTAGGAATTGAGTTATGACACCCCTGTTTGAGACGGTTCATGGAAAAAAACAGATTCATACAAATGCTTCACTGATTCAACTTGGTTATGTATTATTTGTATTTAGTATAAGTGTACCTGTTCAATATTTGATAATTTAATATTGATTAAGATCAGAGTGACTGCATATTGCAAATATATATTCACAGTGTAAGCTCTTGTAAAAGCCACCTCAACAACACCATATAGGAAAGAGTGATCAAATATATTGTTTTGTTTTTTACATTAACAATTGAAAGCAGTTATAAATAGCAAGACAATAAAATATAATTATATTTTCAGCTTCAGTTGTTTGCGGTATGCTATCTCTTCATCATTCTCTCTACTTCTTTTTTAACTTGACGGATGGAATGAGAATTCAGAGCTCCGGGTCATAGGGATGGCTGAACCTGACGTGCCATTTTTTCTACTTGTTAGACAATAGCGAGCATGTGTCCTCGGGATGTTTTTTTAAATGATTATTTAAAAAAGTCATATTTAATGAAAACATTTCCAAATCTTATTTTAGATGTACTAAAAGTGCATTCTATGCCAGAATGGCTTCTAATAATTAGCCCAGCTGCTGGATTTCATAAGCATGGTAAAAGACAGTTTACTACCTCTGTGGAGTTGCAGTATTTCGTTTCTTTGTTTTATACCGCAGGGATTCGGTACATCAAACAATGTCTATATTAAACTCAAACCACACTCTATTTCTTTCTATCTCTTCATGTTTCTGATTGATACACCCATTCCTCACAAAGATTTCACGCCCCAAAGAGTCTAAATCGGTCTGCTCCCATGGCAAACAAATCAATTGTTATAGACTTTAAAGTTGCTGGTCTTGAAAATTGTTTGAATACCTTTGAAGAACCAGAGAAAGGATCTCTAATCCAGCCATTTTTGGCACGTTGGATTGGTATCGACGAGCAGACCCCACAATACTTGAAAAGATGTGACACATTTATCTTACCGCTCCATAAACTGAAAATGTATATATACTGGACTGAACCATATGTTTCTAATGATACATGAAACATGGTCCTTTATTTAAATTTGTTTTGCTTCAACAAAATTGATACACTTGGTTTGGGTATTATCAGGCTTTTCTGTTTTTCATGTGTTTTGCTTGATTCATATAGGAATATATCACTCAGTGGAATTTCTCATGCGGTTGTAATGAAGCTTCATGATTAATTAGTCACCTGCTGTGGTTTTGTTTTAATGGTGCATCCTCCAGCATTTTAAACAAAGGAAATGAATCTGAGCTTTAAAACACCTAGCGTTTGCACACTATAATTCCTTTGTTATTAAATCATTAGATTGTGGAGTGTAACAAGCTACTTCAACAGACTAATTTCGGTTGTATTATTTCCCCAGACATACAACCATGAGCCGATCATAGAATGTTGAGATGTAAAACCCCTTCTCAGATATAATTTTACTGGATTTTCCCAGACATACAACCATGAGAGATTCATCATCAAGCTGAAATTTCATCACCAGACCCCTCTTTGATATATTACTGGATCTTTCCCATTGCGTGCTTGTGTGTTCAAGCAGAGAGATAATAATTTGAAGGTAAATATGTTTATTATAACTTGTCTGTCATGAGGATTCAGTGCAATTCAATATGAGTGTTGCATGACATTAGTACACTGGATATTTGCCGTCTAATGCTCTCATAGCACCAGAATTTTTTTTCTCTTTTCTCTAACAGCCACTCAAGTGTATCACGACTTCATGAGTGACAAGTCACTCTTCTTTCATGCTAATCGTGACTCATGTGTCTTCATCTGCATGTGTCACATGAATGCGTGTCAACTGAGAAGTCCAAAACATTTGAAAGGTGATCCATGCAGGAAAACATGTTTTTCCCCTCTACAATTATTAAATGCAATCAGATGGAAAAAATGATAAGTCATTATTTTCATCCAAGACAATAATATAGTTTAAAAATATAGTCCAGTCATACTAGCCATACCAGCTCATCTTTAATAAGATTTTAAATTATTAGATTATGGGAAATTAGGTAATTGTTTAGATTTTGTTTGATTAAAATGTGATGATAACTTTAGAGCAGGTCACGAATTTGGCTACAGTTGTCGTCAGAGGCGTCTTACCTGGGCTAAGGAGGAGAAGAACTGGACTGTTGCCCAAAGTCCTCTTTTCAGATGAGAGCAAGTTTTGTATTTCATTTGGAAACCAAGGTCCTAGAGTCTGGAGGAAGGGTGGAGAAGCTCATAGCCCAAGTTGCTTGAAGTCCAGTGTTAAGTTTCCACAGTCTGTGATGATTTGGGGTGCAATGTCATCTGCTGGTGTTGGTCCATTGTGTTTTTTTGAAAACCAACGTCACTGCACCCGTTTACCAAGAAATTTGGAGCACTTCATGCTTCCTTCTGCTGACCAGCTTTTTAAAGATGCTGATTTCATTTTCCAGCAGGATTTGGCACCTGCCCACACTGCCAAAAGCACCAAAAGTTGGTTAAATGACCATGGTGTTGGTGTGCTTGACTGGCCAGCAAACTCACCAGACCTGAACCCCGTAGAGAATCTATGGGTATTGTCAAGAGGAAAATGAGAAACAAGAGACCAAAAAATGCAGATGAGCTGAAGGCCACTGTCAAAGAAACCTGGGCTTCCATACCACCTCAGCAGTGCCACAAACTGATCACCTCCATGCCACGCCGAATTGAGGCAGTAATTAAAGCAAAAGGAGCCCCTACCAAGTATTGAGTACATATACAGTAAATTAACATACTTTCCAGAAGGCCAACAATTCACCAAAATTTTTTTTTTTTATGTTTTTTTATTGGTCTTATGAAGTATTCTAATTTGTTGAGATAGTGAATTGGTGGGTTTTTGTTAAATGTGAGCCAAAGTCATCACAATTAAAAGAACCAAAGACTTAAACTACTTCAGTCTGTGTGCATTTAATTTATTTAATACACGAGTTTCACAATTTGAGTTGAATTACTGAAATAAATGAACTTTTCCACGACATTCTAATTTATTGAGATGCACCTGTATATACACACACACGTTGTGCTTGTTAAGGTGATTCGCTGACGAGCTCCACCTGGGGCAGACTGATTATCGGATCGTGCTCCTCCCAAAACCTTGTTAATAAAACATAATTTAAAGTTACATATTTTTTTACCCTTTTTTTCCTAAGAAAACAACAGTGTTCACAAATAATATTCACAAACAATTTGCACACATAATTGCATGATATCAAAGTTAAAAATCAAACATTGTAGAAGAGAACAAAACATCATGGTTGTTTAAACCCGGCAATCCCAACATTTTCTGTCAGCTTTTTTATCTCAATTATTTACTCAAAAGTAGGCTACCTGTTTGAGATTTTAATTTAATATTTCAATACTTTAACAACATGTTCACATGATTATCTGAAGCTGGTTAATGGTCACATGACATGTAGGTATTGGTAAACATACAAAAACAATTATATTGTTTATTTATTATTATTATTTATGTTTTTTATGATTTAATTAATTATTAGCTTTTCATCAACTCAAAAACCCAGGGGTTCATGAACCCATTTGGTAAAACCTGGTTTAAACTAATCAGCATCTGGCACAGCCATCGTAAGAGTTTCTTGGCATTACATCAGAGCATGTCAGAGCACAAATATCTAACCAGCATGCATCTTGCATATATCACCCGTGATCAGTTCTGCGCAAATTGTACTTATCTCAAACAAGCCTGATGTCATGCTCTGGGGCTTGTGTTTTTAATGAAGAATACAACATATAACAAATAACACTACATTCAAAATATGAAGTAAGCCATCTAGGCTACTCCACTTCCCTGCAACACCACACACCTGCAGGTTTAAAGTGTGTGTTATTTGTACTGCACTAAGAGGTCAGTCTTGTCTATTAGTCATACGTCTTCACATCATGCAAATTTGCAGGTCAGAGTTCAGCTAACTTGAACTTTCAAGCACAGAAACATGCAAATTTCAGTGCATGCACAGACTCCTGTGTTTGTATACATATGAATGGTAATAAATGAAGCAACAATTCTGTGACTGGTTTATACAGAATTACTTTGGATGAAGGTAAATATTAGGACATATTAAACTGCTGACAGCCACAGCTGACCAATCAGAAGCAGTTATTCCAGGTAGTATATAATGCTGCGTAATGTAATAATATATCATAAATTATATAATGTAGTTCAGATATAGCCTTGTTGCAACCTCTCTGAAGACTGAATCGTAACTGGTGGAGTATATTTAGTGTTACTTATTAGAATTTTAGTTTGATTTTAATAATAGACTTTAATAATAATAATTTACTAATTTGATAAGCATTTGTATCTCAGCCAATGTTAAAATCACTTCACTATTACAGTTGAACACAGAAGGCATTGTTTATGCTGCTTTATTTTACCTCATGAAACATAGATATGACCCAGGGGTAATTACAAAAATGTATGATATGTAAATGATATGGATTTTTTTTTTTAAATTAGTTCTGGGAATTATTTCCCTATTTACAAGACAATTGCTCACCAAACAAACTCGTTCCTCCATTATTGCAGGTCCATAGAAGATGGCCGACAGCCTTTAATAACAAGAGCTTATTATCACAGAGAGGCACAAAATCACTTTCCAGAACGTTTTCATTCACCGTTCCTGGCTGGTGGAATGAACTTCCAACCCCTATCTGAAATGCTGAATCCCTGACCATTTTCAAGCGACAACTGAAAATTAATCTCTTCCGTCATCACTTGACTTCATCTTAAAAAATTAAAATAGAAAAAAATACCTCACTCTCTTTCCTTAACTTTGCTCTATTTCCCTTAACCTCTCCCTGTCTGGCTAGAATTAGCTCTTAAAAATGCCTATAACTTTGTATTACAAGTAATTACTGTGTCCGTTTGCATCTTTATAATGTATCGCTTATTGTATTCCTCAATTGTAAGTCACTTTGGATAAAAGCGTCTGCTAAATGAATAAATGTGAATGCAATTATGGTCCCTTATGATGTTTCTTGACACTCCAGAGCATAACATCTCTATAAAATGAGGGAATCTCTACAGTCAATATATCCTACAGAGCAAGGACAGTAGCTCATAAAAGCTGAGATCACACATGAAAGAACACCACAGTCCTTTGTTGAAGACTGAAAGAATAATGCAGTCAGTGGATTTGTTTCATATGTAAAGAAGATGATCAGTCAGCCACTTTTTCCCCCCCTAGGTGTTTGATGTTTCCAGCGAGGCTGATGGGAGTTCAAGGGCGAAATGTGGCCGGGTAGCGCAGGCCTTTGTGTCCGGTCTTCAGACGTTTACCTGTATCTGCTAGGGCTCTGCAGAGAAATACTGTTTGATTCTATTACACTTTCATTACAGCTGTAGTTAATGGTTGTGTCACAGTCTATTAGACGCATTCATCTTTCCTGTGATACACAGCGAGACACAAGCGCACAGAACAAAGACAAATGACTCTGACTCACGGGAACAGCATTACAATTCAAACATTATTTTCTATACAGCTAGCAACAGCCGACCGAGCCACGGCGTGTGCTAGCCGTCCAGGCAGCCATGTCGGTAATGGCGTGGAGAAATGCTTTTTCTAATCTAAACAACTCAATTATCTGTAGCCCCACCATCCTTGATCAAAAACATTACCATAACCATATTAAATTTAAAAAACACACTATTCTGTTTGCAGGCAGGAAATAAATCCTGACTGCTCCAGCGCTGCTCTGCCTGTAATCTCTCAATGTGACTCTGGGGTTTGCAGTAAGCCCTCACTATTTTTAAATTCTACACCGCTTAACACTTTCCCACTTGCCAACAGTAATCGATTTAAAAATGCTTTTAACAACTTCATCATTGCGATATTCTTTCACAATTTATGAACACCTAATCAATAAACAATGGAGCATCCACACAGCGAATGGTAATAAGAAAACCGCTGGGAACTGACATCAAAAGAAGAATGCAAATCCGTTCCTATGAAATGGACACCGCTTGTGAAACAGATGAAATAGATAGCACTCATGTGACTGCTGGAGCTCATTTCGAAATATAAAATTCATAAGAGCTATGAAAGCTTATGTGGCGCAAGACTGCTGCCATTAGCCCGTAGTAACACCATTTTGCGTACACAAACAGATTTGCCGACGCTCGGAGAACGACATGCGGCCCCTTTCTGATCCTCAAAATACCCTTAAATGCGCAGTTGCTAAAAGTTTAAAGAAGGCAAGAGCTAGAATGCTTTTTGATGTGATTTAATCATGTTTATTTCCTGTCAGCCCTCACTACAAACTTTATTAAATTGTATCCTTTAATGAAGTGCTGCTGACATGGGACAGCTGTAAACAAATGGAAAACTACAGCAGTACTGACTAATACAGTATATTTAGATTTAATACACAAGATTATAGTTTTGTCTGCTAAATTATGTTTCAGAAGTATCATGTGTACACATGGCCATATGTCTCATCACTCTTTAACTGCGTTTTAATTTCCTCTTTGGAATGATGTCTTATTAGATTCGCATATTGTAGCCTCTCTCCAACACAAGTATTGCAAAATACAAAGATTTTGAAGGAAATGAGTTGTGAACATGGCCGCATAAAACAAATTAAAAACACAAAATGAATAACACTCCCGACAAAAGGCATCAGTGTTTGTTATTTCGGACAATTAGACTGTCTCGGTTCCTTAGTTGATAGTGAAAGTCACTTTCATGTCATTGTTTCTCTACAGCCTAAAGCCAAACTGCAACTGAATACTTTTGTAAATAAACCATATATCACGCCCAGTAGCCTGTTTAGTATTTTTGACAGCTCACTTCAGCATAATTGAACATTTCTTAAGCTAACATGTTTTATTAAACCTCTCTGCATAAGCTTTCATCTCTTTGTAAGTTGCTTTTTGAATTATTGCTAATAGCTCAATGTTTTAATTAGCGCCCCAGGCTTTGGGATCGGTGCAGTGAAGTGTTGTTATAAAACCAAGCTCATTACAATATTAGGCACTTTTACAGGACACTGAGGCAAAGCCAATTCATTTGAAAATATCTCAAAAATCTATCAACAGGCGTACTGAAGTATTAATAACCATGGTCAGCATGTCAAAGCACTGTACTTTTTTTTTGCATGGCTAAAACTTTTCAATCAACCATGCCTACATTTCTATAAAAAAAATGTACAACAACAACTAGAAAGGAACTAATAAATCATTGATTATTAATTGCGTTATCAATGATTATCAAATTATTCATTTGAAACAAAGCATTATTGTTAATACTATAAGAAACAATAATTGATGAGGTCTTTAAAACACCATTAGCATTAGCGCGATCACAACCTTCAAGTAACCAAACTATTTTTATGCTTGATGATCTTGCTTTATCACCTTCCCTTTAATTAGCATCTTCTACCTCTTTAGACTTTTAGAAGTTTGTTATTGTGGTGTTATTATGCAGTCTTGGCTCTGCTTAAATCTTCAGATACCATTGAATACCATTGGCATTGGCTGGCTTCAATTTGAAAGAACATTGTTAAAAGCAATATAAATTTAATAGTAGCTTAAATAATACAATAAAATATGGTGAGTCTTACGCATAATGCGTAAAAAAAGTTAAAGACAATAGTAAATCCTGGTTTCTATAATTATATAACTTAGTGCCGTGAAAATGTTTTTGCCCCCTTCCTGTTTTTTTTTTTTCTTTTTTGCATATCTGTCACACTTAAAAGATTCAAATCATCAAACAAATTTAAATATTACACAAAGATAATGCAAGTAAATACAAAATGCAGTTTATAAATGATGATTTCATTTATTAAAGGAAAAAAGCTGTCCAAACCTACCTGGCCCTATGTGAAAAATGAATTGCCCCCTCCTGTTAAATCACGAAAGAACTGTGATTAAGCACATTCTTTTAGAAAGCTAAGTTACATTTCACAAGCCAATCCCAGGCCTGATTACTGCCAGACCTGTTGAATCAAGAAATCACTTAAATAGAACCTGTCTGACAAAGTGAAGCATGCTTAAAGAGCAACACATCATGACGCGATCTAAAGAAATTCAAGATGAGAATACATTAGTCTGGAAAGGGTTAAAATTTCTGAGGCTTTGGGACGCCAGCGAACCTCAGTCAGAGCCATTATCCACAAATGGAGAAAACTTGGAACAGAGGTGAACCTTCCCAGGAGTGCCTACCAAAATTACTTCAAGAGCGCAACGACAACTCATCCAGGAGGTCATAAAAGAACCCAGAACAACATCTAAAGAACTGCAGATCTCACTTGCCTCAATTGACTTATCGGTAAGTCCCGCCCCCCTTACATTTACATTTACATTTATGCATTTAGCAGACGCTTATATCCAAAGCAACTTACAGTGCATTCAGGGTATACATTTTTTCCAGTATGTTTTTCCATTTTTTCCTTAGTTACTGTTGATCAATACTGTTGACAAACAAACGGCATTGCTCACTATCTTACAATGAGAGCTGCAGTGTGAAAACCTTGTCCCACGATGTTTTTGCACAGTTTTGGACACAGAAGGCCACCAAATGGGAATGAAATATTACATGGAGAAAAAAAAAAAAAAGGTGGGTTACTCGAAGCGAAGGTTTACAGATCACAATGCAAGTGGGAGAAGTCTCATTTTAGGGTCGGTCATCACGATCGCGGATGACAACATCCAGGATCAACACTGTTCATGTATCGCTGGGTACGATTAAATTAACTTGCATTTAACCAGTTTAATATGGAGAGACAGTGAAATGTAGACCTTCGTTGATGTTTTTGACCTGTTTTTAATGCTGTAACGTACAAGACGCGATTAGTCCGCTATTTAGTTAGCTCGTTTTAGCCAGAGATACCTTGCTAAAGCACAAGATAACATTAACGTTCTGCTTGAGCAGATGAAAATTGTAACTTAATGAGTGTGTCAACCAGAAAATTAATGTTTTTGTTTTCATTTGTTGAATTGTTAGGGACATTTTGCTCTGTTTTGTTTGAATTCAGGAAATTTAACAAAATAAATGATATTGCCTATCCTCTCCAGGATACCTGGAATCAGTGTTACAAGTGTCCCAGGCACATCGTTTTTCCAATTTTGAAGCATAAACCCCATAAAACCAATGCAAGCTTCGGATCTTCCAATGTTTCTCTATGGCGCTGAAACATAAAGATGTCGGAGTTTCCCGTGCAACTAATACTCGACTGCCATTGGCTGGTCTGCATTCAAGGGGAGGGGCTTACCAATAGGTCAATTAAAGTCAGTGTTCATAATTCAACAATAAGAAAGAGACTGGGTAAAAACGGCATCCATGGGAGTATTCCAAGGCAAAAGCCACTGCTGACCAAAAAGAACACAAAGGCTCGTCTCACATTTGCCAAAAAGTATCTTGGTTATCCCCAAGACTTTTGGGCAAATATTCTGTGGACTGATGAGACAAAAGTTTAACTTTTTTGAAGGTGTGTGTTCTATTACATCTGGCATAAAACTAACTAACACAGGATTTCATAAAAAGAACATCATGCCAACAGTCAAACATGGTGGTGGTAGTGTGATGGTCTGGGGCTGCTTTGCAGCTTCAGGAACTGGACAACTTGCCATAATTGATGGAACCATGAATTCTGCACTCTATCAGAAAATCCTGAGAATATCTGGCCATCAGTTTGTGACCTCAAGCTCAAGTGCACTTGGGTTATGCAGCAGGACAATGATCCCAAACTCACCAGCAAGTCCACCTCTGTATGGCTCAAGAAAAACAAAATTAGTGTTTTGGAGTGGCCAAGTCAAAGTCCGGGCTTAAATCCAATTGAGATGCTGAATTTAAACAGTCCATTTATGCTCGAAAACCCTCCAATATGGCTGAATTAAAACAATTCTGCAAAGAAGTGTGGGCCAAAATTCCTCCACAGTGATGTAAGAACTCATTGCCAGTTATCGCAAACACTTGATTGATGTTATTGCTGCAAAGGATGGCACAACCAGTTATTTGATTTAGGGGGCAATTACTTCTTCATGTAGGGCCAAGAAGGTTTGGACTGCATTTTTTGTCTTAATCAAAGAAATCATTATTTCAAAACTGAATTTTGTATTTACTAGGGTTATCTTTGTGTTTTTTTGTTTCTTTTTTTGATAATCTGAATCTTTTAAGTGTGACAATTATGCAAAAAAACAACAACAAAAAAACAGGTAGGGGTAAAAATATTTTCACAGCACTGTAAGTTGTAAGGGTATATATTATGGAATTAATTAATGACTTAATGAATGACTGAATAAACCCTAGTTAAAAAAAGTTATATATTTAAAATAGTTTAAATCTATTAACATATTTACTGACATATTGCTCAAGACTTACTGATATAAAAATTCTAATTGAACTTTATTTGGAGTACTACTTGTGCCCAATGCACACCACCTAATATTAGAGCTAAAATGTGTTTTTATGGCACTATAAAGGGTTAATTCACCCAAAATTGAAAAAAGTTTTATCCTCAAAGCATCCTAGGTGTACATGACTTTCTACTTTCAGATGAATCCAATCGGAATTATATAAAAAATTGTCCTGGCCCCTCCAAGCCTTACAATGGGGTAAGCAGGTGCTTTTTGTCAACAGTCCTGAAGACGTGAAATAAAGTGCTCGCATCCGTAATATACCATGCCTCACATGGCTCCGGGGGTGAATAAATGCCTCCTGTAACGAATCTATGTGTTTTTGTAAGAGAAATATCTATATTTCAAACGTAATAAACACTTTTTTCTTACTTCCACTGGCTGTTGTACGCGGAAGCCATTCCGGCGTATGATGTAGGACGTCGGCATTGCGTGATTAGTGATGAACACGGAGAGAGAACAAAACAAAACGCCGGTCATGAGTTAGAAGCACAAAACGAGGATTTTGATATAAGCCAAGAGGAGACTGGTTTTCTTTGCTAAAGTAAGGCCTTTGTTCCTTTAAACAAACTCGCGAGACTAGCATATCTCAGAGGCGCTCGCACAATGCATAGATCCTACATCATCCGCCGGAACTGCTTGCTCATACGACAGTCAGCGGAAGTGAGAAAAAAAGTGTTTATTACGTTTGAAATATGGATATTTCTCTTACAAAAACGCATGATTTGTTACAGGAGGACTTTATTCACCCCCCGGAGTCGTGTGAGGCATGGTTTATTACGGATGCAAGCACTTTATTTCACATCTTCTGGACTGTTGACAAAAAGCACCCGCTTGCCCCATTGTAAGGCTTGGAGGGGCCAGGACAATTTTTAATATTACTCCGATAGGATTCATCTGTAAGAAGAAAGTTATATACACCTAGGATGCCTCGAGGGTGAGTAAAACACAGCCTAGTTTCCATTTTTGAGTGAACTAACCATCTAATGAGAATTCTATTATCTTTGAATAATATCAGTCTTTAAATGCAAAGTATTTAAAGTGTACCTGAAGCATACTTGCAATAGTTCCACTTTAGCACAATCAAATCTAGTTTCAGCGACGAATGGAGCTCAAGCGTAGTTCAGGCATACCACGCCGGCGTGCCTGCAGCATCAGCTGATCGTAACTCCCACTACAATTGATAAGATATATAAGTTCATCCGTACTCACACTTTCCATAGTCTGTCGCACAGACATGCGCTTACCCTCCTCCATCCCCAACTCCTCCTTATGCAGATACATGATCCCTTATAAATATATCATCTGTCTAGCTCATTGCTAAATTGTCCACATTTATTCAGTACTGTATTACTCTACTTGGAATATACAACTGTTGCACATAAAATATCTGGCAATTGCTTAGGCTTCGGGGGGTTTGGGGGGTTCAAACCTCAGCAAGGTTTGCCTGTGGATAGCTCAGAACTGAACCCTTCAGAGTGAAGCCGGCCACCAAATATAAAGTTCAGTTCTACAATATTATTACTCAAACAGAAGGGTCCTGACTGAACAATATTTCAGTATAATTTTAGTTGGACTTCAGCACTACTTCCGCAAAATTAAAGTGCATTAAGTACAAAATTAGTGGTTCCAATTTAATATACTAAAAATACAATTGGAGGGTATTTTTATTAAGTACATAAATATTTAAATGTATGTGTAGTATACTTATCATGAAATACATTTATTTCAAATATATTTTACTATATTTATTTTTCACTAGGGAATGGATTAATGAATGTATGTATGAATGAATTAACAATAAACAAACAAAAATAAAAAAAAAAAAAAGGTTTGCATTGTTTCCTATTAATTTGACTGGAGTGGTTGTAATTTATGCAAATTTATGCTAAATAAATAAAACCTCTTCTTGAGTTTCTTCCCCTCCATAATGTATCCACACTGAATACCATTAACACATTACAATTATTTCTTAAACGAAAAACAGTTTCCTTAACATCAATTAATGCAGTACAGAGCCATTAATGTGAGCTAGGTGTAGTCAGGGCTCATCCGTCAGGCATCCCGTTTCCCTGACGGTGTGCTCCTTTTCTCGCTGACACTGATGTAGACTGGGAGCCCATCACACTTTCTTGGCGTGATAGAGATGCTGTCTCTCAGCAAAACCTCATCACTCTTCCTGTTTAACACAAACCTGATACAACTGTCTGGGGCCAAGACAGCATGAGCAAACAGAGCGCCTCTGCTCAGCACCTTTCCAGCTGAGGTTTCTGACTGTAATGAAGCTGTGATAAAACAGGATAAAGATAATGAGCAAGCCATATAATAAAGAGATAACGAGCAGACAATATAAAACACTGTAAAGAAGTAGGCCTAATTTCCAAGCACCGCAGACAATCGCGCATATTTTCTCTTTCCATCGATGTTATGAAAGCCGCTCTCGTTTTTAATCCATGAAACATGACTCTTGTGAACAATTGAAGTGGGAGTCGAGTGTCCCAATCCCAATGATTGATTCTGCCGTTTAATGGCGCAACACACCTCCGAAGCTCTAATTCCAATTATCTGGCATCCTTCCAGATCCGATGAGACAAGGCGTATTCGCAAATAGCTGATTGAAAACAATCTGGGATTTAATCTACAGGGCTATCATGACTGCCATGATCAGTAATTACTACTGGCTGTCAATTTACCACCCACTCGCGGAAGACCTGGGCAGAACAGTACTGAAACTCTCTCCATCTGTACTAGTGCATTTCACAAACACACTTGCATACTTCCGACGTTCCCGTTGTTCATTTGTCTCAATTGCCCGGTGTGTCAAGTATGCTCATTTAAACGAGACACTGCAACAGCAGAAGCAGATGGAAAATGTATGGCTTACCTCGACAATTTCAGGCATCCAAAAATGATGCTAACATCATTTTCTTTTTGCCAAATTTGCAGGGAGGAGAGTTTCGGATTGTATCTCGGTTTTTGCTCTAAATGAGATTATACAGCAAACAGACCAGCCTCTATGAATGCTAAACTTTTGCAGTATAGTAAATCGAGCATAAAAAGCAACAGTACGACTGTACCGTACGAGAGAGTTTTTAGCCACAAACATCGAGGCTAAACTAAGGTCAGCCAAAACATGTGCTGGCATGACCGAAAAAACGGGATATTTAGCAATTAGAAACGTTTTTCCAGCTATTGTAGCTCAGGTTATGTTAAGGGCAGATCTACTTTGAGGACTGCATGAAAAGATATGTTTACTACTAAAAGTCAGGGACAAGGCCATTCCTCTTGTTTCCCGCAGAGAGGGAGAATTGATTTACTGACATTGACAACTGTATTACTGCTTTTAATTATAGCTACAGTAGAGAGTCCAGGTACGATCTACTAATCACAGACACAGCGAATGAGGTTATTTGTTCTACCATAACCTGACACCTTGATTAATTTGACAATTGTTCCCAGTGTCTAGTGTAACTACAGTTCCAGGTAGATAAGAATGTTATTACGGATGATTATATGGCTCTGACCCTTTGAGGCAAGAGCATACTGTACATATTAAGAGCTTCAATCTCTCTTCTTCTCGTAATCTTCACTCCTTGTCACAAGAAGACATACGCCTGACCTTTGTGAAGTAACCTACATGAAGAGCACATCCTGTAGGATATATGGACAAGTAGGATCACAGTGTGATGTAATAAACATCTAACATTAGGCAAATATGCTTCGTTATCATTCTTGATGAATGTGTTTTGCCAAATATTTTGTATCATGCCTAATGGATTTACACAGCCATTAAGGCCTGTTCAAATTAAGAAAAATTACTATGACGACAACTGTAACAATAACCATATTAGCATCCACACAAGTTCACAATAATATTCAGTTTATTATGAGCGTACGCTGTGATTACGTCATCTGCAGCTTTAAATCATCAAGCTCATTGAAGTCAGAGCTTGACGGTCCTTTAAAGATGATAATTATTCATTTTTTCTCTGTTGGCCATTTAGAAAGTGGTGTCAGTTTCGCAAATAAATAACTTTGAATCGGTTTATTTCCACCAGTCTGAATCAGTGAAGTCGTACCCTGCATTTGCATATATAGTATACTAAAAAATAGTATGTGAAAATATTATTTATAGTATTACATAGAATTGATAAAACAGTAGGGACACTTTACTATTCCATTTCATTTATATCTTTCTGAGATTTAAAAAAAAAATTCTGCTATCCATATTACTATATATTTTTGTATAATACTAAAAGCTTATACATTTTAATAAATAACAATTGAAAAAATGTAGTGTAAATGTACCTTTCCATGTAGGCTGTAGTGTAACGAGGTTAGCTTTTAGTTTAACTTTATATGTAACTTTTTTTTCTATAGAATAGTTTATGGTTTCTATATATTTCACCTCTTATTTTATTATATGCTCAAATTGTGGTGTCTGAGAAGGAGCATATCTGGATCATAATGAATATTAATGGCTTATGCTCAAATAAGCATCAGATCCTTCACGTGCACTTTTGTTTAAATGTACAATTGGGATCCAGCATTATTCATCACTTTGTGCTGTATGGTCCGGGCCCGTGTGTTTCCAATTAATGTGTAAATTATAGGATGCTGTCTCCACAGGGAACAGGACTTGTGAGGGTACAGTAGCCTCAGTGAAGGGTACAGTAAGGGCATTTAGTCCATTAATCATGACGCTGCAGACATTTACATGCTGTTGGCCATCTATGAAAAACAATCCACACTGAAGGAAGCATTGACAAGTGTCCTTAGACGAGAATTACTTTCTGTGCCTGGTAACAATTGCCGAGTTTTTCCTTTCATTCCTGTGACAAGACAATACAGAACACAATTACGGACTTGAATTACTTGCTTGTTGATGAAAACTGAATGGCAAATTTCAGGCGTAATCTTTTGTTTGCTCAGACTAAGACAAATCAGACTGAACACAACTCAGGTTGGGCTAATCAAAGCAGAAGAATTGAAAAGCAATTATACCAGCTAATTAGCATTAGAACAGCACACTTAAAGGACTGAAGTTTCAGAACAACCCATGTGAAAGAACACAGCAGACTTGATGGGCTTCTTTATCTCTCTTAAGCATTTAGCTCTGCCGTTCTTCAAAGTGTCTGCCTCAGCATAGAAGAGCAGTGTGGGACTGAGTTTGGTTTTATTGCCGATGTTAAAGGGATAGTTCAGCCAAAAATCTCATTTTTGTCATCATTTATTCACCGACAAGGTTCGTTCCAAACCTGTATGATTTCATTTCTTCCCCTTTCATATAAGAAGGGGGAAATTATATCAAATAAAAATATATTTTACACCATTGTATTCATTTATTTGACTCCATACTATTACTATAATAATAATAATGTGATGTGAAGGAAATAATTATTTATTATTAATATTAATGACCATACAGTATTTTATTCTACCCCATACTAAACTTAACAACTATCTTCCTAACAGCAAATTATGCGTTTGTTGAGGCAAAGGTTTTTGTTAATAGTTCCCAAATTAAAGTCTTTTCTTTTCCCCTTTTTCTTCTCAGTGCTATTGTTTTGGCTGAAAATAATAATAATAAAAAGAATGAATTAAAAACAAAGTAAAAACGACATAAATGTCTATGTCTGTAATTAAATGTTACCAAAGCTCTGCCAATGAAAAGCTTTTTTTAACCTCCTGAGAAAAAAAGTTTTAGGAAAATAATTATAGTTTTTAATGTCTTTACATTGCTTAGAGCATTTAAAAAATGTCAAAATTATATTTAATTCATAAGTTATGCTATGTCTTCGGTAGAGGACATCGGGACTCAATTTCTTAGAAAAAAAGACATGAATGAACATGCATAGGCAAAAACAATAGATTTTTTTAAATCACCCATACATTTTAAGTTTTCAGGATTATTATTTTTTTAACCAAACTTTGTATAAAGATGATTCTTAACTATGTTATAACAGAATGATTTGATATACAATTTTTATTTCTGCAAAATGTGTGTAAAATGGCCATAAACGGGATTCTCATTATATACAATGTATCAATAAACTAAATCTAATTTGCATATTAATGTGTTTTTGGGGCAAACATGTAATGAAAAAATAAGTGTAATAATTGGAGTAATAATTGACACAATTTTCATAATAATATACAATATAATATTTCATGGAATATTGAAATATAATTTATTTCCCTATTCATTTGTTATGTCTCTCAAAATCCGTAATAAACATGCTTTTAGTCCCAGTTTCATGTATGAAATCAAAGTCCTGTTTCGTAACAGAAAGTCATATTTTGATTTGAAACCCCATAACATTTTCTGAGATGTTGATTTATGACACACAGTTAAAAAATTAGACAGATTTAAATGATAATTACAAAATATTCTCATATTTCCATAAGAGTGTCACTAAAATGTGATTGTTGAATGAGCTGTATGGCTCAAGTTGTTGGAACATGTGTAGTAATGACTTGGCCAAAGAGATAATTCAGGATTATGATCAGTCAGAATCCTATTACATTTGGAATTTGTCGTTGGGATGCATCTGCCTTCTTGTTAATAGATGTCATGCTGCTGTAATGGACAACAAAGTTAAATGGTGTTGTTTGACTTTTCTCCAGGCGATTGGGTGGACAGACAGAAGAGAGATATAGTGTGAATGAAAGGCCTCCTTTTCTCATAGCAGTGCGACGGCTGAGCGCTGTTTGAAATGAGGGCCGCAGTTTGATGGCTATCAGTGAGATGGAAAAGCACCGCTGAGCTAGCTTCCCTCTGAGAGTATTAAGAAATAAATTGTGTCTGTCATGTCAATGGGGATAATATTAGTCATGACATTACATTAGCCTGCTGATGAAAATAGAAGCAGACGTACTTTCCAATTTAACGGAGCACAGGAACGAGATTCGCCAAATTTTTATGCATTCATGAATACTCCATTGTCCCTTCTGCGCTATTGAACATAATAATCATATGCGCTAATCAATCACAAGGCAAATGGTTATAAAAATAATACCTAATTTGATATGACATTGTGTTCTGTAACAACAGAGGACTTTTTATTATCAATTTCACAGTTATAAACATTATTTTAAGATGCCTAAATTATTACCCCTTTAAAGTCTTACATAAGAAATAATAGTCAGAAATATCTTTTTTTATGGAACAGTTTAGTGAACACTTATGCAAAATATATTACAAGAAACTAAATCTGTTTTATGGCATTTATCATATTTGATACATCAGGCTTATAATATGATAAAGTGAGAATCTGGAGCTCAAATTGAAATATGCATTTTGGTGCAAATGTTGTTATTTGTATTGAATTGTGTATAAGTATTTGCATAAGATTAAATGCTGGTAGATTGTAATGTAAATAAAATGAGATTTTCATTACAGTATAGCAGACTATTTCCAAAAAAGTGTGTAAATATCAATTGTCACTCTACTGTCTCCCAAAAATATGTCTTGAGAAGATATTTAAATGCTGTAAATTAGTTTTACTGATCAAAGCTCTGTAGATTTTATTATGGGCAGTGCTAGGTAGATTACTTACTGATTCCGAAATACATAATTTCGTAATAAACACTGTAATCAGTAATGAAATTACATTACATTACACATTTAAGGCAAAATAATCAGGCTACTTTTTGATTACTTTTATATTACATTTCACCTACAGTAACTTGATCACATTGATTTAAATAGGACAAATCTTGTACCATAGTGAAATAAAAATCAAAAACAAAGAAAATGTATTCCATTCATTGTTATTAACAACATGAAGTGCATTAAACAAGTGCATATCAAACTGGGGTTTCATGAAGGAACAAGTAACACTTACTAAAAGAGATTAAATATTTTGTTTACCTGCACATCATGTGACCATTAATTAACGTCCGAGAAACGTGAACATGCAAATGTGTTACTCAATATTAATGTATTACCTCAAAATCACAGGGAGACCACAAGTAAAAATACTAGGTGAAAAAGGAAAACTTAAAAGATGAAAAAGAGAATCGATAAATTATCAATTATTAATTGCTATACGCCGATTTCATGCAGCCGCCATGTTGAAAAACGAGGCTCCGATGGTAGGAAACCCGGAAGTAACGGCAAAGCACCAACCTGGATCTGCTGCTACCGCGATTAACGGGCCTAGATGTGGGACGAGGAGGCATGTCTGCTTCTTCTTCTTATATTTTTACAGCGGTTGGCATCCGAAGAGGCATGTTGAAACTCATCAGCTGTATTTCTGAAAGTGCATATATATACAAACCCGATTCCAAAAAAGTTGGGACACTGTACAAATTGTGAATAAAAACAAAATGCAATGATGTGGAAGTTTCAAATTTCAATATTTTATTCAGAATACAACATAGATGACATATGAAATGTTTAAACTGAGAAAATGTATGAATTTTAAGGGAAAAATAAGTTGATTTTAAATTTCATGGCATCAACACATCTCAAAAAAGTTGGTACAAGGCCATGTTTACCACTGTGTGGCATCAACACAGTCTGCAAAACGTCTGGGGACTGAGGAGACAAGTTGCTCAAGTTTAGGAATAGGAATGTTGTCCCATTCTTGTCTAATACAGGCTTCTAGTTGCTCAACTGTCATAGGTCTTCTTTGTCGCATCTTCCTCTTTATGATGCGCCAAATGTTTTCTATGGGTGAAAGATCTGGACTGCAGGCTGGCCATTTCAGTACCCGGATCCTTCTTCTGTGAAATTGATGCAGTATGCATTGTGGCATGTTGGAAAATTGTGCAAGGTCTTGGAAAATGCAACGTCTTGGGAACATGAAAGAGACGATTGAACATGTTATCAGCATTGATGGTGCCTTTCCAGATGTTAAGCTGCCCATGCACTCATGCAACCCCATACCATCAGAGATGCGCTTCATGAGTGCTGAACCCGGATCATGAACTAGTGAACTTCAAATTTTGATTCGTCTGACCACAGTCCTCAGTTTTCCGGATGACTTTGGTCCATTTTAAATGTTTTCCAAAAGAACTTCAAATTTTGAGACCACAGAAACACTTTGCTTCCATGTTTAGATGAGACCTATACACGGCAACGGCGAATGGCACGGGGGATTGTGTTCAACAATGTTTTCTGGATTCTGAGCCCATGTTGTGATTTCCATTACAGTAGCATTCCTGTATGTGATGCAGTGCCGTCTAAGGGCCCGAAGATCACGGGCATCCAGTAGGGCCCTTGACCCTTACGGGCATCCAGAGATTGTTCCAGATTCTCTACGCACAGAGATTCTTTGGATTCTCTGATATTACTGTAGATGATGATAACTTCAAACTCTTTGCAATTTTTCTCTGATGAAACTCCTTTCTGATATTGCTCCACTATTTTTCGCCACAGCATTGGGGGAATTGGTGATCCTCTTCCCATCTTGACTTCTGAGAGATTGCCACTCTGAGAGGCTCTTTTCTATACCCAATCATGTTGACACAATTGACCTAATAAGTTGCAAATTGGTCCTCCAGCTGTTCCTTATATGTACATTTAACTTTTCCGGTCCTCCTCTTATTGCTACCTGTGAATGTGTAGCTCTCATGAAATCAAAATGAGCCATTTGGCATGACATTTCAAAATGTCTCATTTTCAACATTTGATATGTTATCTATATTCTATTGTGAATAAAAAATAAGTTTATGAGATTTGTAAATTATTGCATTCCTTTTTTATTCACAATTTGTACAGTGTCAACTTTTTTGGAATCGGGTTTGTATATATATATATATATACACACTCACCGGCCACTTTATTAGATACACCTGTTCAATTGCTTGGTAACACAAATTGCTAATCAGCTAATCACATGTCAGCAACTCAATGTATTTAGGCATCTAGATGTGGTGAAGACGACTTGCTGAAGATCAAACCGAGCATCAGAATGGGGAAGAAAGGGGATTTAAGTGACTTTGAACGTGGAATGGTTGTTGGTGCCAGACGGGCTGGTCTGAGTATTTCAAAAACTGCTGATCTACTGGGATTTTCACGCACAACCATCTCTAGGGTTTACAAAGAATGGTCCGAAAAAGAGAAAATATCCAGTGAGCGGCAGTTGTGTGGACGAAAATGCCTTGTTGATGTCAGAGGTCAGAGGAGAATGGGCAGACTGTTTAGAGATGATAGAGAGGCAACAGTAACTCAAATAACCACTCGTTACAACCAAGGTATGCAGAATACCATCTCTGAACGCACAACACGTCGACACCTGAAGCAGATGGGTTACAGCAGCAGAAGACTGCACCGGGTGCCGCTCCTGGCAGCTAAGAACAGGAAACGGAGGCTACAATTCTCACAGGCTCACCAAAATTGGAGAATAGAAGATTGGAAAAACATTGCCTGGTCTGATGAGTCTCGATTTTTGCTGCGACATTCAGATGGTAGGGTCAGAATTTGGCGTATAGAACATGAAATCATGGATCCATCCTGCCTTGTCTCAACGGTTCAGGCTGGTGGTGGTGGTGTAATGGTGTGGGGGATATTTTCTTGGCACACTTTGGGCACCTTATTACCAATTGAGCATCGTTTAAACTCCACAGCCTACCTGAGTATTGTTGCTGGCCATGTCCATCCCTTTATGACTACAGTGTACCCATCTTCTGATGGCTACTTCCAGGCAGGATATTGCACCATGTCACAAAGCTCAAATCATCTCACTTCAAATGTTGACTAGTGTAATTTGGATCAGTATGGTTAATAACGTCCCACAACATTTTGGGCATTTATATTGTTATTACATATATACAAATCTGACTTATCTATTTTTCTTTTATATTTCTAGGTAGAATTCCCATCAGCGGTTTCCTCTATCATCAGTCTGTCAGAATATAACTGAAAAGCAATTTTTGTCAAATGAAGAAATGATTACCACCTGGAGTGCATACATTTTGATGAAGATAAATAGGAGTCAATAAAAACTAAATTGGACTTCTTTAACTACTGGTTGCCCAACATGCGTTTATGAATCCAGGAGTTCCACACACACACATTTAAACATGCAGTGCGCTCACAAGTATGTCATGAAATATTCTATGAAAGTACATGAAAGTGACATTGGGTACAAAAATATTGTTTTATTTTGAAATGCATTCGTGTATACTGTCTAGTATGTACTGTACAAACAACAAAATACATTTAAAAATAAATAACTCCTTATTTATGTACATGTAAGAGCATAATTTTACTGTGAAATGACATTTAATTTCTTAACAAACACAAACAGTCCACATCTGGAGTGAAAAACAGTAACAAAAAGTAGTATAAGTTAATGTGTCTGATGGCACTCTCAACGTGTTTCTTCAAGAGGGCAGCCTCTGTCTGTGTGATTTCATCTAATCATGGTCATGCAGAGCCCAAAACCACTGTTAGACCTGTTTTAAGACACAAGACAACAGATCATTATATGAAGAACTAGAGCTGCATGATTCCGGATAAACTGAGAATCACAACTTTTGTTTAAAATAGAAATCATGTTACTACAATGATTCTTAATGGACAACTAAGCAAAATAACATATTCATTTACTAGAGGTTTTAACAATTAATAGCTCCTGTCAATTCGATTTTTTTTATCAGTGTTTATATCCAAACTGTACATTTTATCCCAGAAATTATGTGAAGCTGTTTCCTATCTATACATAACAACTGCTCTCTCTGTGTCAGATTTTAATGTTTGCAGCCAACACAGATTTCAAATGTTTAGGTTTAAAAGAAAATAGCCAAATCATTTTCAAATCAAAAAGATTGAATGGGTATTTGAATCATCACCACAATTTACCATAAATCATGCAGCTCTATAAAAAACAAATATCAAGGAGGTCATTGGGTCATCATGCATCTATGATGCCTTGAATAGAACCTCTTTCACACTGTTATAGATAGATGACTCACTCTTCACCCGTGTTCTGATTAGGAAACCAGTGGTCCTCCTCTTCTTCCTCATCAAGTGTTTCAATATCACGAATGCTGGACTATGCAGGAATATGACAAATAGAATAGTTATGGTTTCAGTCTTCATATAGTACTCTAATACAGTGGTTTTCAATCCTGGTCCTGAGGATCCACAGCTCTGCACATTTTGTATATCTCTCTTTTCTGACACAATATGATCTGAATATGATCTGAGGTGTTACATAACTATGGGAGACATACTAAATGTGTAGAGCAGTGGGTCTCCAGGACCAGGATTGAAAACCACTGCTCTAATGCACTGTTGTCATATGACAAACATTAAAGAGTTCATTCATTATTCCTGTTATATCTATCTAATTAAAGATGAATATCTCATATTTCCATTAGTTTTTTTGTGTCTGATACTAGAGCACAGTATTGTAAACACCGTAAATGATATTATAAGAATTATGTAAGTAATGACATCAAGCAATGGATATATATTACATTATCTTTATTTAGATAATGTAAGAGTATTTGTAATGTGTCAACACATTATAGGACCATCACATTGGTTATTCCTTCAGAAAAGTCAAATCTCACACGCACACACTCATATATATATATATATATATATATATATGCACAAAGTGCATAAGATGCCCTTACTGGTGTTTACAAAAATTTAATTGGATAAACAGATATATTTCAATCAGCAAGGCAGAATTTATTTGTCTAATGTAAGGTTAACCTAAACCTTATCTTCAACATGGGTGATTTAGTGACGTGATGTGACATACAGCCACGTATGATGACCCATACTCAGAATTTGTGCTCTGCATTTAACCCATCCACACACAGCAGTGAACACACACACACACACACCGTGAACACACACCCGGAGCAGAGGGCAGTCATTTATGCTGCGGCGCCCAGGGAGCAGTTGGGGTTCGGTGCCTTGCTCAAGGGCACCTCGTTGTGGTATTAAAGGTGGAAAGAGCGCTGTACATTCACTCCCCCCACCGACAATCCCTGCCGGACCGAGACTCGAACTCGCAACCTTTCGATTATGAGTCCGACTCTCTAACATTAGGCCACGACTTCCGCGATTCACTTTCAGAAATACAGAGTTTCAACATGCCTCCTCGGATGCCAACCGCTGTAAAAATAGACAGGTACATCTAAAAACAAATTGCATATGGTGAAAAGGCTAATTTTTCTTGTAACTTATTTCAAAAAGTGAAACTTTCACATATTTTAGATTCATTACATGTAAAGTAAAACACTTCAAACCTTTTTATTTTTGTTTTAATTTTGATAATTAGAGCTAACAGCTAATGAAAGTCAAAAATCAGTATCTCAAAATAGTAGAATATTTACATTTGAGTTTCAATAAATGACCATCCATACAGTATAAATTCCAGGTATCACTTGTTCTTTGAAACCACAATAATGGGGACCACTGCTGACTTGGCAATGGTCCAGAAGACGATCATTGACACCCTCCACAAAGAGGGTAAGTCACAGAGGGTCATTACTGAAAGGGGTGGCTGTTCAAGGAGTGCTGTATCAAAGCATATTAAATGCAAAGTTGACTGGAAGGAAGAAATTGGGTAGGAAAATGTGCACAAGCAACAGGGATGACCGCAAGCTTGAGAATACTGTCAAGCAAAGTCGATTCAAACACTTGGGAGAGCTTCACAAGGAGTGAACTGAAGCTGGAGTCAGTGCATCAAGAGTCACCACGCTCAGACATCTTCAGGAAAAGGGCTACCAAGCCACTTCTGAAACAGAAACATCGTCAGAAGCATCTTACCTGGGCTAAGGAGAAAAAGAACTGGACTGTTGCTCAGTGGTCCAAAGTCCTCTTTTCAGATGAAAGTAAATTTTGCATTTCATTCGGAAATCAAGGTCCCAGAGTCTGGAGGAAGAGTGGAGAGGAACAGAATCCATGTTGCTTGAAGTCCAGTGTGAAGTTTCCACAGTCAGTGATGATTTGGGCTGCCATGTCATCTGCTGGTGTTGGTCCACTGTGTTTTCTGAAGTCCACAGTCAACGCAGCCATCTACCAGGACATTTTAGAGCACTTCACGCTTCCTTCAGCTGACAAGCTTTATGGAGATGCTGATTTCATTTTCCAGCAGGACTTGGCACCTGCCACACTGCCAAAGGTACCAAAAGCTGGTTCAATGACCATGGTGTTACTGTCCTTGATTGGCCAGCAAACTCGCCTGACCTGAATTTTTATTGTCAAGAGGAAGATGAGAGACACCAAACCCAACAATGCAGATGACCTGAAAGCCGCTATCAAAGCAGCCTGGGCTTCCATTACACCTGAGCAGTGCCACAGGCTGATTGCCTCCATGCCACGCCGCACTGATGCAGTAATTCATGCAAAAGGAGGCCCAAACAAGTATTGAGTGCATAGAAATGAACATACTTTTCAGAAGCCTGAAATTTCTGTTTAAAATATCCTTTTTTAATTGATTTTTTAATCTTATGTAATATTCAAAAATTCTGAGACACTGAATTTTGGGTTTTCATTATCTGTAAGCCATAATCATCAAAATGTCAAGAAATAAAGCCTTGAAATATTTCACTCTATGTGTAAGGAATCTATAATATATGGGTTTCACTTTCTGAAATGAGTGACAAAAAGTATTGACCTTTTTCATGATATTCAATTTTTTTGAGATGTGACCTGTATAATACAACAAAGATTGAGTTTTGATCATGTTGGTAATTTAGAGGCCTTATAAATTCATGTATCAAATATGGTACAGTAAGGTTTAGGTTAAACTATATAACACTATTAAATAGTGTTTTTAGATGTAACAGCCTCTAAGACACATCTGCTGAACTCATGATCCCATTACATACAAACGTTGGTAGTCTAGAGCCATGTCTGCTAGTTTATAAAAAAACAGCTATGTGAAGCCGGTCTATGTGAAGAGGAGGATTTGCTTTGTAAATTAGATTTAGTTGATTTTCCTGTTGTTTGTTTTTCTCTCTGGGAGAGATGCTTTGCTCATTAGCTTGAACACATTGCTTGTAATGGAAGCTAATGGTTTATGCATATGGAGAAATCAGCAAGTGCTGCTATGATGTAGTGTGATGTTTGTTTTATGGAAATCAAATAGTAGGATAAATCGAAGTCTTCATGCATAGACACCAACATTCAACCAGAGCACACAATACAGCTGTGTATTATTGAATAATTTATCTGCACAACAAAATTGTTTATACAGATAAAACTAGGCAGGCCTTTGAAATGTTTTACTTAATTAATTACATAGAAATATAAATACCCAATCTGAGCACTGAAGGTAACCATCCACACTGACCCCATACCTGGAATACTATAAATAACCTCACCATAGCATTTGTACAAGCACCCAAAGAAAAACAAATCTACATGAATAGTCCTCAGTGCATTGAAGTATGAAATCTGTAATTAAATATTTAATCAGGGATTCCCAATGCGGAAATATCAGGTATTTTGATGAAGCTTGGCTATAGCGTTGGCTACATCATTAGCTTTTATTGTGCTTTCCTGATAGTGCCACGGCCCTGTTTAATAATCATTATAGGCCATAAAGAGAAATGGTGCAGGGAATGTTTCATTAAGACTGTAATCCCAGGATACAGAAGCAGTCGGTCGGGTGACGACACGCTGCTGTGCTGCTGATACAGCAGGATGTCAGAAAAGAGCCATTTGGCCCCATCCAGAGCTGCTCCAGTGTTTAGCATAAAACATTAAGAGAGAATAGACCAGGATTTCATCATAGATTAACCAAACTAAATCACTTGTTTGGAAACAACATACAAAAGATCAGCCATTCTGAACAATATAAGAATTGAGGATGAACATCAAACTAAATTCATATAGGAAAATTTTTAAAGCAGGCCAAGATGGCTTTTTTCACCACAGGTTTGGGGGGGATTGGGTTGAATAAAAAAAGCAGTAAAATGTGTTAAATGAAGCTGAGAATACTACCCTACTTGGTAGCTAAAAACAAATTTGACAGAAATAAACACATTAATGTTTACTCTACAATATAAATTGACAGTAATAAAGGGATACCGACATGAAGAATGTTTTTAATGACGTGCATTCCGATTATAGACATGAATACAGACTGGTCACAAAATAGCTATGTTATGATTTTATTATAAACAAAATAATTATAAATATAATGAATAAGACTGAATAAATGTAATAACGACAACCAAATATTGAACAACCATTAGTGGTATTCTCTGAAAACCATTAAAAGAATAAAGCAAGTCTCCAAACGGAGTCCTCAAAAGGATCATGTCTATCTGCAGAGCGCTGTGATTGGCTGAGATCAGCTATCTTCCCTGAGGGCTACACCTCATACACACACCTTAAGGAGCCGTCTCCCTTCACTGGAGGTGCAAATGAGCTGGACTTAAGATGCTCCTGGTGTCGGTCTCTCAGGACAACTAGGCAGAGAGTCTGGGAATAATGTCTGCAGTACTGCTGCTCAAAAGAACATGGTAGCACACGGTTTAATGGACTTTAACTAATTAAGCCACCAGCTGGATATTATCATTTTATTCAGTCATTTCACAGTTTCATTTGCATTGCATAAATATGACAATAGTATTACACAAAAAATTGGTGAATTAATTCTTGCTACCATATCAGTTCACTGTGTTGTTTTGTCCTTGTATTATATGCTTTATATGCTAGTGTACTCCTAAACATTCAGTTTTTCTCCATTAAAACGAACCAAGAATATTGAGGACTCATCCTGCACTACACAGATTTCCATCCAATCAAATGCACTCTAGAATGAGAATGTCACTTCCCTAATACCATGACTAGCATGTAGAAAATCATGATTCATAACTGTGATGTAACTGAATCCTATTAGCTATTTAAAAAATAAAAAGACAAGCCCCTCAATATATCCTGCACAAACTTCCTTTTTGAATATGATATATACAATCTAAAAAATGCTGGGTTAAATACAACCCAGTGCTGGGTAAATATTGGACAGAACACATACTGGGTTGTTTTCAACCAACAGTTGGGTTAAATGTTTAACCCAACCTTCTGGGCAGTAACCCAACTGCTGGGTCTAAACAACCCAATCGCTGGGTTCGTCCATATTTTACCCAGTGCTGGGTTGTATTTAACCCAGCATTTTTAAGAGTGTAAACACAAAAAAGAAAGCTGCACTCATCAAGCCTTTTAATGAGGTGTTTTAAAGGTGAAGTGTATCATTTGTGCTTCTAGTGACACCTTACAAAATTTAAAGAGAATTAATATTTTCAATAACAAGTTGCTGAATACTCCAATTTGCTATTGGTCAATCTAACTGATAGCCCCGCCCCACAATCACATCATTGGTTGTGTCAGTGTTGCTGGGCTGGTCAGGATGCTCAAACAAATAGCTATGTTTTGAAAGCACCACTGTTTTTACTTTCTGGGCAAATTAAAACTCGCAACAAATTATTTATTATTAGTATTACATTTTAAGTCGGGACAGGAAGAAAGTATTTAAATAAAAAAAACATTCACTTTAAATACTCGCCATTATGAAAATTCCCACAAGAATCCATTAACGTCAAAGTTACATGATCTATGATGAAGCTTAGAGGACCTGACGGGCTGGAATCAACTCAAGTAATGTTCACTGACATTTGGACAGAGTAACTTGATTATCTTCTTGAGCTGTAGTGTCAGCATTCCTCCATCTAAACATATTTATGGAGGATAAAGTTAGATAAATAAGTAGATTAATTTACCAATGGACAGATGGACAAGATGAAGGGTACAGTAACTATAACTTGGACAATTTGGGAGAAGTTCACTGCTCAACCACCACAATGATCTAGATATTTACAAAGTGTCTTTATATTCCTCCCTACATAGGTTTACTGCTTCATGATGTCGTCTCATGAATGCTTACAATGGAGGCTGAATGATTGGTGTGGTCCTTTCAGATATCTCTGCAGGCAATCCCCAGTCCACTCAGCCAGCTGTCAAGGTGAGACAGTTTTACATGTTGCAAGCTCCAATGCCCTTGTCCAATTTCACTTTGCAGTGAATCTGGGCTGAACACGCCAATCCTCATATTACCAAACAAATTAAATCAGCGAACTGGGAGGAGAAGCGGGGGGAGATCCTGTCAGACGCACAACAGCCTCTCCTCTCAGCCTGCCAGGAGATCAGGGCACTCGGAGAAGAGCTTGGTTAATTGGTTTAGGACGTGAAGTGTTTCTGACAAGCACCCGGAGACAGAGGAACTGCAGAGAATGATCTCAGGAGGAGCGCTGGGAAAGTTCAGGTAATGAAGCTAATACTTCAGCAGAGGTTCATTTCAGAGCTCTGCAGTGCATCGCTTAGCCTCACCAAAACAAAATTACACCTTATGTACCTCTCCAACCAGTTGGTCAGTGAAACCAAATTGTGGTTCTTGATTCAATAAGAATGAATGGTACTGCAATGGACTCGAATCTCAAATACTAACATCTTAACTCTACATAACCTCTAAGGACAAATTACGGACCGTACTAATGGGGCATAATGCTCATACTAATGGGGCATCAGGCCTCTGATATCTAAACAAGCTATCTGAGAGGTAAAATTGAATACATAAGAAATTACCTGAGGAATTCAGTATATCAAGGTTGTCCAATCCTGGCCCTGGAAGGCTGCCTTCCTGAAGAGTTTAGTTCTAATTAAACATCTAAAACCAGCTAATCTAGGTCTTAATGGTTAAGGGTTAAAGTTTAACTCGGCAGGAAAGTGGCCCTCCAGGAGCAGGATTGGACACCCCTACTACAGACAGAGTATGAGTTCTCATGAATCTACTTGTATTTACAACTTTTGGACTTGTTTTTTTGGATATCTTTCAAGAGGGGTCCTCCAAATGGGTTGGTGCTCAAGGGCATCACAGGACTGTATCCCATTCTCGATCAGCTCAACTGTGCCTGGTACTAGCACGTGGTGCTCCTTCAAATGACTTTTACCTGGTAATGCGCCACAGAGCATCACCTTGAAAACTTTTGCCATTAATTTGTAACAGCAGAATATAGCGGTTGCTCAACTGTATGAGAATTCTGCTATTCAGCAAAAACAATCCCAATTCAAATCCTGCGTTAAATGACATTTTCTTCGGTTCAAGGCACACTCATTTAGATCGAGGATAAGACTCACACAAGATGCTGTAATTTGTCAAGGGTGTGAAAAAAAGAGGTCATGTTTGTGGTTTATAGGTGACACATCCTCCGGACACATTTGCTCATGTCAGCTTAGTGTTTAGTACCCATATATTTTATCGTAAGCCTGCAGCTGTCAGCTCATAATAGGAAGCAAGGTGACAATCTCTAAGACCCTTCAAAATTCATTTATTTGGATATTGTGATTTCACACCAATGACTGAATGGGATTCTTTAACTGTCTGGTTGAATTCAAAAATAATTGGACTTGCCAAGTAACCTTGAGTAAAAGCAACTCCAACTGTTTTTTGCTGGAATTATATACGACACCCTATGGCATGAATGATTAAATAATCATAAAAATCACGGACATACTTCAACATTATAAAATTTGGCCAAATTAGTCCCCCAATATATTATCAAATTAATTTAATAAATCACAGCAAAAATAAATAAAAATGAAATGGGTAAAAACGCAGAAATAAGCCCATTTGTCTGGATTTTTCTTTTTTATAATTTAAATATTTTTTACAAAAATTACCATAACTCAATTTTCCAGTAAAACAAACTTCTCTCTGGTGAGGCATGCCGAACTTCTCCAATTATTTAGTCTGTTTAAACCACACCCTGTCTCCATCTTATCAACAACCAATGGATTGAAGTCCGTCCTGCATTTTTTTCTTTCGATAACCTGTTTCTTTCGAACGTACTTCACAATACAGAAGAAAAAAATGTGTTGCTAATTCTGCTCTCATATCTTTTTTTATTTTTTAAATGCTGGCAATGTCGGGTCACTAAAACAGCGACCCGTTATTCTCTCCATCAATGTGCTGGCAGAAGAAACGGGTTTTGTTTGTCCTCCATGTGTCTGCCAATCCCAGCTCTCCCCGAGGGTTTCCATCAATCAGTTTGTCCACATCCTCCTGCTATCAGTCTAGACATCAACGGGCAATGCGGCAGGGGGCGGGGGCTTCCGAGCCACAGCAAGAACCTGACACATCTCTCACATTGAGTTAAATATCGCAGCTCTTTCATGTTCAGACAGTGCAGTTGTACATCAGCCCCCAGGACTGTTTGGTGGCAAAGGACCTCAAAAGGAGGACAAAGGTGGGAGCGTATGGTCCCTGACTGATGTTAGAAAGGGGCTGGAGAGAGATCAGAGAAAGGAGGATAAGCATCTGCGCTGTGCAAGCGTACAGGGTGAAGCGATGGTTTATGGGATTGAAGCCAGCGCTGACAGCATGTGTAACTCAGAGAAGATGGCACTCGTTGAGATATACTGACAGGGTGTAATAAAGGAAAAGGAGACCTAGATCTGACCTGCCCAAACGGCTCCACGGCATGCTCTCACTCAGGTCCTCTCTTGTACTTCAGACAATCAGCAAGAGACAAGGTTTGAGTTCTTCAATCAACCATCCACAAAGATGCACGTCACCCACAAAGATGCACGTTAACCATGCAGGGCTACCATTATTATGAAAACACAACCACTTTTTTTCTTGAAAAAGAGCATTTTATTCAAACAAAATGCATATTTACATTGCAGAGGTAATGATCCATAGGTTGGCACAATATTCTGTACCTTTACAAAAGAGGGGAATGTATACAAAAATGCTTTTAGGTGTATCAGTGAGATACAAATGCTTTGGGACACTCCTAAAAAGGCAAAATTGAAAAACTGAGCTGCAACTTTTTGCTATGATGAACTAAAAATGAGCTAAATATAGAGCTACCCCTGTCTTAAGGCGCACAGGTCTTTGCCTTTCCAGAGTATTTTTGTAAAAATAAAAAAAATCTATGGTTGACCGTAAAACATGACAGCATTAAATTGCACAAACCTGTAGAAAAGTACACAGCAATTAAGGGATGCAATGTCATTTTTACATGATGTACAAGGGTAAAAAAAGCCCACATATAACTTTAAATTATGATATACTGACACATAACAACATGCTGAACATTGCAGAGTGCTGATTCATGTAAATTAGATCCATGTAAATTACATTTAAAAGGCTGCCGTCAGTCAGAGAGAATGGCAGAGGCGTAAAAGGAGAGCTTGATGGGAGTTGCATAAAACCTGCTGGGATAGCTGCTGCGCCCTCTTCCAGTGTGGAGCCAAAAAAGGCTGCGGAAACAGTATTTTCTTAAAGTCTGTCTTGTACCGTCACACTTTAGCAAACACGACAGTCTCAACAAAAGCACCTTACTAAGCTCATCAGTTTAACAATAGTACCTGTCCAACCAAACAAAGCTGCTTTTAATTGTTGCATGTATCTCTTACCTGTGAATAACAGTGAATACTTAAGATCTTACTTATTATCCTGTTCTTTTTTAAATTACAGTTTGTGCATTATTATATAACCCCTTCCAATTGTTAACTCGACACATTATGTTTTTTAAACTCATGGGACAAATCCATCAACTCTGACATTCACTTTCACAGTATTGCATTTCTCAGTGATCTGCCAAAGTTTGTTTCTTTACATGCCTGTCTACAACCAAGGGTGCCAGGCGGGGTCCATGCGGCACAGGTTGTCCAAGCTGTTGGCAGCTGCCACTAGCGTGTTGACTTTACTCTCACCACCCTCGAACTGGGCCAAGTTGTGGAGGCGTGTCATGATGGCGGTCACAGCTTTCTGGACCAGCGACACCAGCTGTTGGTTGTCCATGTTCTCAGGTTGTCCAGCTGGGGACAGAGGCATGGACGTGTCCTCTTGCGTCTTCTTATGCCAAGCGATGATCTCATCCCTAAGAACTGCTTTCAAAATGCCATCGACCTGATTGAGAGCAGACACAGATTTAGAGTGGGTCAAGAGCCCTGGAGACTGAAAGTGCAGAGTCTCATTTGTCATTATTCTTGTTCCTCATAAAGCGTACCTTGAAGTTAGGCTGAGCAAAGCAGCGTGCTACTGCTATCATGGAAGCCGTGAGGGGTCCGGATACGCCGATTGTGGTCAGGAACTCCGAGATGTTGGGCGTCAGCCTGAACGGGACGGGCCGGTTGGCATCCAAATCACCAGTGGCATCATTAATATCAAAGCGGAAGTATGATACATTGAGTTTTCCAGTGTCCTGTTGGGGAAAACACATCAGTATGGCGTTAACTAATTCAACTTTGAAAATCTGACCTTGTCATCCAGAAACTACAGTATGCAGACATATCAAAATTTGAGAGAGGGAGAATCAAGTGGCGCCAAGTTGTTAGTTTCCATTCAGAGAAACAAAGCAAAATCAAATTTGGGAAAGTAGCCTGTTTGCTCATGTGGGACTCAAGTGGGACCAACATCAGACAACAACTAATCTATAGCACTCTGGGAAAACTGGATAGCGTTGTAGACATCCGACCACAAAAATGTGAGGATGTATTGATCCTACACCCACTGTGGTCTGTGTCAGCATATGAACAAATATAATCCTCCATTTGCCTTCTGATGCCCTTGATGTAGAGCGTAGTTTTTTTTTTACCAATGAAGTAATTCAAATAACAATAATGTTTTTAAGATTACCATTTCCAGCAGGGGTGTAACGATACACAAACATAACGGTTCGGTATGCACCTTGGTTTTGACTTCACGGTTCAGTTTGGTTTCGGTACAGCAAAAAAAAAAAAAAAAAAATAGCTTTTTTTTTTTTTTACTAAACAGTGGTTTACTGAACAAATTGCTCTCTTAATTTGAATTCTAATTTAATTATTTTTTTCTTGGGGATAAAAATATCTACCTCAGCTTATACTCTAAACGACATTGAGCCCCTTTACATTAATATAGGTTACAATTAACCTATTAGGGAGCCTGAACTTAAAGTTAATTACTATTTATTTTTAAACATAATAATGAACACTGAACATTCAAAAAAAATTGTATGCAAACATGTAAATTACACATTCAGTTTTTAAATTAACTTCTAAATGTTAAAATGTCTTTTTTTGTTGAAACATTAATTTACACAGTGGCTGTCATAACTTGTTTCATAACAGTTTTTTTTAAACATACATTAAATAACTAAGACAGCACTAACAGCTTAAGTAAAATGTAAAAAGTATATAGTCTAATATTACGCCAAATATCGCCTCTTCTCTAGACTTCATTTATCTAGCAAACTAACAAGTAAATTAAATAAATTAGGTAAATTAAATGCTACATGACATTTTGTTTTGACGTCTTTCCGCGGTTGAAACAGATTGAGCAATTACATTAGGCATCAGATGTTCATTTATGTTTATTTTGCATTAAAACTAGTAGTAAAGAAGAATTGATTGCTCTGAGGTGTCGTTTGAGGTGTTTAAACAGCGATCTGTCACGCCACATCAGAGCACCAAAACTGCATTTTTAGTTTGAATTTCCAGAAAAAAATTGACAATTTAAAAGATGAGACTGTTTCTTATCAAAAGGAATACTGGAAAAAAGGAATTTCAGTAAACTGGAGACATTTCAGTCGTGCAGTGGTTAAAACAATGCTGTATTTGTGCTTACATGCGTACTAACCCGAAAGACCCGTTTGGTATGATTACGTATACTGTTACACCCCTAATTTCTAGTGTTTTGGGTGACATCAGGGATTCTGTAGTTGTCTACAAGATTTGTATTAGTTTAATAATGATGAAATGTCCCTCAAATATCATTAAGCTCCTTCAAGCACAATAACAGTGTTAAAACATGATTCAAGCTCAATATTTAGAGCCTGCACAGGACCAAACTCGATATCTGAAGTCAAACGGACTGGAAGTGATACACCAGGGAAATACATGATGGTTTGTGAGTGCGTTATTGAGAGAGAGAGACAAAGACAGCACATATCTGCTTGTCCGCTCTGCCTGCTGTGGTAATCTCCTAGTGCCTAATAAGATCTGTAGAGTGGAACCGGCAGCAAGGGGGCTTACTATACCCACTTAGCCGCCCATTCCTCTGCCTGTCAGAAAACTGCAGATTAGAATCACAGGACGAGTTACTTGTTTGACAATCATTTCTAATAAAAGACTCTACGGACCTGCACTCACCCGATACTGTACCAGAGGACAAATAATCATAAAGACAACCAGAGAGTGGCCATCAAATGACTGAAACGTGTGATGATAACCCAACAAACTGCTTTGGACTTGGATACATGTATATTTGATGAAATCAGGTATGACATTAGTTCCATGACGTCAGGTTATTCAGGTACCTGTGCGATCTGCAGCATCTCTGGGTTGAGACGGTTCAGGTGCAGCATGAACTCAGCGAGGCCGATTAGAGCAAGCTGGATGGTGAACATTTTGCGGAAGGTCCAGTAGTCTGTGGCGTTGGGGAAGGTGTGCAGCGCCCAATCCTTCAACATGCTACGAGGAACCATGTTGCCCTGGACCTCCTTCAGAATGTCACGCAGGACCTTAAAACGGAGACAACACTTTATATTATAGTTGAAATGAAAGAAAAGCTATTTTATTGGTTATCTTACTCTACTGCATAGTAGGGTAAATGCCCAGTTCATTTTCCCCCAAAATTAAAAGCAAAAATAAGATATAAATATGGAGAAAAAATATAACAAGAGTATACATTTAAAAAAACTTCACCTTGGTCATTTCATGAGATTCAATTTTTGTAAAATACATTTTTATTGATATGCTTTCTCATATTATTTCCAGCATACCTGATGGCTGGCTTGGGTTCCTCTAGCCTGAACAGTTGCAAGTCGGTCATAATAGCGGGAAATAGGGTTGTCATGCTCAATGCCCTTCTTAGCACAACGCTGCTTGTAGATTTCCACCAGAGACAGAGACGATGGATTGTCCTCCACTAACCGCATTTGAGGAGACACCGCCACCAACCTTGGGACTGAGAAGAGAACAGATTTAAAGAGGATGTACTCTACTGGTATATAAAGCAATTCAAATCCCACGATATTCTGATTATTCTCTTTGAAAAGCATTTTATAGATTCTATTTGGCTTTGATAAAGGGCTGTTAACCTGAAATACTACCTCATCTCCTAAAATACTTCTAAACATTTGCATCCTTGTTTATACAATCATTTTATTTACAGAGTTGTTTTTAAACAAGACACATTAACAGCTGAGAGAGACCTCAAAAACACCTGTGAGGGAGTGAAAAGAAAAGCATGTCACACGACCACTGGGAGCCTCTCGTGCACATCTAATAAATAACTTCAGTGAAAGACATTAATGAATGATAAAAATAGAATACGCACACAAACATCCCTAATGTTACTTAATGATTATTAATTGCACTGCGGCATAGAATCAACCTCTTTTCTTTGTAGTAAAAAAAAACAGACAAAATGTTTCAGCGAAAGCTAAACCGTGGCACCCTTGAACTCTGAACTGAGAAGGTTTCATCTTTAATGCGTCTATCACAAGAAAGACAATTTAGATCTTCCTCGCTCAGTCTCCACAGGGAGAAGAGCAACCTCATTTTTATTCATTCTGCTCCAGTCCCCTCTCTTTCTTCTTCTGTTACCACTACACAGCTTTTCTGGTACTTTTCACCTCAATCTTGGCTCTTTCTCTTCTCTGTTCTCTTCATCTCCCCCAATCTGTCTGAGAGCAACTAGGCCACTGAATCCAGCACTCAGAGCAAATGGACAGCATTCAAATGGGGCAGCTCGGAACACATGCATGCCACAATTCAAAATAGACTTAACTAGAGTAGGGAAAGCATTATGCATTTATATTTTATTCTTTGTAATGTTTTACAAATAATTTAATATGATTTTATTTTTTTAGAAATAGACTTGAAAATGTATTGGTCATGAAAATTAAGGTCTTGTCCAAAAGACAGACATAAATAGATGTAGTCAGTGCTATTTCAGGGGGACGTTAATGTTTCTGTGTGATCTGGGGTTGCTGCAGTACCTGTGAAAAAGAGGTGTCTCTTGGTGGTCTCTTTCCTCTTCTCCAGGCAGGGGTTGAGTAGCCGCAAGAGTTGCAACACACGCTCCTCTCTGCGGGACTCTGTCAGACATGCGTCATTCATCACCAAGTACGGATAGATCTTGCCGTTGTGCCCGCGGATGTAGAGGCGTCGAGCAGCTGTGTTGTGCTTTTGAACAATCTCCACCCTGGGCATGAACCTTAGGAGGTAGAGTAAGAAGGGGTGAGAGAGAGAATGATGGGTAAGTGATGAAGTAATCTCTGAGAATTAAGGTCTCAGCTGGAGTCTAGCTTAGAACTCCAAGGGGAGGATAAAAAAAAGAGAGAGAGAAAGAGAGAGAGAGATGCGAGGAACAGGAACCGCTGCTTTAGAACATTGATTTTAAAACTTGTGAATCCATTAGAATCATTAGAAGACAGAATTGAGATTCATAAATTAATTTAATTCTTCCTTTTCTCTAAAGCAGCACAACATTTATCTGGGTCTGTGACATAACAAACCCGGGAAGTAGCTCGTTGTAGTCCCTACGAGCGGTTTTTGTAGGCATTAAACTGCCAGAATTTTAAAAGACGATATCTGCGTTTGCATTGAACTTTCAGCGCTGCAACTTTGCAGATATTGTTTATGCTCAAACCAGCAACATTACACACTAGCTCAAGTCAAAATCGCAATCAACCACCCCTTAATTTTTTACTTTAAGTTTTAGTTTTTATATTTTTGCAGCAAAATGTGTTAAGTATAACCAAAACTAAATTATTCATGACTTCCGTAAGACAGATCGTCTAGTCAGTTTCTAGATCACTAGATGATCAGTCGACCAGAGCAACTCCATCCCTAGTGTGTATTGATTGTTACCTGGCAATCTTGATGTAATAGTGTGTGGGCTTAGGCATGAGGAATTCTCCCGGGATCTCAACTTCAGCAGTCTGGGCCGAGAAGTTGCTAAGGAAACGGCATTTCTCCTCAATCAGGAAGAACTTCGGCAGTTGCTTCGTCTTGGCTTCCAGAATCTTGATCCACTTCTTCAGCTTTGAAATGAGATTGTGCAGCTTCATGGAGCCGGGAATGCTGAAGTCAAAATCTGCAAACGGAAAGAGTGACAGAGCAAGGTAAACCAGAGGAACAGATAGGTAGCTGAGAAAAAAAAAACACTGGAAAAGACTCCGGATATGTGAAAGAGGTAGACGTGGCGTAAAACTGGCAGAGATAGTGTGAAAGAGACAGAGAGGAGACGTTATCTTTGGATCAGGGAAACAGAAGTGGTGCACTTCCTCCCAGGTCTCCCTTGCGACGTGAAGGTGCTGATAACATCAAGGTTCATAAGGAGGGAAAAAGGATTAACTGCTCAATGCAACTTCTAAATGACATTGCGCATTAAGTTAGCAAGCAGACACAAAAGGTATGGTCGGAATGCGAGCCACGTTCCCAATTTTAGAGACAACCTCCGGGCCAGAACGTCTTTATCAAATAGGCTAAAAGCTGCTCCACTTTCATTCTTCGATTATGCTACATTAATAATACCACATGCCGAAGATACAGAAAAGGCTTGGCATTTAAATTTTATACATTTAAGAGGAAAACCATCCTTGAGAAAAAAATCTCTTCGTATAATTAAGGCTTTGGCAGAAGAGGCTTTAATTCAAAAGCATCTTGCAATGAGCTGCCACTCATGTCAAAGTCAGTGAGATGTGGCCGCCACACATAATGAAAGGCCATTTAAGGAACTCTCGCTGCTTGCATGACACTCACAATATCGTCAATGTCCCATATGACATTTTGATTAGCAGTGAACTGCCATGAGCAACGCAGCTCCCACCCATTTCCACGCCCCAAATTAGACTATGTCTTCTGAAATCAGACACGTTCTGTAATCTCAGCCAATCCAACTCTTTCTGAAAGACTTTAAACGGTTTAGGTGTTTAATAACCAGTGAGTATTAAAAAAGAGATTTGACTTGAAAAGCACGGCTATGCACAGCAGTCGACTTGGTGTAATCAATTTAGAAAAAAATGAACAGACAATCCCATGTAGCGGCTGTGCCCCGAAGCGAGGGTTTTTTCAGATAACGGTGCCTCCTGGGCAACTCGGTTCTTCTCTGATAAATGTAACACATTTGTCGGTTCGAATATGGATGGGTAGTACGGTGCGCTCAGTTTCAGCTGTCTCACTGACCCAGGATCAGTTCAACTCTAGAGGGATTTGAGCTCCCCGCTGCTGTGGAAAACAAAGTCTCTGCTCTGTGACCTGTGAATGAGACACACCGAAGGCGGAAGTTTTCTGCACCTAATAATGCATGGGCGGTGGAGGTGGCCAAGCGCTAAAAATACCCCCCCCCCCATCGGCCGTCTGCCCGCACCGCTCACTGTGCAGCAGTCTCCGGTGAATTCTCTACTTTAAATTCCATCACTGAAATGCCTGAGTGAACACCGTGTACAGCACAACAGGAGCCCTGAAACAGCCTCGGCCCTGCAGACACGCTCCCGCTTTAGATCAATGCAGACAGCAATGCTTGAGAACAGCATAACCCTGCAATTCTAAAACACACACCACACGTTTAATCTCGTGGATGGGACTACTTGCACAGTGTGATATATTTCATGCAGTTGTGTACTTACGTTATCCCAAAAGTTCCCAAGGATTTGTAAATCCAGAGAAACTCCAATTTTAAATAATGGCTTGTCCCTGGTCATTGTTGCCAATCAATGACGTAATATACGCACTATCCTCCGTTTCCGCTTGTAGAAACTATGGCACCACACAGACACAAATGCTGCTGTACAGTTAAACTAATTCCATTATTGCGGTCGCGAATAAAATTAAAATGAAATGTGTTGACCGCAGCATTAAACTTAGATCTGCTCAATGTTGCTCCATGATTTTTTTTAACACGTTTTAAGTGTTGCGCATTATAACCAATCACACGAGTCTGTTGAGCTTATGAATGCAATGGACAATCAGAGGCGTGCTAACAGTCCGATGAGTTTTTTGCTCACTGCATGCACTTGCTGACTGAATTCAGCTCTCACGTGAACTCTCTCATCATAAATAACAAAGTGTAGATGTACGTATGATGTAAGAGATGCATTGATCAAACCATGTAAAGACAGCTTTACTGATTATAAGGGGAGTTTTATGAGAGAGCTTAAACTCACGCTAGACTGAAGTCAGTCATAACATTCTTTGATAATGTAAATTGTTCGTTGCTTGCTTTCTCTGTATAATTTTATTCACCGTTTGAATAACTGTGAAAGCTACAGGTAATACAACATTTATTTACTACATCATCTGTGAACATCCTCCTTTGTTACTATTTTGAAAAACCTCTAGCGGTGAAAACTTACGTATTATGCTTTTTAAATTAATCTTAATGTGGTCAAATAATCTTTAGAGAGCATTAAAAAATGTATTTGGGCAGGTCACATTTGATAAACAATAACATTTGCTCATGGCTTTGTTGTGATTGGATTAAAGGATTCTTGACAAATAGTGCTGGAGTATGTGTTTGTTTGGACATGTGTGTTGGAGCGGAGAGCTTGGGAGGAGAAACCACTAAGGAAGGGGAAAGAACAGGGATAACAGGGAACGAAGCAGGCTTTGCGCTTTGCTGGTTCCCCTCCAAAACTCATTCCCAGTAGCACAGTATGTTAGACAGGCAGAGAATGCTCAGGGCACAATGGCCATGCCTCACTGCCCAGAGACAGCTGGCACCACAACATCTGTTTTACACCCTTACAACCTTAACAGTCCTCTAAGGCCATGAACACACACACAAGCCTCTGGATAGAGCTTCATATGAAGCAAACGGGAGCACTAGCTCCAGGATTCAAAGTTTACTGAGGTGTAGAGGCTGTAGGTGGACAGGGAAGGGAAGTATAAACATATTCTGCTCTCCTGAGCAGAGGACAGCTGAGGGGGAGTTTGTTTTAACATACGCCTCGTCTCACACATGCTCGGAGTTCTGAGAGCCAGGTCTACACCGGGGGTACTGGAAGGTTATTGTAGGGCAATGTGTATAAAACTGGCCTCAGGAAAGAGCCGTGCCAAGTTCTCCCCGACTCAGAGAGATTTAAACAAACATCTAGGGGGTTGAAGGACATTTGGGATTTAAAGGTAAAGTCACATAAAAAAAAATGCAGCATGCAGTTCCCTTCTTTAAAAAAACAAAAAAGGATGACTGATTTAAAGGTACATACATAAACAACTCCGAAACACTGGAAAATAGTTTGGAATGCAGGAAGAAAGGTGGAGCATTTGGGCACAAATATGTTTGCAATTTCGCCTGGTACCAGAATTAACGGAAATTACACACTTCCCCCTTTACCTGATTAAACTAATAATAATAATAAAAAAAAGAAAAATTCAATACAAAACATTTTGAAAAGTTACCAAAACATTTTGCCTACTTTTTTCTTTAAAACCAATCTATACACATAATAGGCATGTGTAGTATTTTTTGGTAAACATGTTTACCTAAAGCTGTGTAATTTCTTTAGTCAACAGCACCTTGATATACACACGCGTGGTTCTGCCCATAGTCATCTTCCCATTAAATCTAATCACATGGTTCACAGAGCCAATTATTCTCAGAGTCGGTCTGGTGGAGAGGCCTGTGGTTAACTCTGAGCAGAAGTGGTTATGCAGAACAGAGACGAGAGCATGTGTAATTGTGCACAGGGGATGTGATCCTTCAAGTGCGCTGCCTGCAAGTTAGACTTCTGTCAACACTTCTGAGAGAAGTCCACGTGTGACAGCTCATTCTCCGTGCACTTGAATTATTTTATCTGTGCTTTCGTGTTAAATAAAATTAAACTACATTTGAAGACTACATGAAAGAGCATTCACAATTAACTTCACTTTTATAACGTGATATTTCAGAGTAAAACACAAAATGTAGGGGTTGATTTTGAGATTTGATTGATGATGAAAGTCCAGCTTTGATGAGGATTCCCATAATTTAACCAATTATTTCCATGTCTGTTCATAGGATAATGATAAAAAAACAATTTCATAGAGATCAGAATCACAAGACAAATTTATATTGACTAATGTTATTAAACTAAAATACATAAATGAAAAACTTGTTTCTATGACTAAGAACTGAAATAAGTTCAAGTTAATTTGCTAAAAAAAATACTAAAACTGAAATAAAAAAGTTATATAGAAATATTTAAATTGAAATTACAAAAAGCACAAACCTAAACAAAAAAAAAATGACAAAGCATAAACGCTCATTCAAAAAATAATTCTATAGTAATATTTTAATAAATGATTGATATAGACAATAGAAATTTCCACTTTTTTATTCTATAAAATATGTGACACCCTGGACCACAAAACTAGTCATAAGGGTCATTTTCATCTGAAACATCACCTGAAAGCTGAATATATAAGCTTTCCATTGATGTATGGTTTATGATAGGACAATATTTGGCCAGATACAACTATTTGAAAATCTGGAATCTGAGGATGCAAAAAAATCCAAATATTGAGAAAATCTCCTTTAAAGTTGTCCAAATGAGGTTCTTAGCAATGCATAATACTAATCAAAAATTAAGTTAATTTATTTACGTTAGGAAATGTACAAAATATCTTCATTGAACATGATCTTTACTTAATGATAATTTTGACCCATACAATGTATTTTTGGCTATTGCTACAAATATAACTGTGCTACTTATGACTGGTTTTGTGGTCCAGGGTCACATATTCTACTTTTTCTTTTAATTTCGATGACATTTCCAGGCTTGAAAAAGCAATTTCCCTGATATTTCAAGGTTTTGTGTAACAGTTTGTACACACAGTATGATAGCGTTAGCTTTTTATGTTAGCTACAGATGTGGAGAAACCCGCATTTCAATGAACTACAGGTGGAAAAATCTCTCTTAACTGAAAGACATTTTCCATGTAGAATAATGTGCACAGGAATTGTGATTGTTCTGACCTGTGGTGAACTGGCCCTTCATCTTCTGGAACACAGGATCTTGAGCGGTGGCTTGAGCTCGCCGGGCCAGGGACTCTGAGGCAGCGCTTGAGAACATAGTGGACACATTAGAGACATTCTCCAGGCCCACGCCAAATGTGCTGACCAGCTTTTTTACAAAGTTGAGCGTATGCGGAGTGATTTTAGCATCAGACACCGCTCCGCTCTTTTCGATTGCCACAGAGTAGCATTTAGCCAGCCCTTGCTGGAGCTGCCGCAGAACCTGTGGAAAGAAATGAGGGAAAATGAGAAACCAAGAGACGAGGATTAATGATTAACAAGTCTTTATCAATTTACCATGAAGGATAACACCATTCCCACATATTCAATCCAATTTGCCATTTTGATAATACTAAAAATCCTTCAGAGGCGAAGATGTTCACCAGAGAGATCTGTAAAAGCCCGCCTCTACTGGTCTCTGGCGCAGAGATTAAGCTTAGACTTCAAGAGAAGATTGCCATTAACAGACTAATTTAGACTGAGACTACACTTCATCAATGTCTGGAAAATTAAACCCACGTTTTACTTCACTGAGCTTTCTCAATACCAGTTTCTTTCATCCTCCAGTTCTCCTTGCTAAACTTTCTTTCCTTGCCCTTTCCCGTCCTCCTCTTCTGCTGTTTCTCGCCGAGTGTCCCACAGGAACGGGGCTCTTGCGTCCCTGTCCAGTCTCGACGCATCACCGTATCAGCCCTGTCAAGGCAATCTCTCCACATTCGTTCTACACTCCCCTCAACCATCAATCACGGCGAGCCCCTCGCCAGAGCCCGATTAGCACTGGAGCGCCAATGTCCACCTGCGCTGCAAAACCACTTTTCAGCCTCACTGAGCCCCAATCGTTCCCCTCTGTCAGCTTTCATCTGCTAAGCCGGCCCTCTGAAAACAGCTACGTGTACGAGAGCATGTAGCGTTAGACTAAAAAACGTAAGCAACCCGGACAGAAAACGCATTCATGTCATGTTTAACTTGCGCTAAGGGCTGATGTGCTTTAAGAGGTAGCCACTCGCTTCTGGAATACAAAAACACTCGCTTTAACACGTAAATCCGCTCACCTCCTCGTGCCAGTTCTCTCTGAACCAGACCATCTGGTCCACGATGCCCTCCAGAGAGGAGAGCAGGGTGGGGTGGAGCTCACGCTGCATGTGCATGATCCGGCTGCAGCGCCACATGGGAGTAGTGGCACGGATGGGACCCGGGTCGGACGCTGAGTGGGTCTGGGCAGCCGCCGAACTGGGCTGCTGCTGGCCAGAATCTGGGGAAAACAGAGATGACAGCACATGAAGGAAAAAGTTGAATTTTGTAGGACTTTGTGTGAATGTTCTGAAAAAACTCCAGTCATACTGCTCTTGTAGCGCTCCCTCTGCTCGATTTTCAGCGTCAGGTACAGGGTTCGGATAGGAAAGTACACCGCTTGAGGGTAGACACGTCCCACCTAAGAGAAACAGTCGCAGATTATATTTCAGATCGTCCCTGTGGGTTTGGGTCAGAGCGAGAGAGAGAAACGTAGTGCTGACATGTTTTGAAACTTCTCTGTGATAGCGCAGGCTTTTGAAAATTAAACCGTAGGGGGAAAGCAATGAGATGGACAAACATCAAGGGCAGATTAAAACCATGGCTCAATATGACACTCGCTAAAAGCTTGTCAAGCCCGAGTGTACACTTTCTCCCTTTCAGAGATCTGCTGTGTCCTTGAACAGCATCACAAAGAGAAGGTTAAGGCTGTTTAATGATTTAACCCATAAACTCATGTATTTATCAAAACGGCACTGATACATTGGCACTATGGACAAATGTCTTTGTTTAAATTAACACTAGGGTAAGGTTGTATGATTACGAGTTACAGCACAGTAACAGTATGACACATTTTTGCCAGAATACAAAACCAAAAATGTTTGGTGTTGCATAACCATGCAGCAAATGGCTTTTTTGATAATGCGGTAACTTAATTTAATTTGTATGCCAATTGGATGAAAGTGAGGGAAACTAATAAATTGCAAATTCTTTAAGTTTTAACTGTAAATATAAATAACGTTTAGATATTAATATTTTATATTCATATATTACAATTTAGGGATGTAACGGTATTACCAATATCGTGGTATCGCATAGCAAAACAGTCTCAATATCATCATGGCCACATGACGGTATGAAACGATAGGTCTTCCAGACAAAAAGTGTCCTTTTTTAAAAGTCTTTAAAGTTGTGTTTTGGACCATTATGCTTTGGCACAGTATCTATCAAAGGAAAAAACAATAAGGCTAAATCCCTTCATGAAGTCAGTTTTTTATGCGCGTTTCTCAGTGAATCGCACAATTTGTTCAGACAATCAGCTCGCGATTCGTGTGTTTTCCGCGACTCAGAATGGCTCTGTTCACAGTGAATGCAGAGAACTCATTTATTGCACATGCTGTGAGTGTAGCTCAAGTCTGGGAAAGTAAATGCCACCAGTTATGCTTTATTTTTATGGCGGATGATTACTGCATTTCACTAGATTTGTAGTGAGACATGTTTCTGTAAGCTTTCCTTCAAAATAAAAGCTCTACTGCGGTTTCTGTCAAAATAAAATCTTAAAATTGCAGTATGAATTGCTAAAAGCTAGCGGTTTAATTTGCTAACATTACTGCAGTCCAAATTCAAAATATCTCTTTCAAGTGTAGAAATAAGGAAATTAGTATTGTAATTCCCCTAATGCAGTGTAAAGCAAAATTAATTTACCTATGAAATATTCATTTTTATTTATTTTACAGTGCAACTGTTTTACAATATATGGCTATTACTGTCATAATAATAATTTTTTAATTATTGTTATTTCTATATTATATTATATTTAGTTTGGCTTCCTAAAACACCAGTGTGAATGTAATTTAGACAGACAGTATACCACAAATAAAAAGAGGGTTAAGTCCCCTTTAAAGTTCAGGTATATGTCAATTCACTTTTTTCCTGACTTCAGTTCAGAACATGGGTTGGAGCTCTTAATTTTGAACAACGTGCATTAGAAGAATTTAACTTTAAAAATTACAAAAAAAAAAAAAATACAATTCCAAGTCTTCATTTGTTATTTTTTCATTTTTTTTTTATATTGCAATAAATATCGTACCGTGGACTTCATATCAAGGTATTATCATACCATGAGATTTTGGTATCGTTACATCCCATTCAAATTAATATATAAGGGCTACACAATAATGGTTACATAAACATTGCAAACGACTAAGCGGAGGAAAACAGACTGAAGAAAACAGACTAGAGGATTTAAATTCTGGAAGGCTTCTTACCAATCCAATATAACACAAATGTGATCACTTTATATGAGCAGGTGAGTGTGTGACATGAGAGTGAGTAAACGATGACAGAAGTTTCATTTTTGGGTGAACTATTCCTTTAGCCAATTGCATGAATTTTGGCCATTACGATGTGTTTGAACTAGCTGATAACCCAAAATAGCATTTATTTTTGATATTCAATTAAATTTGCTGCAGATATTGCACACCACTCATTTAAGCTGCAGTCAAAGAACCAAGTTGTGAGGCCTATTTCACATCTTTTGAAGAAAAATGCTCCTAGTCTTTATACTGTAGTTTAAATCTAACAGACAGCGAAGTCTGACTCATAACCCAATCTCTGGATCCTCTTATTGTTATGTAATAGTCCCAAAAACATGCTTATCAACTTGTTCCTCTCCTCTTTCTCCCCTGGCACTGCGATATCCGTGAGGGGTGTGAATGTTGTCCGCATCAGTGTGTGTGGGGGGGATGAAGTCAAATATGGAGGCGGCAGACAGCGCTCCTTCTCAAACCGCCCGCAGCCCCTCTCAGGTCTCACAGCACCCAGCTCAAGCAGCCCATTAGAGTGGAAACACGATCTTCGTCAAACAGACGGCAGAGAGCAGGCTGGCCTTTAGGTGTAAAGAGACACCTCGGAGTCCAGATGGGTTTTTACATGAAAAGCAGCCATGGCCAAGACCTTCTGTTAAGAGCTTGTTAAGTATTGCATTAAAAATGAATGAGGCAACGGGGGACAGATCATCCCTAAAATCGGAGAGAAGTCTAATCATATTTTAGGGTGTGCGAGTGCGTGCATGTGATGGGTGTCTGTGTGCATAAAGGTGTTGAGTGTTTCTCGCCTCGGTTTCATCTCAAGGCTCACCTTCATCAATATTTCACCAAACGTTTTTAAAACATCCCAACAACTGGAGCCCAGCTAAATAATTCAGAGCTTGAGATAAAGGTGCTCTATCCGCTGGAGATTTCACTTGAAATCAAGAGTTTTACAAAACGTCTACCTTTCACTCGTCATCGCTGCCTTAGATCAGACCCAAAAGATCCTTCAACAAGGAGACTTGTCCTCCTTAAAACAGCCTTGACAACTCCATTAATTGAGATTATGGTGTGCAAACATATCTATATCTATGGGTGCTTATCAGGGACTCAAGTGGACTTAATCTCAAAGTGAAGCGTTTCCACTGCACGGGTGCGTCAGTGCTGAAATGGAGAGATTAGAAGTCGCTGGTCTGGCATGTATATGTGAGAAAAGAGGTATTCGAGCTGCATGCAAAAGCTTTTTGAAACAAGTCAGTGAATAAGAGGGGGATTTCGCCATCTTTTTACGTGGGTTAAGTACACAGAACTCTCTCTCGGTCTCCTTTATTCTCCCTCTCTCTTTAGGCTCATGGAGCAGCTGTTACCTCTTTGAAGTTTAGGAGCTTCTTAAATGGCTTGGAAATAGTACTCCATCAAGGAGGGCAAATTATTCTCTTGTTTAATTGGCGGTTCAGTTCCCACCGTTGGAGAGTGTTTGATATTAACCCATTAACAATGCTTTGCATAAATCAATAAAAAGGAAACCGGTAAAACTATGGATTTGAAAAAGAGGGTCTTGACTGCAGACTGTCTCTCGCAAACTAAATTAATCTTGATTAGATGGATATATCAAGCATGAATGTGCTGCTATAAAAAGGTAATGTAGTGAGCAATCCAACCTGGCTGATGAGGTTGAGGAGAGGTTTCCCCTCTGAGCCAACCAGACACGTGAGAAGCTGAGGGATCCAGGCCAGCCATTGAATGGGCGGCACTCCAATGCAGTATTTGTCCACAGCGTCGGCCAATGTGTTCTTATCATCAAAACTCAACAGCCACAGCACCTGAAGAAGAACAGAGACAGTCTTTTTTTAGAGTACAGTTCTGATTTTATAAACCCTGCTGCAGGACAAACTTTCATCTGTACATTTTCTTTGAAATAGCCAGAACTTTTGTAAAATAAAGAAATATGACATTGACATTTTATTTAAAGCAAAAATCATTTTATATTTAATGCAATGGACATTTAAAAAAAAAAAAAGTTGACATTTTCAAATAGTTATAATACACATCAGCCAGGTCTGCAAAGGGATAATGTATAGGTTTAAAAAAACGGCCTACTTCCTGCAAATGCTGAATTTATCTTCCTTTTTTCTTGCGTCATTGTGCATAATATCTCTTCATGCACATGTACAGTTGTTCACAAATCTCTTAATTTGGAAAGTCAAGTTTTTTTATCAAGTCAACATTCATAAATAGTCAGTTTGGATAAAATGTTCCTCAACCTATATGAATGACCAGGTAACGTTTTCATTTGAAACCAAATCTATATGTCAGCGATTGAAGATGAGGCCATCAGCTCCATGAAATAGCTACTCCAGGGTTTAATGGCTTGTAAAATCATCTCACCCACCTTACTCCCACCAGTCAGCTGCTGTCTACTTTTGCTATTGTTGGTGGGGCTCTGCTATGGTGGCTGGTGGGATGGTAAAAGATGAACCTTCATCTCTGCTGAAGCCTGATGGAGACATTAAGCACTGGACAGCCTGGGCTACACGGCTTACGGATAATTACTGATAATCAGCGAGCAGCTACTCTCATTAATCAAGTGTAAACTACGCCACCGTCTCTAAAGCTTCAGTGGCCAGCAGCAGTCCAGACACAATCTAAAGTGCTCCTCGCAGTCAAATCCACGCTGGGAAAAAATAAAAAAGCCAAATGGAGCTGTTTGATCTAGCGTACAGTACTCGACAGAGAGAGTAGACTGCCATGTATATAGTATCCATACAAAACCCATCATCAGGACTAATAATATAATTACATCCATCATTGGAGGTTCATCAGTCTGAATGCAGTGCGTTCCCCCTGCCGCAGCTGCATTAATTCAGAAATGGCACACGGTGACAGATATGCCCCCATTTAACAAAGCCATCAGAGCAAAATGGGTTTACTGGACCACAAATTAGCATCGAGTTTGCCTGTGTGTTATGGTAAATGGGTTTAATGGTAAAACTAATTACAGGCCTGTCAAAAAAGATGCTATCCCATTATGACATGCTCTGTGCATCCCTGCCAACCATTTTTGCCTGTTATTGACAAGAAAAACACTACATGTTGCCTTCTAGATTACAAGGTAAAACTGATCAGTACACAGTACAACTGACCAATGGGAAAGTCACAGAACTTTTTAGCAGCCTTTAAGCAGTGTTACAAAGGTCAGGCTATAAGTGTTATCACCATTAATAAACAAAAAATAAAAATGCATTATCTGAAATATACTATTAACCTAATGGTATAAAAAGTTAATAACAGAAAATAAGTGTAGAAAATGAATAATACACCATTTGGCTCATTCACTCAGTGAGGTCAGCAGGAGAGAAAAGAGCGAAGAGGTTGTACCTTGGCAAGGTATTTACGTGACTTGCTCTCGTTCTGATGGCGGCAGGCATGTAAGTAACAGGTTATGGCGGAGACACCAAGGTGGGGCTGGCGGTCTTTGACAAAGATGTTCTCCAAGTAGTCGCCCCACATAGCCCAGGCTTTCACCAGAACATCATGCATCTGCACTGCAGCAGAGAATGCCTTATTTGCCTCCTCTGACCTGGAAGAAGAAACAATTCAAATGAGAGGAATTTGTCACTTCGGACCATTACAACAAGCAATTTGGAGCATTAAGCTTGAGTCAGTAAAATTTCTGCCAGTGGTGCACTGGTAAACAGGAGGCATTTAAAATGTATCATAATTATATATCCGCTTCTTATTGGCACTTCACTATAAATCTGAGGAACATCTGACAGAAAAAACTTGATGGCAAACACTATTACTTCTAAAAGCTATCCAGTATTTCAGCACCTAACTGAAATTAGCTGACCGGGTCCGATATTTTGTTTCATCAGCCGTTTTAGAGCTTTGAGAATTTGTCCCCTGAGAGTATCTTTTCTAGGGCCCTTTATAGAAGCAGTTTAAGAACAGATGTTAAGAAAGGCTCATAAAGGGCTTTATAAGGGACTGAAAGCACTAGATGGGACCCATAATCTGTGCTTGAAGCCTCTGCTCTTACCATCACCATCTCTAAATGCTACTCTATGACACACCAACTAAACCAATCACATATAATGGAAACTTTTAATGAGTATGTGGCAAGCAACAAAATTACACTTGATTGCAATGGGAGTCTGGGGAGCCCAAATCCACTGAAGCGTCAAGTCAGTCGTGGACATGTATAATATGTTTCTGCTTGTGGCCTTTGCCGAGAGTCGGGCAAAGTCCCCACGCCCAGTCAAGTGTCAAACATCTTCCTCCGACAGCTCTACTGCTTTATCAAATCCCTACCTTAATATTCATAGAGAGTGAAAATGTAATGATTACATTAGGCCCTGCTGAGGCTGGGGGGAAACTTCTGCTGATCACAGAGATTTCACAAATTGCTATTGAGTTAATTATTCAGCATGTGTATTTAATAAGCTATTCCAATCCGGAATCCGCCGGGCTCGACATAAATTCACCCATGATGAGGAAAAGAGGAAGGCCTGTATAGAGCTATGGTGTTGCAAAAGGGGGTAGTTAGCTGTTTATTTTTGAATGACATGATGCTCTGTTTTGGTCTGGATATGCTTATATATTATTAAAATGCAATTCATTTCATACTGACAATTAGGGGTGGGCGATATGGCAAAAATATAATATCACGATTTCACGATTTTATCACGATTCTTTGTCATGTTGGTTTTACTATTTTGTCTGAGCAGAGCAGACAAATAATTTCCCCATTATAAAGACAAAGCCTTTCAAAGAAACAAAATACAAAAAAGAATGGTGGATATTTAAGCCAAAGTGGGCAAAGATAAAAATCTTTGTTATTTTATCTTTGTTATTAAAAATAAGAACAAAGATACACATTACAAATACACATAATATACAAATAAAACAAACAGTGCTTTATTTTCAGGTACAATAGGCATATTTAGCAGAGCATTCAAGAAATTGAATGAACAAATATAAAAATAAAACACTATATAGATTGATTCCTATTAAAGCAGCTGTATAATTTTTTTCAGTCAAGAGTAGCGAGTTATTTTTCTCTTTGCGTTTTGCATTAAAGAATAAAAATTCTACCATCTGTCATCATGTTTATTTATACCATTATTTACTCACTCAAGTTTAGTTTTAAACCCGAATGAGTTTCTTTCTTCTGCTAAACATCTGCTACTGTTTGTGGGTAACCAAACAGTTGCTGGTCCTCAGTGACTTCCATAGGATTTTTTCCCTTCTATCAAAGTCAATGTGGTCCAGCAACTGTTTGGTTACCCATATTCAAAATATCTTCTTTTGTGTTCAGCACAAGAAATAAATTAATACAGGTTTGGGATAACATGTGAGTGAGTAAATAATGACAGAAATAATTTTAGGGTGAATTATCCCTTTAATGACAGTCGGCAGCATGTTTAGTTCTGTCCTTTTAAGACCTGCACGCATCTAATATACAGGCACGCATCAGTTTGTCTCGGCTGTTTATTTTCATTTAAGACATAACCAACTGAGTCAATACATAAACCTTGTGAGTTTTCACAGTATTAGTGCAAAAGATAACTTAGTTGAGTAATCAGGCGCTGTTAGACAGGCTTTTTCATGTGCGCGCTTCAGGTGTGCTGGCTCAGAAAAAGCGCACGTCAGAACATCGCGTGAATGAAACGTTTAACCGGCAAGGCTTTAAAACACACAAATAATGTACTTTTGTGATTGCGAATAAGTGCAGTGCCCGTGAGAGTAACTCTACCACTGAGTTAACACTGATGTGAACGTATGTCGCGTTGTAAAGTTTATTGATACGGAGGCGCCAGAACTGTAACTGATAGAATGTGCACTGTAGCACTATTTGACTTCATCCTAAACTTAAAAAAAAAAATACAAAAATAAAACTTATTTTTTCTCTTTATCTTTCTCTCCTTCCCTTGCTAGCTTGTACTTATATGAACAATGCCTGAGACTTGGTGTTACGAGCACTTCCTCTGTCTGTTTGCCTCTTCAAGAGAATCGCTTTATGTATTCCCCAATTGTAAGTCGCTTTGGATAAAAGCGTCTGCAAAATGACTAAATGTAAAACGATGCTACGATATTTCTCCAAAAGCAGATCGTGGAGAGATTTTTATCGCCCACGATCAAAAATCGTCATATCGCACACCCCTACCTCTAGCCTTTCAATTTGTGAATTAAATTTCATTTTGATATCCAATTCTTTCTATTCAATTTCAAAACAAGCAGTTTTGTCAATGTTGTAATAACCGTATAATATAATTATAATTTTTTTCTGAATGCATTTTAAACTAGATATTTCACCTGTTTGTTATCTTGGCTGCTCCTTATAGTCAATGAATCTTATCTGTTTGTTTAAATATCTCATAGTCAGTTAAAACACCTGGCCTGATTGCACTACAAATTAATCTACAGTATTCTGAGATGTTTACCAATTACATGACAAATTCTCACCAGGAAATGCTGATTGACTCGTGAAAATGCCAGTCAATAGAAGTATGACAGGAGATAATCACTCATCATGAGTTCAGTGTCATTATCCTCTGCTGCAGTCATGCTATATAAGGTTAATTACTCATCATACTCTCATATTGACAGTTAATGACTGTTCTGCCCTCATTATTGGCCTAAAGTCTTAGAAGTGATGATTAGTGGCACAAACACACAGGCACACACAGATGTTTATCTTTCCTCTCCATAATGACTCTTTGTTGAAATTGTTCATTTTAAAAAGTGAGCTCTTAATGATCTCGGTTTCCAATTATTTATTGTCAGTGCGAAGACTCGTGCACAAAATAACAGATAATGAGAACGGCATCAACTAAAGACAAAGAGAGAGCGAATGAGGACGATAAGGAGAAGACTCAACGTGACAGGTAGAAAAGGAGAGAAGATGAACAAAGCCAGGGATTGACTCTTACTTATTGATCTGGGCTAAGAACATGCCCTTGAGAGCGTAGAACTCGGCGGTCATCTCCTTGGTGAAGTACTTCAGGTTAGTGGACTCAATCACCTCCAGACCCTGACAACACAATAACAATGATTGCATTTGAAATTCCTCAAAGTATATTTCATATTTATGAGTTTTTCATTTTCTCATGAAGAATGATCCAACATCCCTCAAAATGGATGGGCCAGACTCAGCCAATGTGTAGTTTTCTGACCTAGAATTCCTATACATCAAAAGTCAACACCACTGACAACAGAGTATATCTGCTGTAGACATCTCTGTAGCTCAATCTAAGACTCCCAGGTGAGAGCCAGTGGCTTAGAGTGTGCCAGAGAAATGATAAAGGGAACAGAACAGGTCCAAGTGATAGCTGAGAGAGAGAGAGACTTATTAAATCCAATGGTACTTTAATGACTTGAGCTCAGTTGAGGCAGCTCCATTAATCAGGCTTAAGCGAATGCTGCAGCTAGCAGCCCATTCCTTACACTGTTTGGAATGCATTCCTTACTGTGACAGCGCCGCAGTCATTCTCACCGTAATGAGAGCAGCGTTATTTGGATTAAGAGAGTCCGGCTAACAGCAAAATCAGCAGGTGTGTCGACAAAGCAAACTAGATTTGGTATAGATGAAGTCAGTTTGACAGAAGCAATGATAAATAATCATTCAGTTAGATGTAAAAACATAAATTAAAATGGTAAGCGAAAAATAAAGGTTAGAAACAAATGAATTCTGGTGTTGAAAAAAAATATTTATATATTTTTAAATAACCACACAGGTGTATTAAAAAAGGACAACTAGTCATCCACCTTTAGTTTTTTCTTTTAAGTTGCATCTTTGGATGGACGTCTTTGGCTTTCGAGCACTGAATTGTGTTCATGGTCATTCTGTTAAAGTCACCAAAAAATCATATCGACTATTTATTTTTTATGGAATGTTGCAATATTTACTATATTCATTCATGCAGTTTTTTTAAATTAATGTGCACTTGTAATTAATTATTATTGAAATTAACTTCCTTCCCCCTCACAGCATCATCTCTTCTCTGATGACATGTGCACAAACTGTAGACGTGTAGCAATTAACAAGCAAAAATGATCCAATCAATTCCCAATGGTTAAAATCTAGTCCTGTCCTACATTTTTTCTTCATGACAATGAATTTCACCCATGCAAACCCTCTATCCAGCTGCATTAGAATACAGATTCTGGCATGCTATAGTTCACTCACCTGCATGCATTCATTCTTGCCCATCACTCCAGCCAACTGCAGGTAGCATTTAACCTGCTGACGGATCTTCTGGAAGCAGTCTACTATAGGCACGGTGGGGATGGTGTGGATGCGACTCAGGATGTCCAAAGCTACGTTAACCAGACCTTGCTTCCGGGCGATCTTCCCATACTGAATAATGGCTGATGCGGAGGCGTGCACTCCAAGCATGGCATTGTTAGTGTTTGGATCATGTTGCGTGTTGGTTTCATAAGCGGTCACAATGGCTGCAAGAAAAGAAATTGGATCAAAATGCTGAAATAATTAATTATTTTGTCACTGGAATTTATCTCCATATCCTGGCATACCCTGATAGTGGTGCTGCCGCCACATAAAGATGCTGCTCCAATGGGAGAGGTCATCGGAGACAATCGGGAGCCTGTTTCTCCAGGTCTTCACCACGGTCTTCATGTCGTGGAGGCTGGTGTTGCGGCCCAGGTTGGCAGGCTGGAGGCCTGCATTAATCTGAGCAGCTTCTTGTAGCTCAATAATCTGTTGTGCTGCCTGAATAAGAATAATCAAGGAATAAACAGATGAGAATCTCAATGTAGTTAGTAAACATCCAACAGGAAGATGCAACATCCACAAGCTCTCTTTAAAGCACCTGCTCAGTTTAATTCTGAGGGCTACAGTCATCCAAGAATCCACATATCACACACACACAGCTCTCCGAAATCCATTACCTAGACTGTATTACAGGCTTATGATTCCTATTGAGAAAGAAAAAGAAATAGAGAAACGAAGTATCGAGGTGGCTGAACGAATGGATGGATCAAACGTATCTTAAAAGCCATTTACTCAGAGAATGGGCAGAGAGAGGGAAGCGCACAACAAGTCAAGCGTCTAATTCCCTTAATGCCTAATCATGCTCTCAGACGACACTTCGACCACACCAGCAGAGGACAGCGGCCCCGGTGACCCAAAAAATGCTACCTATTTCTCACAAACTACCGATGCATGACCTTAACATATCAGCCAGTAAACACACACCACACTCTTACCCAAATGTCACATGGATCTTTAATCTCCTGTGCGAATTGGAAAAGAAAGACGTGAGGGAGGGAGTCTGGCACTTACAAGGTGATTTACAACATGAGGGTTTACAATGAGTAGCTTGAGCGTGATAATGAATTATGCCCGCGAACACACATGCACGCATCCAAAAACAATCCGTTCAATAGTAATGCCTGGTTTACAAGATAAATGCCTCAAATTAGTCTATGGACTTGCCAAATCAAATCCCCCAAAACAAAATAAATTAAGCAATACTATATTTTTCACAATTATCTGTTAATATCAGCTGATGGCACATTATAACCTTCATTCTGAAGGCCCATTCATCATGTAAATTAAATTTTCGTGCAGGTATTTAATCAAATACTATCTGATGGGGGAAAGTAATTACGAGCCATTTTAAACTTGGTGGCGTTCTCACTCTCTCTGTCTCACGGCTCCTGTCTGCCTCTCACGTCCCTTCCAATCACTCTTATTGGACTTTCGGTATGGTTGCATTGCATTAAGGAGTGCAGGTGTAAACAGATTCAATTATCAGCAAATTCGATTATGAAGTCAATGGCTCTGGGGCAAAGACTGAATTTCTGAAGGCACGACTAAAACAGCCAACAAAGTCTGGCCAATAATGTATTTTAAGAGGTGGTTCTTTACCTACACTATTTATTAAACTTAAAGTCAGAAAGCTTAAACATACAGACTTAATTCATTTTGTTGTTATATATATATAACTTCATAAACTACAATTTTGAATGACCAAAACATAACTGTCAGTGATGACATTACATCTGGATACTGAATTGAGACAGGTATTCTATCGTATCTTCTCCATTTTGAATCATATTTACCATATCACAAGTGGAGAAAAATATAGAGGAAAAAAAAACAAGCGTGAAGCATATCTTCATCTCATTTTTTTTTTTTTACATCTTTTGTATATTTTTGCATTGAAATGTAGAGAATTACCTAATTTACGTTAAGTACATTAAGTAAAAAAAATGTAAATTGTAATATAATATTGCTGGATATAATGCAAGATTATCTCTTAGCTAACAATCAAGTTTGAATTATTATAGAATTATTTTTAAGTGTATGATTGTATAAGTATGTTCTGCTTGTTTCTTCATATTAGCAAGCAGTCCACAGAGAAAAATAAAAATGAGTGAACCAATAAACAAACCACTTAAAAAATGTATTAACAATATTAATAATTAAAGTTTAATTTTTTTTATAATAAAATGCTAATAAGAAAAAATTATGACATTTTCTATTTACTAATAGTATAAAGCATTCAAAATCCCTTGTATTCAAGATTCAATCATGCAGACCACAGAACCATCAGCCATTCCCCATAACACACTCTGTGTGGTGTAATCACAATCTCCAACAACGCCTCATTTCCTCAATTTGGCTGTCATATTTGCCATCACACCACAGCCGAGCTCAAGAGAGTTTTTAACAGTCCCCAGAGGACGTGGTGCGTGGACAGCTCTCACACATTACCCTAATCTACAGGCACACATCACCTCTGCTCCGTCCCATTGTGTGCTCTGCCTGATTATGCGTGTGGCAGTCAGGAGGCTGTTCTTTCCGCTGAATATTAATACAAGCTGCCTATTGAGCACCACAATGGTGCGGTCAACACTATCTCAGCCATTTTAGAAAGTGCCAAAGGGCCAGAAAGAGGATAGGGAGGAAGAAGGGACCAGGTCTGATAAAGAACGAAGTGATATTATGCAAAAAATGCAGAGCGAAAAAGGCAATTATAAGCATAGTGTCAGCTTTAACCACTCTCTCTGCTAGAAGGGTTTGTATAAAGTCACACACTCGCAAATGAAATGAGATTGCCTGAGTCTCATGCTTGTTAGTCTAGGTATCTGACCAGATGTTCTTCTTTTGAGATATCATTTTTTTAAATTGACAATCAATTTAGATTAGATTGCAAGTGGCGCTCTGATTGAGTTGCCCTGCTTGAAAAATGAAAAACACCATCAAGAACATTAAATTACAGCTGGAGAACGTCTGGTTATAGGGTGTTTGTCAGCTCACACGCTGACTGACGGTCCTCACCTGCAGCAGAGGTGTGTGCACGTGAGAGACGATGTGTGGCAGTCTCCTCCATTCCCTGATGGCCAGACTGCTGGCCATCTCCACTAGCCGCTCAATGAAGTTGAGCTGCTGCTCCTCGGGGTGACAGATGGCCAGGTAACCGCGATGCATATTCACCTTCCATGCCATCTCCTTTGGACAGCTCAGCTCCACCTGATGCACACAGAAACACAGCTGTATCAGCATACACTACACTCACTGGATTCCTTTCATGTTTTTAAAAATGAGTATTTTATTCTCACCAAGGTTGCATTTATTTGATCAAAAACAGAAATACTGAGAAATGATTATATAATTTAAAACAACTCTTTGCTATTTTAATATATTTTAAAATCGAATTTATTTCTGTGATGGCAAAGCAGAACTTTTTAACAGACACAATCATTCCGAAATTCATTCTAATATGCTGATATAGCACTCAAGAAACATTTCTTCTTATCAATGCGGACAACATTTGTGCTGCTTGATATTTTTGTGGAAACTCGGGGTGGGCGATATACCAGTAGAAATGTGTCATCCGGTAGAGATTTTGAACAATCGTCTCTATCGCGGTTACTTACTGTTTCGAAGTGCTGTCAGAGAGGCACGGGAGTACCGATCTGAGTTATTGCCACTTTATAGGCCTTGAAGGGTTACACACAGACATACACATCTTTTCAAGTATTTTTGTAAACACAGTAATTTAGGTCTTAAGTGCAAGGAAACAGCTGAGATGGAAAACATGTAACAGTATATTGGGTCCATGCAGTTCTTAAAGTGATAGCAGTCTAAAATTCCTGCTGTTTGTCATTAGTGTTAAAAAAACTACAGGAGAGAAAATCTCTCACTGCTCTTTTCTAAATCACTTTTGTATCTTTAATAAGCAGAAATATATATTTAATTTACTCAGTGAAGAATATGCAGTGTTTTTATTCATTTGATTACTTTATACAATGTATATTGCATTTCTTGTTTATTTGTTCTACTGTAGTTTTTTTGTCCTATTGCTTGTAATTAGTTTCTTATTCCATCGCAGATGATTTACTTGACTTCAGTGAGCTTGAGTCTATTTTTTAGGCTAGTATTAGTTTGTGATTTTGACACTGGTGACAATAATTATACAATTTCTACGGTATCAAAAATGTTGATCTCAAAGTCCTTATTTTAAGCAAAAATAATAGTGATATATATTGTCACCATAAAATAAAATAACTCCTATCATAATATAAGATTGTGGTCATATCGTCCATCCCTAGTGGAAACCTTGACACTTTTTCAGGATTCTTTGATTAATACTTCAAAAGAACAGAATTTATTTGAAATTCTGTCAGAATTTATTTGAACTGCACGGGACACACTAATTTTAGCTGTAGCTTGATTGCTATAGATAATGATTTTAAACTAAAACTCCTATAATTTGAGCAGCATGTGTGCCCCAGTTTTTGCTCATGGTCATCTGGTCATCTTATTCCACAGCGGGTGCTGCACACTGCAATTCGAGCTAAATAGGTGGTCGTAGGAAGAATAAAAAGTCGGTAAAGGTTGCTGGCATTGTGCAGTATGATGATGTGAAGGGATTTACTCTCTTTGGTCAGTGCACGCTTATCACAACCGACATTTGATAAATAACCCTGCGTCAGGGCTGGCCTTATCCACCCGCCTTTAATTGAAAGAGGGGGCATTTAAACTTCCTGAGAGCAACTGCTGCTACCAAGCAGCCTGCCCTGGAACGGAGAAAACAAATCACTTCCCAGCAGATGTTTGAGCAATTATTCAAGCACGTATCCGTAAATATTAGATGCAAAGTGAATGGAGAGGGAAGAGGGGGAAGAGGAGGAGGAGGAGTGGGAGGGCTGCTGGGCTGGACAATTTAATTAGGTGTCACCTTAGGACAGAAACCTGAATGGATTCGTTCCAAGTCTCCTTGAACAAGAGCCAAGAGTATTTATAATGTGTCCAGCCCCTATCACACACTTTTTCTACTTTGTTTTAGAAGTGAAGCCCATAAATTACCCAGCGACGGCAAGGCTACAATTCTGAACAGTCATAAACAATTCGGCAAGCACAGTTAGAGTGTGACTTTCTGCACAATAAAAGTGGTGCGCTTTCACGTTCTGCAATATGGTGAAACTCCAATAATAATTTGAAGTGCTACAGAAGTCATAACTAGAGTTTTGGTTTATCTGACTGGGCTGACATACAAAACATTTGGGGAAAGTTTTTTTTTGTATTGTTATGAATATATGCATATGAATATATTAGAATGTTGCAAAAATCTGTTTTAAATGAACACTGTTTTGAACTTTCTGTTTTGAAATTTCTATTTGAAGAATTCTGAGAAAGAAAAAAAAGTTGGAAAAGTTTCCACAAAACTACTTTTGAACATTTTCAATGTTTTCTTTAAGATTGATAATAATAAGAAAAGTTTATTGTGCCAATCAGCATATTAGAATGATTTTTTAATGATTATGTGATACTGAAGAGAAATGGCTGCTGACAATTCAGCGTTGCATCACAGAAATAAAATTGCATTTTAAAATATATATATAAATAGAAAACGGTCTTATAAATTGTAATAATACTTCAAAATATTAATGTTTCAACTTACTTTCACTGTATTTTTGTATCTATTAATTGCCTTAGTACACACTGGAGACTTCTTTAAACACATTAAAATAATCTTACTGCCTCCAAACTCTTTGATGGTAGTGCATAAATCTATAGACTGATTGAGAACTTCACAAGTATTCAGATCAAGTACACATTTCCTATAATAAAATAAAATATGTACAATTACTCAAGAGCGTTAAATCCCTGTCTGTGTTGACGGGAGTGTGGTACTGAGTTTACCTGCACTAGAGCCTCTTTCATTGCAGCCCAGTTGGACACTCTCCAGGCACACTCCAGCACCAGGTATGGGTTGTTATGGCCTTTAGATTGCCCATACTCTGTCAGAGGCTCCCACTGGTTCAGCTCTTTAGAACAACTGGAAATCAACAGAACATTTCATTAAATGTGTGTGTGGGGTGGGGGTAGGGACAGCTGACCTCTTCCATGCGTGACAATGAATTAACTTGCACTGCAGTTTTTGTCCAGTGTGTAATTTTGGTCAACCTCTATTAGTCATTCGGTTCTATTTGCACAATAAAGTCTTGGTTAATCCACACAGCTGTATCTTAAAAATAATGGAGTTTTATTGGCAGTGATTTTGTTGCCCTGGTGCAGTATATTTTAGTAGTACTGCTTGGCAAACTCACTTATCTGTGTACGTCTGAAGTCATTCAACTTACCATATCCAGTGATCCTCCCACAGCTGGTACTCTGGAAAGATGGCGGGTGAGACATTGTGCTCTTTGCGAGCTTTCTCCATTGCCTTCTCGTAGGTTTCTTGAGCCTAATGATGATGGACTCAGCATTATTATTATTATTATACACAGGGCCCTGAGAAATGTTTGACTTCTTCCCAAATTCTTTGCTTTCCAACTTAATTCTACATTTTCTATATTAATTCTGCATTCTGTTTTAATAGTGTAATTACATTTTACTAATGTATAATGTCTAAAAAGAATTTAATTTAATCAGAATGTCTAATTAAGTGAATTTAAAACACTACATATAATAATGTATTAAAATCTTAATAAGAGTGTCTTATGAACTGTTTTGTTTTTTCACAAATCCTGTTGTGTGTTTTAATTTTCCTAGATTCAGTTTCATTTCTTTAACTAAATTCTATTAAATCAAAAAGAATATCTAATCAATTTAATAATTTATTCAAATTTGAACAATAATACTGATCTAAGAACAGCAATATTTTTTTAAATTTTGTGTTTTCTGAATCTGTGTTTTAGGATTTAATACATATTTATTATCAAAAAAGGTTTGCAAAAAACTTTAAAGGGGTCATTTGATGCAATTTCAAGTTTTCCTTTCTCTTTGGAGTGTTACAAGCTGATTGTGCATAGATAAGATCCCTGAAGTTGCAAAGACTAAAGTCTCAAAACCAAAGAGATATTCTTTATCAAAGTTAAGACTCTGCTACACCCCCTAAAACGGCTCATTCAAACACGCCCCCACATGTCTACATCACGATGTGGGGAGATTTGTGTAAGGCGTGGTTTCAGTAACCGCAGTAGTGTTGATGCAGCCGTGTCAGGGAGAAGCTGTGTGTTTCTAGGCAAAAGCAAAAGCACTTTATTTGGCCTTCCGAAAGTAGATGCAATTAGGAATAATTAAGATTACTTAGAACAGCACAACCCAAATGTTCGAATTTGTGCTACGCATTTTATGGACGACCGTTTTGTGAACCAAGGACAGTACAAGGCTGGCTGCACGAAGGCTATATATAAAAAAAAGGTAAATTCCGACTTAGCTATGACAATCTGGCGCTTCTGAATTAGCGACGATAGTATGTTTTGTTATTAGTTCAAGTATGTGCTATTGACTGTTCAAATGCAGAGTTTTGCGCGTAATGCGCCGTGTGTGAGGGGAACAGGGTCATCACAGCGGAGTGTACAGCCCATCAGACATCATCTTAACCGCAAATTGTGTACTGCAAATACATGCGAGCATCATCACCATGTCTGTCACGCGACTCTGTTCCCCTCTCGGGCTTGAACCAATAAAACTAACTTGAAAGCTGAAGCTTGCGATTATGGTAAGGGGCGTTACATTTCCGACGCATGCTTGTGGTGTTCGGCCAATCACAATGCACTGTGTCAGCTGGCCAATTAGAGCAGACTGTGCTTGTCGGAAGGAGGGGCTTTGTAGAAAACGACGTGTTTGAGAGAGGCGGGGCATAGAGGACCTACAATAATGTATAGTATTTGAAAAATTATGTGTTTTTTGAACATTAAAGCATGTCAAGATCATCTTGTTACACCAAATACACAAAATGATCTTTAAAATAGCATCATATGACCCCTTTAACAATTAAATATTATAAAGTGTAATCTCATGAAATTTGAACAGCCTTTTTGCAGTTTAATATTTATACACTAGTCCATATCATCAAGTGTTCAGGCCTTCTTTTTGATTTATTCATTCAAATGCTTCCAAACACATGCATGGTGATGCAATCTTTTCAGTATCTCACCTGTTCAAAGAAGCCATGCTGCTCGTATGCAATGGCTGTGCTCGTCTCAGGGAACTTGCATCTCTTCTGCCAAAGCCCCGCCCACATGTCCTCTTCCTGCAGTAGGGAATAGAGCTCCGCCAGCGAGTCGAGGATCTCCTGAGGGAATACAAGAACACATCTTCAAAGAACATAGGGGACAAACACATCCATATTCAGAGGTGTCCCAATGAGATGACTGCTTAGCATAAGCAGCTTGAATGCTGGGATACTTCAAACTGAACTCACTGACAGGTCAAAACAATGCCAATTGGAAATTCAGCACACAAGTTCATTTTGAGTGACACCGGGGAACCTTCAGAACACAAAACTTCCTCTGCCAAGAATATCAATGGCAACAAAGACAAAAGAAGGGCTCATGCATCACTGTACCTGCTGTGGAGGAGTGATGCTTTCCTGCTCATAGAACTCTGTGCTCTGCTTGGGTTTGATGTGCAAGCTAAGGCCTTTCTCAAAAGCTTGCTGCTCCAGCATCAGGGTAGAGCGTAACCACAGATTGTGGGTCTTTCCTAAGTACTTCAACACGCAGGGCCTGATGGGTATGGGCGGCCCGCACTGAGACATGGCCTCCACAAAGCAGTTTAGAGCACTGGGCTGGCAATCTCTCTGAGCTTGATGACTACCGCTACATAGGAATGGACCCATCTCACCTGAGAGTGCCTGCAAAAAGGTTACATAAAACCAAAATTAGAGATGCATGATATATTGGTACAATATTAGTCATCGGCTGATATTATACAACTTTTAATGATTGTCAGTATCGGATTGTTAATAATTCATGTTGATTTCCATTATTTTTATATTTAGTTTACATTTACCATCACCTAGTCACATAAAAAAGCAATAATGCCATTACGTGTAATTTTCAGCAAATCTCAAAACAAATATTCATACCATAAATTTGTAAAAGTAAAAATAATCTGCAAATCTAGTTAAGAGAAAAAAAGATTTAAGAATTGTTTTTTTTTTATTGATTGATTGACTGACATACAAAACATTTTAAATGGCATCAGCCTGAATACTGGTCAACTTCAATTAAAATAAATAAATAAATAATAATAATAATAATATAATAAAAACAGGGTGACTTTGATGAGAACTTCACAATATTTTTTTAATAAAATGTACAATAGTAGCTTCTCACCAAACAGCAATGGCAATTAGCTATAAATATTCAACAGGAATGTCAACGCTAAAGAAAACTTTACAAAAATACCTTTGCATTATTATTACACAAAAAGACTGATCATGCGTCCTAGTATTTTATACCTACAACTACTTAGTAAAAAGATTCCTATTTTGAAAGCGTGTTGTAGTCTATAGCCTCAGTCACTCCAAATTAAAGCCCTTTAATGAGAATTCTAATACTTAAGACATCTGGTCCATTAAACTCAGATATTTGCATAAAAGGTTTAATTTCTGCTCATTAGCAAATGCTGTCTGTTTAAGTTCATCGGCAGGGGCAGCAAGACAGCCCGCCAGACCCCCCCACCCATGCAAAGGTTTTCAAGATGAGCGGATAGGCACAACCTCCGACACCATTAACACACATTTTGCATGCTGATTCTGCAGTGATATGCATTATTAGTAATAAAACAGGCAGTCTACACTTAAACCACAACAAAGGTCAAGTTAAAACGAGCAGCAGTCATACGCTGCATCTACATGGAAAATGTTTAGAGGAAAATAGCCAACTGTTAGCTCAGCTCTTTGGAGAATTGAAGTACTCACATGTTGCTGGCGGTCCGACAGAATCTTCCACAGGCGGGGGAAGAGCTGGACCCAGGTCTTCTCAGCCAATGGGGTGGAGATGTGGCACAACTGAACCAGTGCATTCAGCAGTGCTCCTGTCTGATTACACACACAAGAGACTCATTTAGAGATAGGCAATAGATCGTCCATTAATCAACCGACATTTAGCCACTTGAGATTATCACATTGGCTGATAACAGTGCCAGCTCAGCCGATTAGCAGAAGTGCGCCTTGTCTCAGTTCCAAAGTCTGCCAGGAAACACTTGTTAATGAAGGTCTATTCATTTTTGTTCTTAAATATGTATATATACTTTGTTTTTGCATTTGTTTTAGTTTGTTATTTTAGTACATATCTAACAAATTAAAATTAGATATAAAATATAATATGTTTTGTATATATAATCAATACAATTGAACATTTATTTCAAGTAACAACATGTTATGGTTTTGGCTTCAGTTATCTATAAAACCCTGCTTAATACACACTAGTCTTTGTACTAGCTTCCCACATGTATCATGGCACGATTGCAACAAAAAAATATATAATCTTCACTCGTGACACCAGACACTCAAGGACAAAAGAGACTATTCAATTTTAAAAATGACTTTTCATAAAGGATCATATGCATGACTGGTCATCACCTCTTGCCACTGAATAATTCTTAGGCCATAATTTCAGGTAAAGGTTTGGACTTCTGACCACAAGAGGAATGAAGATGTTAGTATAAGCCAGGACTCAAATGTGTGCTGTGGTTCCTGACAGCAGCTCCGGTGGGCAACGCAGGAAGGTCAGGGCTTTGAACTCCTCACTTCATCATTTATCTAAAGCCAGCTTGAGAGGTGCATATAAAGCAGCACCGTGTCTAGGATTAAATAGAAATCAATGACGCTGTGACCTCAAAGTGCTCGGAGACAGAATCCCATGTTGCCCTGATCAAACTCTCTTTAACAGAGACGCTTATGAGGGAGCAGCTAAATGAAGAAGAGCAGGTTAGAGATGAAAGAAGCCAGAACCAAAAGCCCATATTAAACTACAGTTCAAAAGCCTGTATGACTTCTGCATGTGACTCAATTCCTATATATGTCCTTTATGTAACCAGTGTCTTTTTTAAGATTTGCTTTATTTTTCCTAATGTTTGAGGTTACACTCGTGAGGGCGGCATATGTTGAGGTGGTGGCTCACCTTGACCTCTCTCAGGGAGTCCAGGAACTTGTCATGGCGGTTGGTGAGCATGTGCAGCTGGTTGCCTGCATCTCGCTCTCCCTGCTCCTTGGTCTTAGGGAGGCTGGTCTGGTCTCCAGGTGCCAGTTCAATGTCTATCTCCACATCCTACAGATGAAAAAGGTCACAAAAACACGAAATATGGGAAAACAATTGTTATCTTGCTACACTTGCAACAGGCCTCTATGGACACATTTTAAAGCACCTTTGAATTCCTGAATTTGAAACCGATTTAAAATATAAATATGAATTTAAGGAAGTAGTTTAAATAAAAATTCAACTACTATGCGTTAATGTTTTTAATAATACATTTCAAGTAAGACTTGCTGAAATGTTGACATGAGATTATAAACATGTTGACAAACTTAAGGAGTATTTTTAGAAATATTAGATGACATTAATATGCATTTCTATGTGTTTGGCATTTCAGATGATTATTAGAGTATATATTTAATATGTAGTATATATTTAATTTTCATGTTACTATTTTACTTTTACATTGTTAGAACGCATTTTAAATCAAATATGCAATATATTTTAAGATCTTTATTACACACACACACACACACACACACACACACACACACACACACACACACACACACACACACACACACACACACACACACACACACACACACACACACACACACACACACACACACACACACACACACACACACACACACACACACACACACACACACACGCAAGTCAAGTAAGTCCCAAAATTGATGATCGCATCCCTTTTGTGATAACAATCAGAACTTTCTCTATATATCAAAATGTGATACTAGAGTCAGCTAAATTAGGCAATAAAGGCACAAACAAGCTTTTTGTACAGATGTGTGTATACACTGAATGGCACAGCTGACCTCCTCCTTGGTCTCGCTGTTTACTCTCTCACGAGGTTCCTGTTTGATATGCGTTGCCATGGCGAAGGCTGCACGGTCATGGCTGTCAGCCAGGTTGATGACGTTGGTGATGGAGGGGAGCATGGAGCCCTGGCAGCTGGTGCCAATGGTGGTGTTCCTCTCACAGACCGCCAGCAGCAGCTGTGAAGCAGAGACGACAGAATCAAACTCTGAACTGCCACGATTCCTAAAACACGCAAGCAAACAGCTGCTCCTTCTGTGAAGATCACAACACTTGGAAGAAAGTAGCTAACATTCACACATAAATGACACCTGCATGAGCCAGCATTGTTTAACAGCTGCCATTTTTAACCACTTGCGTATATATATCTAAATGCTTGACACTGGCTGCAGAGCTCCAACGGTGAATATTCTTCTAGTCTATCACAGCAGGCTGATTCGCTCACACAGCCGCGCCATGTGTAGGACAGCGTTAATAATTCAAGAGCCAGAGTAGCATTGATTGTGGCTGAGATGGATGGATTGTGACCTGACTTGAGCGGGAGCAGCCAAATACCAGAGCGGTTACATCATGGTGAATGTATTAACACCAAAAGAATAATTACCTAAAATCCAGCTGAAGTTTTGATAAAATCATCAAGAGAAAACTGTGACGTTAAAATGATACAATATGCATACAACTGCTAAGCAAGGTGCAATTAGCTTTTATGTAATTTAAGCATGAGCATAATTATGAAGTATTATCCACTCTACACAGAGCTTACAACATGATTGAAGATGTAGATAAGATGAAGATACATTGGCATTTATTTTTTTAATTATCCAAAAAAATTCTGTAGACATATCCTGCAGTGTGACATGCAAAGTTATATCATAGAAATTATAAATTAAACCATAGCTTTATACATATATACTCGCCAAATGAGCGTAAAAATTGGCGAGTATATGTAACCGTGTCAGTAGCCAGCTGGCGGGTAAAACTTTTACGAAATAACAATGCAATGTAGTGAGAACAACAGCCAGTTTATAAAGAGATTCGCTGTTTCTGACATAAGCAAATAGTATAATATTTTCCGAAGACAAGATCATTGTGATTAGCTGTTCTGTCATAAGCGACAAGAGCGAATCAAATAATAGGATACAAATGGGCAGATAAGGTCAGAGCAGTTTGATGGCCAGCTTGTCCTTAGACACGGTTCTAATAACTTTTACCTGAGAAGCTATTGCTGCTTCATTCAAGATATAGCCGCCTAAACGGTGCAGTGAAGCAGGCTATGTTTGGCTGTATGCTGAGCCGAACCGCTTCAGACGGCGCACCAGTAGTGCTTCAACGGATGAAAACACACACTTGTCAAGTTACCTCCTAAACGTAGTCTTAAATAAGTTATAGAGTCTTAAATGACCATAAAGAGTTTGGAGAAAATAGTATATGTCAGATCCGTGTCATGTGCATCAGGTTTTAAAGAGGCAGTGCTGCTTTTAAAGTAAAACCTGCTGAAAGTCTGTCATTGACGTAAATCAAAGAACAGAAGGCTTTATCCTACCTTAGGCTATTTGTAAATTAAATTAATCTCCAATCCTTCTTTCGTTTCAGGTTTATCCATAGTTATTCGAATGCTAGAAAACAGCTTATTTTCCTAGAAAAAAACCCGGCAAATAACGTTTACACGTAGTTACGTTATGGTACGTAATATTCAGAGTGTGGGGAGATGGGGGACACATTAGTCCTGTCTGTCAATCGATTAAAAAAATTAATCACACATTCTTCTGTAATTAATCATATTGTCATTTTTTTCACATTGAACCTCCAACTTAATGTAGAAACAACTGAATTATTATTATTTTTTTTTTATTCCCAGTGAATAGGAGTTAAAACTCCCACCCGGATGAAAATAATAGTAAACCAAAAAAATTTAAATAAATAAAAATAATAATATCTTTAAAATATTGTCAAGTAACGTTGCAAACAACAGCGGGAGATCTATTAAGCTGCATTCACACACGGATCGCTTTAGAAATCCATGCGCGAGCAGTCTACACAAACAAAGCGCGCGTCAGCATTTGAAATTGAAAGCAGCTTTCTGTTAGTGAGGTTCATATTTTAAATATATCCATATAGTCCACTGCATTCCAAACCACATAAATGATGACTTCGTAGACCATTTGTAAGAAAATACAGACGAGAGAGACCGCACACTTCACGTGTATCATCAAACAAAGCGTGCGTCTCTCACAGCGCATCCTGTGCAATGAAGCCCGTGAATGTCCTTGTAATTCGTTTCAACCTTTTAGAACTTTATGAAAGATTATTTTACGGAAGGTTCGAGTGGTGTATGTGTGTGAGGAATTGGAAGCAAGCAGAATACAGGTGTTTCTAAAGCAAACTCTGCGTCATCGCACATCTGGTTAAAAACTAAGCTCAGATCCAGAATCGTTGGAGAGAGAATCGCGGATGCATCGATGGATCTATCTACTATTAACATACATTGCATTTCTCCAAAAATGTCTCTATTGGTGCATCACTAGCCATGACTTTACTGAATTCACATTCATTTTTCGTGTGTTTTTCCTCATATCTTTTCAATAAAATATGTGTCTGTACCTCAATGCACTGCTTGATCCAGAAGTGGCTGCCCATGGCCTCCCAGTTCTGCGAGCAGCAAATATACAGAAGCCTCTCATAGACTCGTCGCTTCATTGATGCATCAAACACCTCGAAAAACTTGGCTCTGATCAGCGGCTGGCTGCAGCGTAGCCCTGACAAGAATGCCGGCTCCAGCTTGGATGTGATGTCACTTCCAGAGAGGTTCTCATCTCTGAAATAAACAAGTACCAACGTGCTTTAGACAAACACTGCGAGACTGTTGTTGTGTTTACCTTCTGATACAGTGTGAAATGCAGCATGAGAAACAACATGGTGTGTCTTTAGCAAACAACAGCTACTGTTACTAGATCTGTTGATTTAAGCCTATGGGTTCTCACCAGGATGAATTACTCCAGACACTGGAGAAATTATCTCTTGCCCAGGGTGACAGTAACCCACAATACCTCCCGCCCCTCAGCCACCAAACACCACCAGCCCCAACTATAGCAATCAAAATGGGGCCTACCCCCCACCAGCCACAGTCTTGTTTCTAATGGCAATAGATGGAAGGCCAGCGCGGACAGCGGACCTGTGATTAATCGGCGTAATTACCTGTAGACGTAATTAACGAGGTCCAGGAACTGGCCATTCAATTCAAGGTCGTCAGGAAAGCGCTTCTCAATATAGGTCATCATTTTCACCAGTAGAATGGACTTCTCTCTTGGATTAGGCACCTTGGAAAGAGAAGCGAAAACAAAGAGAGCGTAAGACAGTAGAAAAGAAGAAGGAGAAGGAGAGCTGAGGAGGAGAAGGGGGTAATTGATTGATACAGTCCATTTATCAGGAGAGCTGTGCAGCACCTTTGCTCAGCTCCTTTTTCTCCCTGTCTGCTCTCTCGCCTTGGGCTAACAGAACAGACACCTGGGTTCAGCTGTCCGGGCCACAGCGCACTGAATACACAATGCCTCATTTACAGCAGGATAGGCTTTGAGCGCAAATGTTTAAAACTGTGGTATTAGTCGACAAAAGGTTGGTTTAATATTGTGCGGTTTAGCAAGTCTACAGAAATGGAAAGCAGACAATTACATCATGTTCAAACAAGAATGCATGAAATATGAATCAGGTTAAGCCATTTATATTCGATTTACCTAAGAACTACAGTGCTGTTAAATCATAGTCATGCTTGTTTTCGAAATCCCATCCAACAACACTGGCTCGCAGTGGCGTGAGTTTGGGGTGGGATTAAAAGAAAACATGTTAAAAACAACTCCGAACTCTGTTTGGTGGTGCAGCATTAATTGTAACAGCATTAACGCAATCCGCGCTCAGAATCGCAGATGAATCGCATGTGATAGTGAATGTGAGATCGCGTAGCTTGTCAGCGAACTACGGCTGTGTATTAAATGCCGCTCCATCTGAAAGCAGATGATGGAGATTTACGGCTAATCACAGAACCGTCTTTACTGACGAGACGCGCATGACTATCGCATGCAATATATTGTGCAGCCCTAGTCCATACCGTGGCGGTTCGGTACGAATACATGTACCGTGCCACCCCTACTTGTCACACATTTTTTATTATTGAACGCAGTTCCCCGAGGTCCGGTTATAATGGCCGCTTTACTCTCTCTCCCTGACCTTGCTGCCGACTGTTATTTTTAACTGCCTCATCATTCAATAGTCTCTTTGCAAAGTCTGCATTACATTGTGAAAGGATCACAAAATCTATCCCAAATGTATGACAGAAGATCAGACTAAAATGATTAGAGATCTTGTTAAAAATAAACTTGGTGCCAGGAACAGCACATGGTTTGAACCATCTCAACCAGAGGGTCAGGCATAAGGAGTAGGAGAAGCAAAATTTTGGGGGATCCCAACAAGTCTTAAATTTATCTTAATTAAAAAATATATATAACATATTAAATAAAAGATGTACAACATTAAACTGAACTTGTATTTGAGCTAGTTTGTTTTAATTACAATTTATTGTTTTCTAAATCACCCATGAGCTGTTGACATGTAAATGTCATCTTTGCTTACTTTTTGTAACACTGTTAAGTATGTTAGGACCAAGGAAAATTCCTCATAATATGACACCAGGCGATAACAGAATTTTTATTTTGAGGCAGCAGCCTGTGAGATTTTACCTGGTTGGTAGCCATGGTGTTGCCAGAGTTCTTGACCCATTCCTCCACAATCTTCACCACAGCTCGAAGAATCTTTGGGTCAGGAGATTTCTCGATGAGGGAGGTGAGGATGACCTGGATGAAGTTCTTCCTCATTTCCATGTTCATGACTGATAGCCTCTCCTTTACCAGATCCAAACTAAGCATGACCAACTCGCTCGTCACTACAGTCAACATAGAAGAACATGATTACATGACAGCAACACTATTTTCCCTTTGTTAGAGGTTCACATGCCTTCTATGATTTTACAAAACTAACAAAGAGGAAAAACTATACACAGGCTCAGCAAAATGTTACATAAATCTCAAAGGCTACAATCAAACACACATCACAAATTGTAAAAGACAGCTGAGGATATGAACCATAAAATACAAAATTCTTTCTGCTGAAAACGGGGGAAACGTGATTGAGTTTTAGCATGGAGAGCTGTAGCAGAAAGGAGACGGGTTATGAGTTTAGTCTGGCCTCTGAATATATTTTCTGCATGATTTGCTCAAGGTAAAATGTGATTGTTCTGATGAGTCGAACCCTTGGGGGAGAATATGTTAGAGGCTGATTTCCAGTTCGCCACTGACTCGCGCTGTGAGGGGGTCTTGGGCGACGCTGTCAGGGTGACATTGCAGAGTGAGGCCTTCAGACAGCACAGGACAGGCAGGGCCGAAAGTGTGCGAATGTATGTGCGCGTGTCTGTTCAATCCCATCTCCATGTACCATTTAAAAACCATAAAAGCATCTAGAAGGCACTGAGCAGATGGGATTGTCTGGATTTTATATTCTGGTGGACACAGTGGGAGCTTTTTGACATCAATCACAGAAGATGTTTCTCAGTATGGATGGATTTGTGGGCCGGTCTCTGAACATTTGATTGGCCCTCCTGCAGCACCCAGTGGTCAAATATGGACAGCACACGCTGAACTCTAACGGTTCTCTCTCACACTCTGCTCCAAGGTGACAACGTGTCTTTTTGTCTTTCTGCCCACTTTTTAAACTCCTCCAGATGACTGCAGACAACAGGATTAAAGTTGTCCCAGTAAGAGTGTATATTTTTCCATCATACTGTCAAAAGTCTAAATTTAAGACAGACTGTCAATTCTAGGCCAAGAGGAAGAGGACCCGTTCTGTCAGACGAAGCAATAGATCTTAACCTACCTCAGCTGGCTTCCATATACCATCCAAAATAAAGACAAGCTTGAAATCTTTAAAGGCATCAAAACGGCCTCCTCGAAGGAAGGAAGTGATGCTAACCAAGTGCAGATGGGATAATGACAGAAAGAGGCCAATGCTAAAGCACAAAATTGTTTAAATTGGGTATCGCATACTGTATTGCATTAACTTAACATGGTTGCTCCTAGACAGCAACCAATTAGGATCAATTCAGATGATTTAGTGATCTATCGAGTTGCCATCAACAGAAGAACTGCTCTGACCTGTGTGCTGCCTGTTCGGTTTAAATTTAATTGGGGGTCAATGCCATAAGAGCGTACACGATAAAAGAAAAATCTTTAAACAAAAATTGAATTTAAAATGCATGCAAAGTTTCTAGAAATATGTTCTTTGTATTCATTTTGGTTTTGTATAGTTATGAAAAAAACTTTTGTACCATTTCCAAGAAAACTTTTGATTTCAAATACTCTAAAAATAATGTGGTGCAACCATCAAGTAATATATTATTTGCCTTAACTTGAATATACAAAATAACTTTTAAATATGTTTTTCAAGATACAACGCATTTTATTTTACAAATATCATAGTTTTTGGGAAGTCACACTACATGACATTTTCCAATCTGACTACAAACCTTGACTGATAAATCAAAGTCAAATTATCTAATATTTTAGGATACTTATTGACCTTGACCCACAGGGTCAGCAGGGGTCATCTCTGATACAATATCCTGTTTTTCTTTTCTTCATGTTGGTAGTATCATTACTTTAATGATTCAAATATTAATTATAATTGTAATTAAAATATTAAATAAAAAAAAATATAATAATACATTTAGCTGCAAGCAGCAATCAAGGGGCTAAGCACATTGGAACTAAATAAGGAGTTAAAAGCAAGACAAAAATGAGTAAAGACATTTGAAGACAATTTTAAGCAAAATGTTTGAAAATCCATGAATACAGTCACTTGTAATCTGACAATTTCTTATTACTTTTGATCAATAGTTTTTGTTTGGCGTCGATACAAATCTGGTATGTTCAATGTTGGGTGACAAGTTCAGAATCAATATTTGAAAGATTTGCAGAGATACAGCCTCAGATGCAGTCTGGCATCATGTCATTAAATCCATTGATGTGAACAGTCATGGTTGCCGCAAAACACACCAGTTCTCAATGTGCTAAAGTGTTGTGGAGATATAGCCTCACATCCATTTTGGCATGATCATCAAATTTGTTTGCACATTATTTGAGAAGTGTAATCAACTTGAATTCCTTAATTTTTTTGGCATAGTCTAAAGATGATCCAATACAATTTCATGAAAATTTTAGCAAAGTTGAGCAAAATTTTCATGACGGAAAATTATGTCAAAGGTTCAATCGAATCCATACAGGTAGAGAACCCAAATTTGTTATGTATTACTGTTCAGACTATCCTATATCTGTGTGCCAAATTTCATAACTTTCCTGCAAGCAGTTCTATGGGCTGCCGTAGACACAAGTACAAAACAAGAATAATACGATTAATGACGCTTCCCCCCTAATAATAATAGACCAATCCAATTACTTAAGGTGAACTAATTTTAAATGTATCTTTGGTGGGAAAACGTCCTTGACCCAATAGTCTAAAGAATGGTCACCTGTGCTTGTTTCAGCGGTTCCGGGGTTGGGTTGCGGGCTCAGGTGCTCTCTCACCAACTTCTGCAGGGAGCGCATAAAGACGGAAATGAGGCGGTCGATGTAGCTGGAGTTGTTGCTGCAGGCCGACTTCAGGATCATCAGCGTTCCTGGAAGCAAGAGGAGAGAGAAGCTGGTAATATGATGCCCCGCTGCCCTCACGACACTGTCAGGGACAGCAAGCGACATGCGCCTGCTAATGACTTTGGGTGCAGCTCCTTTGTCCCTGTAGTTGTATTACAAGGACGTTTATGGAGAAATCTAACCGAGTTACCGGGTAAGGATGAAGACAAAGAAAAAAAAAATCATGAGTAATGCATTTCTTAGATCACAGCTCTGGGGAGGAAAGATAAATGTAAAAAGTCACCCTCGATGGAGACACATACAGTACATCAGTGGTAAATGTAACTCTAGAGCACTGCCAGAACGGAATCAGGAGGCATTTATTGACCAATGGTGCCATTTTGGGCTGAAATTAAACACTGGTAACTTTAGAATGTTATCCAATAGAGTTTCATCACTGTTTGTATTCAATTATGAAATATAATTAAAGATGAACTCTAAATTGTGAAACAACTAAGTGTTCCATTATAAAAAAAATATCTAACCTTAAATGGATCCACACTACCATTCAAAAGGTTTGGGTTTGTAAGTTTTTTTTTTACATATGTTTTAGAAAGATGCTCACCATGACAGCATTTATTTGATCAAAAATACAGTAAAAACAGTAGTCTTGTGAAATGTAATGCATGCTTGCTGCATAAGAGTGGTAAGTATATACAGTGGGGAACAAAATATCTGATCTCCTGCTGATTTTGTACGTTTGCCCACTGACAAAGAAATGATCAGTCTATAATTTTAATGATTATATGGTTTATTTGAACAGTGAGAGACAGAACAACAACAAAAATCCAGCAAAACGCATTTTTCCCAGGTGTCTTTTATACAGGTAAGGAGCTGAGATTAGGAGCACTCTCCTCAGCGTGTTACCTGTATAAAAGACAACCTTTCTACAGAAGCAACCAATCAATCAGATTCCAAACTATCCACCGTGGCCAAGACCAAAGAGCTGTGCAAGGATGTCAGGGACAAGATTGTAGACCTACACAAGGAATGGGCTACAAGACCATTGCCAAGCAGCTTGGTGAGAAGGTGACAACAGTTGGTGCGATTATTCCCAAATGGAAGAAACACAAATATAACTGTCAATCTGCATCGGTCTGGGGCTCCATGCAAGATCTCACCTCGTGGAGTTTCAATGATCATGAGAACGGTGAGGAATCAACCCAGAACTACACGGGAGGATCTAGTCAATGATCTCAAGGCTGCTAGGACCATAGTCACCAAGAAAACAATTGGTAACACTACGCCATGAAGGACTGAAATCCTGCAGCACCCGCAAGGTCCCCCTGCTCAAGAAAGCACATGTACAGCCCGTCTGAAGTTTTCCAATGATTCAGAGGAGAACTGGGTGAAAGTGTTGTGGTCAGATGAGACCAAAATCCAGCTCTTTGGCATCAACTCAACTCGCTGTGTTTGGAGGAGGAGGAATGCTGCCTATGAACCCAAGAACACCATCCCCACCGTGTCAAACACGGAGGTGGAAACATTATGCTTTGGGGTGTTTTTCTGCTAAGGGGACAGGACAACTGCACCGCATCAAAGGGACGATGGACGGGGCCATGTACCATCAGGGCCAGGGCATTGAAGCCAGCCAGGGCATTGAAAATGGGTCATAGATGGGTATTCCAGCAAGACAGTGACCCAAAACACATGGCCAAGGCAACAAAGGAGAGGCTCAAGGAGAAGCACATTAAGGTCCTGGAGTGGCCTAGCCAGTCTCCAGACCTTAATCCCATAGAAAATCTGTGGAGGGAGCTGAAGGTTCGAGTTGACAAACGTCAGTCTCAAAACCTTAATGACTTGGAGAGGATCTGCAAAGAGGGGTGGGACAAATCGCTCCTGAGATGTGTGCAAACCTGGTGGCCAACTAAAAGAAACGTCTGACTACTGTGATTGCCAACAAGGGTTTTGCCACCAAGTACTAAGTAATGTTTTGCGAAGGAGTCAAATACTTATTTGACTCAAAATGCAAATCAATTTAACTTTTTTTAAATGCTTTTTTCTGTTTTTTTTTGTTATTCTGTCTCTCACTGTTCAAATAAACCTACCATTAAAATTATAGATTTATTTCTTTGTCAGTGGGCAAACGTACAAAATCAGCAGGGATCACAATTTTTTCCCCCACTGTAAATACATGAGTTAGATTTTGTAAGTATATAACAGAAAAAAAAAAAGCTTTTTGAAAACCTTTACATCTATGTTGTGGCAGAAGATTTTCAGAATAACTCCCTTTGGTCATGTAGTAGAGTTATTACATTTTCTCACCGAACAATTGAGTTGGGTTAGCGCTGCTGGCTTTCTCGTAGTTTGTGAGGCCTTCATAAATGACCTTCCCTACGGCAGCGTACAAACTCTCCAACTGCTCATATTTGGAAGCCACCGAGGATGTACCTAAAGAAAAAACACATTTTCAGAAAAAAATGTTTTAATGTACCAGTTTAACTGAAAAACTAGCACAACCTGGACAATCTTATTAAGAGGTTACCGATTACAGAAATAGGGCTTTAACATATACTGTTGTCGATAATCATTAGAGTGTGTCTAAAGTTATTATTTGCAACCTCTGTGGAGATTCAAAGAATTTATGTGTTTGTTAACAGCTGCTGACCCGAATACTGGCCTTTAGACTGCATCTTGCTCCGGAGCAAATTAAATGTTGCAATTATTGCTCAATGTACATATAAGCAGCTTTGCCCAAAGGTCACTAGGTGAAGATATCAATCACAGCTTAATCTACTCACTAGGTTCTGTGGGGAAGGTGCTCATGAGTCTGGATAGGAGGGAGTGGACTGCCCTCAACACTTTGGTGTTTCCACAGGTCATGCAAGCTGCAATGCCACGCTGCAAGGGCTTGAAGTGCGCGAGGATAGCTGGAGGCTGCAGCACTGACAGAAGGAAGCTGAGAATCTCCAGCCCTGTGCAGATGTTGGAGAAGTTTGCTTGGTTTGGCTGCTCCTGAAAAACAGAGAAGGATATGCTGAATGATGAGGTACAGAGGAACCGACACTAGCTCAAAGGTTTGAGGTTGGTAAGATGTATTACTGTTTTGGAAAAAAGTATTTTATGCTCACCAAGAATACATTTGATCAAAAGTATAGCAAAATGGCAATATAATGTTGTGACAACATTTGTACAATTTAGAATATTTTTTTCCAATCTAATATATTTTAAAGTACAAATCATTCCTGTAAAGCAGTCATTACTCCAGTCTTAAATGTCACATGGTCCATCAGAATCTAAAATAATGTTGGTTTGACAATAAATAAACATTTCTATTATTACTGTTAAAAACAGTTGCTTAATATTTTTTTTGAAAACCATGATTCTTTGGTTCTTTTATGAAGATAATGTTCTTAGAAAATATAAATAATTTCTGTTGTTGGCGCCAATAGCCTTGTGGGCAGCACGCTGACATACAGCGCCATTGCACTACGGGCTTCCTAAGTTTCAAATCCTGACTCGAGGACCTTTCCCGATCCCGCCCCCGATCTCTCTCCCACTTCACTTCCTGTCAGTACTGATCTGTCCTATCCTAATAAAGGCAAAAATGCCAAAAAATACATCTTTAAAAGGAGACCTATTATGCAGAAATCCCTTTTATAAGCTGTTTGAACACAGTTGTGTAGCCACAGTGTGTGAAAACAACTAGCCTAAAATGGAAAAAATCCACCCACTAATTTTTTTACGCTGAACAAAATTATAAACGCAACACTTTTGTTTTAGCTCCCATTTTTCATGAGCTGAACTCAAAGATCTAAGACTTTTTCTATGTACACAAAAGGCCTATTTCTCTCAAATATTGTCAAATCGGTCTAAATCTGTGTTAGTGAGCACTTCTCCTTTGCCGAAATACATCCACCTCACAGGTGTGGCATATCAAGATGCTGATTAGACAGCATGATTATTGCACAGGTGTGCCTTAGGCTGGCCACAATAAAAGGCTTTGTTGAGTTTGTTGAGTGTTTGTTGTTGCCGGTATGAGAGCATGAGCTCTTGAAGCTCTGCCCTCTTCTGAAAAGGGGCCTGGGAGAATTAATTTGCATTTAAAGGGACAAACACAAAAACGGCGCATTTTGGCTCATGCCTTAAAAGTGGCAACTTTAACAAGCTATAAAAAATATCTGTGGGGTATTTTGAGCTAAAACTTCATATTTACATTTAGTCATTTTGCAGACGCTTTTATCCAAAGCGACTTACAATTGGGGAATACATAAAGCGATTCATCTTGAAGAGGCAAACAGACAGAGGAAGTGCCCCTAACACCAAGTCTTAGGCATTGTTCAAATAAATACAAGCTAGCAAGGGAAGGAGAGAAAGGTAAAGAGAAAGATGAAGATATAGAAAAAGGGAAGGATTTTTTTTTTTATGATGAAGTCAAGTAGTGTTGAAAGATGAGTTTTCAGTTGTTGCTTGAAGATTGACAGGGATCCAGCATTCCGGATGGGGGTGGGAAGATCATTCCACCAGCCAGGAACGGTGAACGAGAATGTTCTGGAGAGTGATTTTGAGCCTCTCTGTGATGGTACCACGAGGCGTCGCTCACTAGCAGATCTCAGACTTCTGGAGGGGATGTAGATTCGTAATAGTGAGTGGAAGTAGGAGGGTGCTGAGCCTGTGGTTGTTCTATATGCAATCATCAGTGTCTTGAACTTGATACGAGCTGCAACTGGTAGCCAGTGCAAGGAGACAAAGAGAGGTGTAACATGGCTCTTTTGGGCTCGTTGAAGACCAGTCGTGCCGCTGCATTCTGAATCATTTGTAGAGGTTTGATTGTGTTTGATGGAAGTCCAGCCAGAAGAGCATTGCAGTAGTCCAGCCTAGAAATGACAAGGGCCTGGACAAGAAGTTGTGCAGCATGCTCTGTCAGAAAGGGCCTGATCTTTCTGATGTTGTGAAGTGCAAACCTGCAAGATCGAGCAGTCTTTGCAATGTGCTCTTTGAAGGTCAGCTGATCATCAAAGATTACACCAAGATTTCTGACCGAAGCTGATGGGGTAATTGTTGATGAACCTAACTGAATCGTGAAGTCATGCTGTAGAGTTGGAGTGGCAGGGAGGACAAGAAGCTCAGTCTTTGCCAGGTTGAGCTGTAGGTGATGTTCTTTCATCCATGCCGAGATGTCTGCCAAGCAGCCTGAGATCCGTGCAGCTATCGTTGGATCATCTGGTCGAATTTAGACTTATTTTACATCTTTTGGGGGCACAATTGGTCGGCTTAAAATAAAAAAGAAGAGAAAAAAATAAGAATCATTACTGTCACTATGACAGAGCATGAGCTCTTAAAGCTCTGCACTCTTCCGAAAAAGGGGTTGGGATAGTGATGAAAATCACTTTTATGCATTCATCCTACATAAAAGTATTAATTAAAAACATCCTAACCAATCCTGTGTTTTGTTTTTTTTGCCATTTAACTCGAGTACCTCAAGCACTGTATACTTAATTTGTATGTTTGATTTATTGTTTTTGATTAACCAACTGCTTGATTCATTACCTGAAGTAATGCTTACATCATTTTACTAAACACTTAAAACTAAGCAGAATGTCAGATGGCATACTGACACGTTTTTGCTGTGGTATCGAGAATCTTGGCATTTTACTGGACTACTGAAACTTCTTGTGCTACACAAAGTGCTAAAATTAAGTAAAAAAAACTCTTCATTCTCTCGTTAAAATCAAGTAACGCACAGGCTTGGCACAATGAGTTAAAACCAGCGCTTATTAGGTTTCAGGGGCCACTGAATATTGACAACTAAGGTCTGGCCCCTGATGACAGACACTGGCAGACAGATTTGCACAAACCTAAGCTTGTCCCTGCAGACTGTCCTTTAAATCACTGACAAGCCGACACAATGAGATGATAAAAGCCCCTTGGATTTGCAGCACTGGCCATTAGTTTGTATAAGAGAGCTGAAAAGAGCAGAGGGCACAAGAGAGACCGCATGTGTCACGTGGGAGTCATCATATGTAGAGAACATCAATTTTCCCAATGCATTAATTGTTCTGAATACTTCCTAGGAGGACAAGAAAGCATGATCTAATCTTTGGATGAGCAAAGGACAAATTAAAAGCCTGTACATGGTACAGCCAGCCTCCTCTCTGCCATATCAGAGCATTTCAATCACAGGGCTACATGAGCAGAGGGAGCTACATAACTGTCAGGCCCTGAAAAGAATCAATAGAGTGGTGTGTCCGAACGACAGGAAGCCCATTGCCTGAGAACAGGTGGAATGAGAGAGGAAGTGAGAGAAGGATGGGGGGTTGCAGTGATAATAGTGCAGGTGCAGGTGGACGCTCACTAACTGAGAGCTGTTCTCTCAGATGACAGCTGAGTTAGTCACACCAGTGAACTCCAAAGAAAGAAAAATCATTAATAAGAGTCAGGATATCGATTTGGCTGGCATAAAAACTGCTTGGAAAGGTACTGGAAAAAACGAAGAGGGAAGCGAGATGAACAGAATATGGCGATATTTTCAAAGATCTTCAAGGCCTGTTCACACAAAGACAAATATTCAGTACAAAAAAAAATTTTTTTTTTATCTGAATGAACTCTGTTCAGACTCACACAAACATGTGTCATGTCGTTAATCTATTCCATTGCACTGCGAAAAAAACTGGCCAACCAATTATTGCTGTTGGTCACATGGTCAGAGCCACTGCTGTTACACAAAATAACGACTTGGTGCTACTCACAAAGAAGTTTATTTAGATTGAGTGAACAACAGAGGAAGAATCCCAGAACTGGCTCTCTTGTTTCTGCATACTTATTTGGTGTTATTAGATTAACACCATAGTGAACACAAAAATCTAAACAGCTGTTTGAAAACATGCAAAACACTGTTCAACTTTCTTCTCGGTGACAAATGGGTGTCAAAAACAGAAATGAATGACACTTTGTGTCACAGAGTAACCAGGGTATTTCTGCTTTTCTAAAAGCACCACCTACTGTCAGAGATTGAATATGTATTTTCATGCATCCCATCTGCGGTTAGCCATTTACTTTTTGACAATGACACAAGAACTCACAAATCTTATATCCAGCCTCAAATTGATATAAATAACTTCTTATAGGGGAATAAAAGAAAACAGACCAAAACTCACAAACATTCAGACTTACCACAGTCATAAGGAGCTTGTCAAACCACTGCAGTTTAAGTTCGGCACGGGGCCACATGTCCGGTCTGAGGGCAGTCTTCATGAGGTTCACACAGCGACGGGACAGCAGTTCACCGGGGGAGCCTGCCACATTAGTGCTATCATTTACCTGCAGACACAGAGCAGGATTTAGCTTGTGTAAGTATTGTTGGACACTCCAGTAAGGTTCACTAAGCAGGTATGAGACTGTTTGTTTGTGCTTAATACCATGCCAGCTTCTATGGCTATTTTTATGGATAACTACCTGGCAGGCAATGCGGATGAGGAAGTTGACCACAGTATCCGTGTGCTGTTTCTCCACAGGTTTGGTAAGCAGAGCCTCTGTGCCTGGCATCGACTGACTGCGGCCAAAGACCTGCGCATACAAACACAAAACAGCCAATGTACTCAAACGTGGCACAGTCCATCAGGGTACAGCGCGAGAGAGACTGATTATAGTGGTCACACTCAGGCTGCGGAGAGCGGTTTAAGGTTTCCTCACCGTGCCGACAGCACCAGCTGCAGTGCGAAATCTCTTTACATCTTGTGCCGAGTCAATGGACATTCCTCTCTTCATAGCACCAGAGGCTCCACTCGTACCCTCGCCCACACTTCCTGGATCAGCTTCCGATTCAGGCTGAGAAAAGTGAAAAATTCATACACAATTAATTGCCGGGGATGTACAATACATTTTAATTACATGAAATTAATCACAGAAGATCGAAAAACTGATTTTGCTATCTTATCTCCTGCCAACAAACCTGTTGGTCTTTAAATCTCTGGAGCTCCCATTTGATGACCACCTCGGCTAAGTCCACTGCCAACTTCCTCTGCTCGATAGTCACACTTGGGGTAAAGCCCAATCGCTGCATAGCACTGATCATGTGCTGAACCAGGTGATGTCTCACTGGGTAATACACCTGTATGCAGAGAAACATACACTCAAGCAAACTCTAAAATGTTATATGACCTTCCAAACAAACTAATACCTAAGGCCATGCAATAAAAACTAGAATAATGTGAATACTGGATAATAAAATTATCTTCAGTATAACTAGTGAGATTTAGGTGATTTTACATACTCTGAAGTGCTGTACAATGAGGTGAAGTATGTGGACGAGCTGAGGAACTGTGTGGCCCTCTTCCACAATAATCTTGCGGGTCCAGTGTGTGAGCATCTGATGACCGTCTTCCATCCGAGCAGGTACTGCAGGTGTGAGAATTGCCATGGCTTGCCGAACAATGGCACGTGCTTCCATAGTATGAGCCTTTAGCAGACTGTGGAAAACCTGCAGAGAACCGACTTTTAACAGCATTTCACAGAAGGAAGAATTTGACTACTGAAGTGAGTTCCCCAAAGACTAAACTTTGAGTAGCAAAAGCTCAGATGTACTATTCTATTCTTTGAAATGTTGAGGTTAGTGAAGTATTTGGGATTGAGAAATTGTATCTGCCAAAGGCCTGAAATCAAATGTATTATATACGTGTCATGTTATTTCCTTAATTAAAAAGAAATAACCCCTAAAGATTTGGTCTGCTGAATACATTTTAATTCCATCATGGCCCAAGCCAAAAAAATTCTAGATAAACTGGCAGAAAATGAATCCCCTAATTTTAGTCTTTTGTCTTTTTTTTTAATTACAGCAATATATAGGCTCTAATGATTTTTAAATGACTTACATAAAATTAGAAAACAGAAAAAAAATATTACTTTACCAGTGTAATATTGACTTGCACTACAATTGAAAAGTTTTTTAAAGAAATTAATACTTTTATTCAGCAAGAATGCATTCAATTTATCAAACTGATATATGTAGAGACATATCATTTCTAGATTACAGAAATATATAAAGATTTCTATTAAAAATAAATGCTGTTCTTTTGAACTTGCCATTAAAAGTATAAATGTTTCCACAAAACATTATGCAGCTAAACCTTTTTCAACATTAGTAATAATAAGAACAAATTATTAATTGAGCACCAATACTAATTAACAATAACTGAGAACAAAATCAGCTTATTACAATGATTCCTTTGTAATAATGGGACACTGAAGACTAAAGTAATGGTTGCTGAAAATGCTGCCATTACAGGAATAAAAATTTAAAATATTTAAATTGTTGTTCAAACTAAATCAGAAGAAAAAAAATGTATGGTACTTTTGTCATCTGAAATTTTGATGCATGCTTACCTGTAACACGATCTTTTTGTGAATGGCGAACTTGGCGATAATGTGAGCCAGCAAGAGGTGGCCGCTGTACTTGCAGGCCGGATCCACGCAGGTTTTGGGGAGCAGGCAAGGCCATGCGAAGGTCATGAGACGCCTCAGCTTGCTGTTCCTGCTCTTGTTGTTGTCGTGGATGTGATGAGGAGCATGTTCTACCAGCAGGGTTGAGAACTGAAGCAAGTAAATCCTCAATGAGTCGGCCAGATCTGCCTGCTTCTCAGGGTCAAGAACCTACAATAGCGAGAAAAATTATGTGTTACAAGACACTAAACAATGCATAGTTTTTTAGGGCTGTGAGGTATATAGCAGACTTAAAAGTCTGTTTAAACTTGAACAGCCTCCTTTCCTGCTGGAGGTGTTGAAAACAAACCCGGGGAACAAACGGGCTGTTTGGTTTGCTCTTTGCTATGATAATTACCAGCAGGGGAGAGACAATCAATTTAAGCGTGAAATAAATGAAGGCTATTAACCTTCATTGCTTGGAAAACAAACACTATGACCTTTATTGTGGCCTTGACATTTCTGCCGGTGAAATAACAGCCAGAGGTCATCCTAGATGAACTGGTGACTCGATAAAAGACTGCTTATGGTGCTGCAGGAGCGGGTTACCTTGGTGATGAAGACACTAGTGATGCTCTCAGGGTTGTCACCCTCTGGATTGGGCGGCCCCAACAGTTGCTCGCTTTCTCCTTTCTCAAAGCTGTATAGGAAGGCTGGGTTCAGGATGTGCTGCAACACCTGGAAAGTGGAAACAAATAACATGCAAGTTACATTTATGTATTTACACTGAGGATATCAAAGAACTGGGTTTATCAAATGAGCAGCATTACGATTGTTTGAGAAAAAAAATTTTTTTGTTGCCTGTTATTCATCCCAAAGGTCTTGGACTCCAAACTGACACCATGGCATAGATATATGATGTTGTTATAGCCTATATAAATAAGTTGTATAAATATAAATGACAAAAGAAAATATTGTTTATTATCATCACTAATAATTATATTAATAGAAAGACATCTCAGAAAAGCTGCCTCCTATGATGGGTAACCTGCTTCATGTATAACAAGAACTAAGGGCCACTGGAGTCTTCATGTGAGTGTATATTTACTTATATGCCAACATTTCTACTTATTGCTTTGTGTTATCTTCACGGTTCACGGAGAGTGAATCTTTATAGTTTTTAAGCATGTTGTAATTTACTGAATTGATTGAATTTGCTCAAATGATCAAAACCATGGCTGCTTTGGCAGCGCTGGCATAGATAAAGCCATTAAAATGTTAGTGTGATGATGACAGAAGAGAGAGAGAAAAAAGGCACAATGTAGCACCTCAAATTTGGTTCATTTGTAAGTTAACTGATGTTAATCACACTGATGATCATTATATTACTGTCACCGGCGAGTTGTGTCCATGTTTTAGATGCTCAAAATTCCTTCAAGCCTTTCCTTCCCATACGTTAACACTTATGTGTTACATAATTAGCATATTTGAACACTAATGGCTTTGTTTCTGCTTCACATTATTAATAAATACAAAAAATCATAGATTAATAAGCATGTCAACCATGTACCACTTGGTATTTTAAGCTATGGGATAATACTAGCTTTGTACAAGACAATAGTTTGTCTAGTCAGACACAATGGTTGTGTTGTTTGCAGCATGTGGATTTATTCAAACATGGGGGCCGTGGGGCTGCAGGTGTTCCTTCATTATCCCTCGTCCTAATGAGCCCCTCTACCGTTCGCATGAATGATGGATCACAACAAATCCTTTTCTACACTATCCATCACAGCACAAACCGCTGCGGCTCCAGCTGCCTGGAAACATCACCTTAAACGTGTATTCTGTTAAGAGTGCGCAGCTGCTGAGCTCTCCTGGGGAATGTTTGGGATGCAACGTCTGTTTGGCTGCGAGGGGTGATTTAGCAGAGCAAGAGCAGCCTCAGCCATCAAAGCTGTGAAGACTATCTGCTGATACACGGCTACCGTTTCTCAATGTCATTGTAGAAGGTGGCAATTTGAGGAGAACCTCCAGTTCATTTTAATAAACTGGCATTTGATCTCTTACTCAAACTTGATGGAATTCTTTCACATGAATAAAAATGAAGCGGGAATAAGAAACACAGTCTTGAATATCCAGATTGACCCATTTACCCATTGGTGGGTCCATGTACTCCAGGTAGTGCTCGTCCACTATAAACACCCCTCCACAGGATCAAAATAATCAACAAAGAAGGGAACATGAAAGAAGGAAAAAATGCAACACTAATCTATGTGATATGTTGTTATTTAAAACTGCACAATTTTTTTTTTCGTTTTGCCTCAGTGACAGTCAAAATGTCACCCAAAAAAGTAATCTAAACTACTGACGCACCCGAGCTAGCAGAAAAATTATTTGTTTTGAGCCCTGCTCCATCATTTACTACGTTACCCATCTTCTCCAGTGCTGATTAAAGGCAACCCCTCAGCATATGAGCAATGGCTATTAGAGTAATCTGCAGATAAATATTCATTAGTGTTCTTCAAAGACTTCGGTTGACTGTGAAGACTTGCCTTTGTGAACCGAGTGTGTCATGCACGACCAGTCCCTGTCGCCCCTCTTGAGCATACATATTCAGCAGGGGCTGCTTGTTAGCCACATTAGATGGTCAACGTTAAGAGAGCGTGACGCTGTGCCACTCTCAACAGAAATGTACCGCAAAGGTGGAATTTATAATGCTGACCATGGAGGTCCGTGTCATGGCATCAGTCACACTTGTGGTAGCTCTTAATCAAAATGAGAGGTCACCACAAAGACAAAATCCATGGGAGTTTCTTCTTATCATGTTAATACTCATACACAGGTGTACAAATGTTTTAACCTCACCTTTGCCTTGAGCTCATCATTAAAGTGTGGGTCATTGAACTCCACGAAGCGGAAGAAGAGTGCTCGTTTGTGTGTGATGCTGTAGTTCTTTGGGATCTCCTCCTCCATGTATTCCTTCAGGAAGGTCATGTTGCACAGGAAGCGACCAGTGAAGGCTCTCAGAAGCTGAAAGAGTAGCTCAATCTCAGAGAAGTTGCGTCTGAAAGAAAAATTACAACTTTAATTTGAGTAATGCCCAGTTCAGACCAAGAACAATAACTATAACTATAAAGATAGCTATATTAGCGTCCACACCAGCAGACGATATCATCTGTTTATTCTAAGCACACGCTCATTTGCCGCTTTAAATTCTCGAGCTCGTTATAGCAGGAATAATTCAATGGATGTCAATGTTATTGGGTGTTGATGCTTGTATCGTTCATCAGCTGGAAAAAAATCTTCTTAAAGTGATTCCAATGATATAGTTTATCTGTACCTTTATCTTTATAGTTGTGGTGTGGATTTTGCTATTCTTTAATACTGAGAACAATTTTTAGAACTATGTCTTTATTGTTATCTTTATAGTTATCGTGCTTGGTGTGAACAGGGCTTAGAAATATATTTTACAAGCTATTAACAACATTTAAATTAGTGAAGTGTGTAATTTATGCACCACCAAACAGAAAACACTTACTTGCAGTAGCTAAGCAGACAGTATGCTAGTAGTTTGGGCTCTTTCCAGTTGGTTGCAGCCATGTTGTCTTTGCGATGGCGTTCCTGGAAGGACTCACTGACCCACACACGCCTGAGCTGACTCACTAAAGAGTGCTGACCCGCCAACCAGCCTTCATCGTTTTTCACAATGATGCTTATGATCTGAGGGAGTTTATTAATGTTCATTAATATTCAACTCTAAAAACAAGCACATTACATCAAATCTAACAGTAAACGGTTCAGTTAAGAGAGTGTTTGGCCTACCTTGATGGCCTGGAACTGCAGGTCAAGGCGGGCAGTGCTGGTGGAAGGAGAACCAGGTCTCACAGTTGTTGCAGGCCCAGCTGGAACCAGCAGAGGGACAAATCGATTTGGGTTAGAAGCCAAGACATCTCGAAGTGGCTTGGCATCTTTGTGCTTCAGGAAACTCTGCAAATGAGAAAAATGAAAATAGGCTTAAGAAAAAGCACCATTCATGACTGATAACGTAACATTTAAGATATCATTTTTAAACAAAAACACACAATATAGTATGAGGTATGGAGAGAAAAAAATAAAAATAAACCATGAACATGCGGCTCCACTGTGGGTCATTGAGAGTGGCCTCCATCATGAAAAGCTCCACTGTTTGAGATGGATGACGAGTTAGGAACTTGATCAGTGGCTCTCTAAAGGGACTGCCGGCCTGTGGAGTAAAAACGTGCAAATTGTGTAAAACCACAATATTCGTATTGAATAAAATATCCTTCAAATTGGTTCAAAAGACTAACTTTTAATAAATGTTTTAAATGTAACTGAATCCTGTGAAAAATCGAATTTTCAGCAGCCATTACTCAAGTCTTTGTCACATAATCCTTCACAAATCATTTCAATTTGCTGATTTAGTTATCAAGAAACAATTTGTATTATTTTCAACATTCAAAATACTTGCACAGCTTAATATTTTTGTGGAAATGGTGAATTTTTTTTTAAACAAACGTGTCTTTGATCATTTAATGCATCCTTGTGTGTATATATCAAATATAACATACAATGTTTGATGCTTTAAATTGATCACATATACATGTTTGTGTAAAGTCTATTCAGTGATTTACAAATCTGCCCCATTAGTCTTATTATCTTGATTTCAATGCGGGATGAAAAAAATACTAATAGGTATTCATATTCAATTTCATTTGAAACCTCTTTGTATATTTTGTACCTCTATGAGCATCGCCCTTTCCGTTTTCATGACCACTTCCAGCAGAGGTTTCACCAGTGTCTGTGGAGCAGCTGGTATCAGGTGGAAGAGGTTTATAATGGCTGAACAGATCCTCATTTCCTGCAGAAGTGCATGAAGGAATGCATCACAGTGACTGTTAATGATAACCAGCAATGGAAAACCAAATGTACCTCCTGTAATATATAATCAACAGTGACAAGTTGAAGAACATCTGTGGGAAAGTCAGAGTGGCAGGCTGGTTCGTGAAAACATCATAGATCCACGGGACATCATACGGTAGCAGGATTGAGAGGGACCACTTCAGAAATGTGAAATATAGAGGTCAAACACAACACCACAGACACAGAGTTATGGTTGCAAAGACTCCACTAGCACAGAGTAACCATGAGCACAATGAAGACCCCACAGCAGGCCGCCATCTCACCTCTACACCCTCCATGGCAGGCTGCGCCAGAACAGGAGACAACAAACAATCAGCAAAGCAGTGTGGGTAATGAGTGCTGCATGGATTGAAGAGATGGGTTCATATGAATGGTGGTGTGTGTGATTCTAGGTTGCGCACTTGTTGCAGAGGCCAAAAAAAAGCTTTTTCTGAATTAAAAAAGGGAAGAATTTCAGCTCCATCCACAGATCCATTGATTTTCAGCATATAAACTGAAGGTGAGAGAAATCGTGTGAGGGAATACACCGTACTGATTAATTAGCATGAAGGGCATTACAAAAGTATGAGCGTTAGGACCATAGCGCTAAATGATGCAGAACTGCCAAATTGATGATTGTTACTAAACATTTAAATGCAATATTTTAATAATTATCTTGACATACAAGTAATGCACACAATTCAATAATGTTCAAAGCTAACCTAAATACTTGCAATAATATTTGTGTGTGTATATATATAAACATACACATGTTTTGTATTGTATAAAAAATATTTTGCATAAAGAAAACCTAAACTGCTATAAGGATCAAATTTTTTGCATTGAGATTTTCAGGACAGTTAAGCAGATTTTACTTGTGTTTTAGGTATCAGAGCATTTTAATGAGAATGAGTACAGTATTGGGCCCAATAATGATGCCAGTATCAATAACGGTGGATCCCTAACTATATCAAAACTTGCATTTATTTTTTATTTAATGAACATTATGTCATATATATTACAAATCCAACATTTTAGTAGTCCTAAAAGCATATGTTTTGATGTTTTTTTCCAGGGGTAAAACATGAACAGGACTCATTTTTGTGATAAATATGAAGAAAAAAAATCATTTTGTACAGAATGGCACAGAGAACAAGGCACAGTCTTCATAATCCCTGACTGCATCTTCACACTATATTTGGGACACTGTCAATATATTTTTACACTGAGAAAACATTGAAATACAAGCACTGAAGAATAAACCCAGTACAGAAGCAGCACCCCAGCATGAGTATATGCTCTCATGAAGGATAAATCTGTACGCTCTCCCTGAACAGACCTTCTTTTTCTCTGCATGACTAAACTAATCTTCTGGAACTAGCATTCTGAATGCCCCCCACCCCCCCAACCCTGAACCCGACTGACCCCGCCTCATTGTCATGTATGGCTGGTCATTCTGTCATTGTTGTAAGAATATTAAGAACTGCAGGAACAGAGGGCCAATTTGCATGTAATTATAATACATTTTAGAGAAAGGCAGGGCGTGAACAAGACAGAAAGAATGGCAGCTCGGTTTGAAGCATGGAAACAGAAAGGCTTTCTCCCCTTCTCTTACGCTACAAGGTCATCTGTCCAACAAGATAACGAGGATCCAGAACTCTGTGGCTCGTTACTTAGGCGGCCTGGGGGTGGATGGCGCCTAATTAATCATTGATTGTAATATGGCCACTCACAGAGCCTGAGTGGGGCGGTCTGGGCTGGAGGAGGGAGTCCAGTCCAGAGCGCTCATCTCAGCTCTCTTCATCTAGACCCTTTCTGCTCAATTGATATATAACGTGGCTGTCGCCCTTGTGAAGTACAACAAATAATTCAACAGATATTAAAACAAGCTTATACTTACACTGCCATCACTACGCTGGCCTCCTTTATGAGTGATCACCACCACCTCCATCCATTTACGCAGATGTTGCTGCAAGAGCAGAGGAAACACTTGAGTCTGTGCTCTTGGTCACAGAATTTATATACTGTCTAATATAAATAAATATTCGGCTCGGTTTAATTCTGGTGTCACGGTTCGGTACATTTTCTATACGGGGGGCGGGGTAATTGGTTACGTTGCAATGTTGGAAATATTAAATTTTAATCCACGAAGGCAAGCCAATGGATATCACACAAGCAACGTGCAAACTTTGCGCAAGAGTTATGCTTGTGAACATCTTAATCTCAGTCAATTGTGCAGAAAGTGAAAGTAAAAACGGAATGACAGAGTAATGACGGAGCTTTATAGAAATTAATAAGTTTTAGCAAGGATGCTTTAAATGTATCAAATGTATCAAAGTGATGATAAAGACATTTACAATGTTACAAAAGATTTCTATTTCAGATACATGCTGTTCTTCTGAACTTTCTATTCATCAAAAAAACCTGAAAGTTCTACTCAGCTGTTTTTATCATAATAATAAAACTAAATGTTTCTGAGCAGCAAATTATAATATTAGAATGATTTCTGAAGGATTGTGTGACTGGAGTAATGATGCTAGAAATTCAGCTTTGAAATCACAGAAATAAATTACATTTTTAAATATATTCAAATAGAAAATGAAATATTTCAAAATTTTTACTATTTTGGATCGAATAAATGCAGACTTGGTGAGCAGAAGAAGCTTCTTTAAAAAAAACATAAAAAAATTGTGCTGTTCCAAAACATTTGACTGGTAGAGTACACATAAAATAAATCATTTATTTTAGAATATTTTTTTTGTTATATTTAAAAATATTAAACTTAAATACATGGAAGCCATTAATCCAGTCTTCGGTGTTTACATCATCCTTCAGAAATCATTCTAATAATCTGATTTGGTGTTTAAGAAAAAATTCTTAACATCATCAATGGTGACTTGTCCTTACCATCATTTGGTCACAGAATTTGTCATTGAAGGAGTTGGGGAAGAGACGAGTGACAGATGTCAGTCTGTTGACCACATTGAGCGTCAGACTGCGATAGTCTCCGAGCATCATCAGCAGGGGCCGCATGTGTGTATGGATCTGATCCACCTCGATAGTAGCCCCCTCTAAGAACTGAGAAACACATTTGAACATGAACACACACTCTCAGACTTCAAAGCATATATATAGCTATTAAACAGCCCATGAGAGCTTAATAGAGACAGCTGCTTTTACATGCGCTACAAGGAAGACTACAAGATAATAGCATCTTAAAACCCTGTTTTTCGCTACTGTCCTGTCAATTCAAAGGAGCAGAAAAACTCTAAACCCAGCGCAACAAGAAAGGCCATGCCAGCCTTCTGCAATGAGACGATGCATCACGGCCAAATTCATTTTCCTCTCAGCCTGTTTCACTCCATCCTGTATTGATCTTTTCAGGCAGGACTCATTAGAAGCAGCAGGGCAGAGGAAGAGTGTGCGGAAGAGACTAAGAAATAGGAGAAAGGAAATGAGGCTTGTGGAGGAAGAGGGCTGACCTTTCTCATGCAGGCCTCTCCGGCCTCCTGGAGCTCACTGTTAGTGGAGTTGAGGGCCTTGAAGAGGGCTGCAATGATCTTCTCTCGGGATTGGGGAAGGTAGTTACAGGCCGCCAAGGCATCTGAATAGACCCAAACGGAACCGTTAAACAGAAAAAAATATAAAAAGGAGGACACTCAGGCCCTAATATTCAGTACAATTTTTTTTTTCCAGTTACGTGGCAGACACCAAAAACATTTACATATATCAGTTTGTGACAGTGTCAAACAACAGGTCACTGTTCTAAAACCTAGTGAGCTGCCTATGTAGGCAGCATGTTAAGGCATCCCAGGCACATTACATACAGAAAAATAGGAAGCATGATATTGTTGCATTCCAAGATATCAAACCTTGAAGGCAGCACTGAATATATCCTCAGCAGAAAGTGCAATGTCCATTACAATATGAAGCAGTACAACGGTTTAACAAAAAGAATGCTTCTTGAGCACCAAATCAGCATTTCTGAAGAATCATGTGATACTGAAAACTGGAGTAACACGCTGTAAATTCAGCTTTGCCATCATAGGTAAAAATTATAATAAATACACACATACATACACACACACACACAATATTAGGACTGTAAAAAAAAAAAATAATCGAATTTCGAATATTCGTCGAATTTTAAATAAAAATCCACATTCGAATGCAAAATGCTGCATTCGAATTTTAGGTGTCTGTCAGGCAGCTTGGCACACAAAATGCGATGACGAGGTGTCGTTGCATTTTAAAACTTTTTTTTCTTTAGCCTGTCCAGTTGAACCCACTCGATGCGGTGCTGCACATTCAAAATATTGCGGAAAAAGAGATGTTGTTTGCCTCAAAACTGAAACCAAGCCGTTCGCACAGAACGCATATTTATTGCATTTTCTATAGACATCTATCATCGTTGGACTCGCGTCTCACAAGAGAGCCCAAAGCCATGTCAAGTTCATGTAAGTTCAACTTTAAAAAAAAATATGTAATTACTAGATTAAGAAACTAGCTTGCTAGAGAACGTGCATACTAACAGCATAAACATGAACCTTGCGATCATATGATTAAATGTTAATAAATTGCGTGTATCAGCAATGATAAATCTTTTGAGTTTAAAGCGGCTCAGACAGAAAGGCTGCGAGTGCCCTGATAGAGATGCGCTGTTGGAGCTATGTGCTCTTTTCCTAAATGCATAACTTGCATTTCACAGGTATATTCTCCATTTGTAAATGTTAGAAAGCCATGGAAATACTTTCATTTTGCTGCAGACGTGCATGATCTTTTGCTTTGCGATTCTCCGTTAAACTTCACAGACTTGGTTCTGAACGTGCGCCCCAAACAGAGTGCAAAAACTCGGACTAAAATATACATTTTGCTGAAATGTTTGCAGTTGGACATTTTAAACCTACAAGTATGTGTATTTGTATGATAGCACTAACTGTAAAGTGACTGTAATGGGGTAATCAAAATAGCCTTTTTACTCCATTGTTTTTAGATTGCAATGTTACAATGTTAGAATGTAATGTGATTTTAACCCTTTTTGCACATTATATATGCCTACATGGTTACACTTACAGTCACTCTCTGAGGCGCCCTCTTGTGGCCTCAGAGAAGCCAAAAGCCTTTTTTTTCCTAAGTGAATTTATGCCTTTTCAGGGCTCTAGACTAAATTTTTGCACTGGGTGCACTGGTGCGCCTAACTTTTTTTCTTAGGTGCACCAGCACAAAAGTTAGGTGCACCCAAATTTTTATATAGGCAATATTGACTAGTAAAACGACTAACTAACAATCTGGTCAACATAAAGTTCTTTATTTGAAGCACAATTCTACAAGAAAGGTAACTTACTGAAAAAGTGTTGGTGCTTAAAGTGCTTCACTGAGCAGAGATTTAAACTTAAAACATCTCAAGATAAATTAAATCTAAATTAAGTGTTTTAAGGGCGTCAAACTGAACATCTCATGGCTCAATGTATTATGGACTATCCTCCATTGCAGTTACATGCCCCTCGAATGGCCAACTCCTGTAGTTCGGCCTTCTTGATCTTTGTCCTTGGCTAAACCAGCTGGCCACACTCTCTCTAGCATCAACATCTTCCAGACTTGACCCCTCTACACTGAGTCTTATCAGATCTTCCACTGTGTCTGAACGAAGGGATGCTCTAGTGCAGTGCTTCTCAAACCCCCCCCCCCTTAAACCCATAAAACAATCCTGCGCCCCATCCCACCACAGACTACCAAATAATTGCACTAAACATAATGAAAAAAAAAAGTATTTACAGTTTTTATAACCAATTCTTACTATGCCAGAAAGAAGTATACTTAGGCCTTTAGTGTTATGTTAGAAGCATTTTTATACTCATACCTTTTCTTGATTTAATATTTTGAATTGTTTTTAGCTTTATTTTCATTTAAATGTTTAGTTTTGAAATGTTGTATGCATTTGTCATGTTTATTTCATGTCTTTATCTTCTTAAATGTGTGTATATAATATGTATAGTTTTAACTTTTAATTTTAGTTACTTCTTATTTGTAAGCCGCTTTGGATAAAAGCGTCTGCTAAATGACAAAGTAAAGTAAAGTAAAAAATAACTGTTCTGTCTAATCGTCTCTCTGTACTCATACTGTATTTTAATGCAGCCAAATTCTCAATAAAACTGTTTTACTTTATATATTTACTGTTTATGTTGTCAGTCAGCAGGATAAATATGAAATAATGACTGAAACGCGTCCCTTTAAGAATACATAACCAGCTCTCCCTTCCAAGAAGCTAGTCTGCACAAAAATACTAATTTATAATTGTATTGAGCCATGTCTGATGAAATCAAATAATACACAATATAAGACAAGACAATTCCAGTGCTGTGATTTCTTCTATATTTGCATGTACATTTAGAGAAGCAAATAATATCTGTTTTACTGAACGGGCTCCTCTCAGACGCTCGCTGAACAGAGCAGATGCAGAGAAAGCGCGCTGATCTCGCGCCGTTGCGGCGATCAAGAGACACTCTGAGAGACTCGATTTGTCACTAGTTGCTTTTTTTGGAAAACAAAAAGTTGCTATGGGGTCTACAAAGGTGCTAAATGTCGCTAAGTTGGCAACACTGCACGCATCTCTACTACTCACCTCTTTCTCTCTGTCTGACTGCAGCAGCACACGTGACGCATTTGTCAACGCGCACACACACATACAGGAATATCTGGACCACGGCCAATCAGGGGGGGGGGGGGTCCGCCCTTCACTATCTCTGATTGGTTTAGACCACGATATAAGCCTAACGGGAGTGTCTTTTGTTGAGTTTCTGAGTCGCGGATACTTTTTTTCTTTTCTCGAATGGCTGGACGCACCAGTGCGCCCTGGGATTTTTGTTAGTCGCACCCGTGAGAAATTAGGTCGCACGTGCGACCAAATTGGTCGCACTCTAGAGCCCTGCTTTTAAATTCTAATATAATTCAAATTTTGATAATATTGTCACTGAAGAAATGACACTTTGCTGCAATGTAAAGTAGTGAGTGTACAGCTTGTATAAACAGCCACAAAAGTGAGTCCTACTTCCACTCCTCCATGACGACATCACAGAGCTGGTGGATGTTAGAGAATTTGCGCTCCTCCACCTTCCATTTGAGGATGCCCCACAGATGATCAATAGGGTTTAGGTCTGGAGACATGCTTGGCCAGTCCATCACCTTTACCCTCAGCTTCATTAGCAAAACAGTGGTCGTTATCATGTTGGAATACTGCCCTGCGGCCCAGTCTCTGAAGGGAGGGGATCATACGCTGCTTCAGTATGTCACAGTACATGTTGGGATTCATGGTTCCCTCAATGAACTGTAACACCCCAGTGCCGGCAGCATTCATGCAGCCCCAGACTATGACACTCTCACTACCATGCTTGACTGTAGGCAAGACACGCTTGTCTTTGTACTCCTCACCTGGTTACCGCCACACACGCTTGACACCATCTGAACCAAATAAGTTTATCTTGGTCTCATCAGACCACAGGACATGGTTCCAGTAATCCATGTCCTTAGTCTGCTTGTCTTCAGCAAACTGTTTGCGGGCTTTCTTGTACATCATCTTTAGAAAAGGCTTCCTTCTGGGACGAGAGCCATGCAGACCAATTTGATGCAGTGTGCGGTAAGGCTGTGCAATTAATCGAATTCGATTAACATGCGCATCTCAACAGTAAAGCCGGTTTCTTGATTAGCAGGAAATCGCCATCACCTGTTTTCAGATGGAGCGGCAGTTAATACACAGAGCCGTAGTTCACTGAAAAGCTATGCAATATTGCGATCATAATCGAAGGCGTCTGTTATTACAAACGCAATATGTCCTAGCTTATCAGAGAACTACGGCTCTGTGTATTAACTGCCGCTCCATCTGAAAACTGGTGATGGCGATTTACTGCTAATCAAGAAATGCCAATGCCAATCACGGAACCGGCTTTACTGTCGAGATGCGCATGTTAATCGAATTTGATTAATTGCACGGCCTTAGTGTGCGGCGTATGGTCCGAGCACTGACAGGCTGACCCCCCATCCCTTAAACCTCTGCAGCAATGCTAGCAGCACTCATCTATTTCCCAAACACAGCCTCTGGATATACTTGCTGAGCACGTGCACTCAACTTTTTTGGTCGACCATGGCAAGGCCTGTTCTGAATGGAACCGGTCCTGTTAAACCGCTGTATGGTCTTGGTCACCGTGCTACAGCTCAGTTTCAGGGTCTTGGCAATCTTCTTATAGCCTACACCATCTTTATGTAGAGCAACAATTATTTTTTTCAGATCCTCAGAGAGTTCTTTGCCATGAGGTGCCATGATGTACATCCAGTGACCAGTATGAGAGAGTGAGAGCGATAACACCAAATTTAACACACCTGATCCCCATTCACACCTGAGACCTTGTAACAAGTCACATGATACCGGGGAGAGAAAATGGCTAATTGGGCCCAATTTGGACATTTTCACTTAGGGGTGTACTCACTTTCGTGGCCAGCGGTTTAGACATTATTGCAAATTTACACTGTTATACAAGCTGCACACTCACTACTTTACATTGTAGCAAAGTGTCATTTCTTCAGTGTTGTCACATGAAAATATATAATAAAATTATTTACTAAAATGTGAGGGGTGTACTCACTTCTGTGAGATACCGTAATACAATTGGAAATAGTTATTTTAAATTGAAATAATATTTCTCAAGATTGCAGTTTTTACTGTATCTCTGTTATTATTATTAGATTATTTGTATACATATAGAGTTGCTGCCTATGTAAATTCTTCAAAATCAATCGCTTATCAGGATCCATTTCAGTTAGCATGCTGCCTTAGAAGAAAGGTGCCTGCCTATGTAGGCAAAAATCAGCCAGGCAGCTCACTAGGATTTAGAAGAGAGTCTATATATTGTATAGTTTCTTGTATATGTATAAATAAAAAAGTAGCACATACTGAGAGCAGCAATGCGCAGCGGCACCAGTGAAGGAAGGCTTTTATAACAGGGCAGCTTCATCAACGCAGCATCCTCAGCTTCACACAGGTTCAGCAACTGTGTCAAATCAGAGATACTGGAGCTCAGAGGAAGCACACAGAGCATCAACACATTGGTGATTTCATATTACCCCCTTAAAAGCAGAACGTTTCAGGCTGACCTCTGTGTAAAAGACTTTGTGCTCCACCACATTGAGGTCCATGGTGAAGAGGCGGGGCTGTAGGGTGGTGCAAAAGGTGTTGCCCTCCATAAGGCCGATCTGAGCATTGGCGGGCTGATGTCGCAGAAGGTGTTTCTTTGGAGGAACCATGTCCTGCAGCACCTGGAGGAAATAAGGAAAGTTTTAAACTTTCCCTGAATAGAGGAAGGAAGCTGACTGACTTACTATTCCTTCCTTGCCAGAGTTAACAAAAATAATTGTGTGATAGCCCTGGGCTCATGTTGATAGAGTTGATGGAACGGTCACTTGGCCAGTGTAGCATTATCTAAACAAAATATAAGTGTGTTGTAAAGTATACAATTGTTTTTCTGTTAAATTTTGTGTCCATGAATTGTTCTGATTTAAGTCAAAATAATATAGAACAGGCCAAACAGATTATGTTTTGCCAAGAAAATAAATCTAGTCAAATTGGAGTGGTATATTTATAGGGATTAAAGCAAAAAAAAAACATGAGCCTGAACTTTTTTCCCCGGGTGGGGGTTTGGTTGCGGGGGTGGACACATTCGCAGGGTTATTTGGCAAGCAAAAAAAAAAAAAAAAAAAACTTTTATTTGGCAAGCAAAAAAAAAGAAAAAACACAAGGATATATACAAAGACAGTTTACTACAGAAAACTACAGTTCAGTTAAATTAATAACAACAAAAACAATAAAAGACTCTTTTATTAAAAGAATAAAAGAAACTTAAAATTGTTACAGATACTGTTAAATGAAATTCCAGGACTTTAAGCACTACTTTTTGATTTTCAAGGACCCAAAATAGAGATCTCACTTATCAAACAACATGTGGCAACTTTAACATTTGAAAGGAATCTATGGCAAATGTATCACTTTCCATATGATTGACCTGTGCACTTGGGAAATTATGAGCTATATCACCGCTTATCGACACTAGGGGTGTGACAATGCACTTAGCTCACGAGATGAGACAAAATACAGATACCTGGTTCACGATATTTTAATACTTTTTTTAAGAAATTTTCAATGATAGAATATTTATCTATTAATCACAAAAAGTAAACAATGCAGCAGTGTTAATTTCAGTTAGATTTGAAACCATGGCCTCAGCTCCCGAAGGGTTAGGGACTGGGTGACCAGACGTCACGTTTTTCTAGGGAGTCACAATTCGTTGTCAAAGTTAGTGAAGGCGGGATCGCACTGATAGAAATGCTCTCTCACGCACGCTCCACTTCTTCAGTTCTCATACAGCGCGCAATCAGTGCTCAAATACACACACAGCAGTCAAAATGTCTATCGTGTGGAGTATATAATGTAAAAACAGTTGTTATTTCAGTAATTCAACTCAAATTGTGAAACTTGTGTATTAAATAATTCAATGCACACAGACTGAAGTAGTTTAAGTCTTTGGTCTTTTAATTTTGATGATTTTGGCTCACATTTAACAAAAACCCACCAATTCACTATGATCAACATTTTGGCTCAATTTAACAAAAAACACCAATTCACTATGACATGCCCAGGGCAACAAATTAGAATATAGTGACTAACTTTGCCCAGGGCTTAGACACTGGTGCACTTTTTGCTGGGCGCCTAACTTTTTTTTGGTGCGCCTGCACCACTTTTTTTTTTGTGCACAGAAAAATGTTAGGTGCACCCAAATTTTTCGTATAGGCAATATTGACTATTAAACGATTAACTAACAATCTGGTCAACATAACGTTCTTTATTTGAAGCACAATTCTACAAGAAAGGTAACTTACTGAAAACGTGTTGGTGCTTAAAGTGCTTAAAGTTAAAACATCTCAAGATAAATGAAATAAAAATAAAATCTAAATTAAGTGTTTTAAGGGCGTAAAACTGAACATCTCATGGCTCAGTGTCTTATGGACTATCCTCCATTGCAGTCACATGCCCCTCGGATGGTCAACTCCTGTAGTTTGGCCTTCTTGATCTTTGACATTGGCTAAACCAGCAGGCCACACTCTCTCTAGCATCAACATCTTCCAGACTTGACCCCTCTACACTGATTCTTATCAGATCTTATACTGTGTCTGAATGAAGGGATCTGAATGAAGGGATCTAGTTGCAGTGCTCCTCAAACCCCCCTTAAACCTATAAAAAAATCTGGCGCCCCTATCTCACCTCAGACTACCAAATAATTTCACTAAACATTATGAAAAAAAAAAGTATTTAAAGAGGAAAAAAAACACCTGGTCTGTCTGTGCTCATACTGTATTTTAATTAGGGATGGGTATCGTTAAGGTTTTAACGGTATTACTACTCTTATCGATCCGGCACTTTATTCTAATCTGTACTTTTTATATATATATATATATATATATATATATATATATATATGCACACGCACACACACACACACACACATACTGTATATATATATATACATAACACACACACACACACACATATATATATATATTATATATACGTATATACATACATCTATATTTATATGATAGATTAGCAGCTTAATTAACATTGCTTTATATTCTGAAATGTTACATAAGTATTTAATTAAATAAATATAAAACATCAATTTGTAAATGCACCAGTGTGCAGGCATTTTTAGTGTTTTATATACATAAGATACAGTAAGAACATGAACAAAGAAACAAAGTTAAACAAACTGACAAATATACCATTTGTCATACCATAAAACAAATGTCCAAATGAAATAAAAAAAAACTGTGATTAAATTTGTCCATGAATGTCTACTAACATTAATGTTCAGCTAAGTAATAGCTACAAAAGTAATCTGAAAGTGATCAAATGTAAATGAATACTGCATAGTTTTCACTATATATATATTGATAGATTAATGCTTAAAGCTATAACTTTATTCAGATTAAGAGCTGTGAGTGATTTTCTCTTTGCATTTTTGTTCTTTGATTAACATTAATGAAGCACCAGTCTGTCACTAAGACAAAATATTGACACACAATTTTCTCCCAACTGTTCTCGTTCACTTTATGACATAACATGTGTTTAAGTGAATACTCTCCAAGCCGGCCGTTTTTACATGCTTTGTGTGTATTTGATCGTTTGGACGCGTCTGAAGCTCAAAGTGTACTTTGCTTGTCCCGTTTTAGAGCGCGCCGCGCAGGCACACACACACGCACGCGCACACACGCATGCACGCGCACGCACAGCGCACAAACACGTGCGCACACACACGCGCACACACTTCAGCCTGGGGAACAGCGTCTCTCGTGCGGATTGTACTTTCAAACATTTTATTATCAAACATGTCCAGCAATTTAGTAACTGTAAAGACGGTATTTTACAACAATCGACAGACGATTGATCTGATTCTGACGTTAAGTTTTGGTCAGGGAGGAACGAATGCGCGCCGCTGTGAAGGAAGTTAGTTGAGCTAGAAGAAACGCGGCTATAAAACTTAGAAGCCAAAATAAAATAAAAACCCATTAAATAAACTTAGTTTAATATAACAGCCACAGGCCTAAAGTGTAAGCATGTTTTAATGGTTAATTTCTCCTTCTATCATAAACAGGGCTTTCATGTTGCGTGTGCTGAAACTCCTTCACGTGAGCGCGATCTCGCTTCTGATTTGGGAATAGCAAAAATGCATCATAAACAAAAGTTTGGGGTCCACCCTTCACTATCTCTGATTGGTTTAAACACGATATGAGCTGAGCCAAATGTGTGTATGTTGTTGAAGAACAGGGAGACTCACTCAGTCGCGGATACTTTTTTTTTTCTTTTTCTCGAAACTTTTTTTTTTTTTTTCTCGAAAGGCAGGTGTCACACCCTCATATTTTTTTTAGTGCACCCTCATATTTTTTTTAGTCGCCCCTGGAGAAATTAGGTCGCACTCTAGAGCCCTAGAGCCAGGACATGCCTATCAGCCAATCAACTCAAAACACCTGCAAAGGTTTCCTGAGCATTCAAAATGGTCTCTCAGTTTGGGTTCACTAGGCTACACAATCATGGGAAGACTGCTGATCTGACAGTTGTCCAGGAAGACAATCATTGACACCCTTCACAAGGAGGTAAGCCACAAACATTCATTGCCAAAGAAGCTGGCTGTTCACAGAGTGCTGTATCCAAGCATGTTAACAGAAAGTTGAGTGGAAGAAAAACGTGTAGAAGAAAAAGATGCACAAACCAATCGAGAGAACCGCAGCATTATGAGGATTGTCAAGCAAAATCGATTCAAGAATTTAGGTGAACTTCACAAGGAATGGACAAGGAATGGAGGCTGAGGCGGGGTCAAGGCATCAAGAGCTACCACACACAGACGTGTCAAGGAATTTGGCTACAGTTGTCGTATTCCTCTTGTTAAGCCACTCCTGAACCACAGACAACGTCAGATGCGTCTTACCTGGGCTAAAGAGAAAAACTTGACTGTTGCCCAGTGGTCCAAAGTCCTCTTTTCAGATGAGAGCAAGTTTTGTATTTCAAGTTTTGTATTTATTTGGAAACCAAGGTCCTAGAGTCTGGAGGAAGGGTGGAGAAGCTCATAGCCCAAATTGCTTGAAGTCCAGTGTTAAGTTTTCCACAGTCTGTGATGATTTGGGGTGCACAATGTCATCTGCTGGTGTTGGTCATTGTGTTTTTGTAAACCAACGTCACTGCACCCGTTTTACCAAAACATTTTGGAGCACTTCATGCTTACTTCTGCTGACCAGCTTTTTAAAAGATGCTGATTTCGTTTTCCAGCAGGTTTTGGCACCTGCCCACACTGCCAAAAGCACCAAAAGTTGGTTAAATGACCATGATGTTGGTGTGCTTGACTGGCCAGCAAACTCACCAGACCTGAAACCCATAAAGAATCTATGGGATATTGTTCAAGAGGAAAATTAGAAACAAAAGACCAAAAAATACAGATGAGCTGAAGGCCACTGTCAAAGAAACCTGGGCTTCCATACCACCTCAGCAGTGCCACAAACTGATCACCTCCATGCCACGCCGAATTGAGGCAGTAATTAAAGCAAAAGGAGCCCCTAACAAGTATTGAGTACATATACAGTAAATTAAAATACTTTCCAGAAGGCCAACAATTCACTAAACATTTTTTTTTATTGGTCTTATGAAGTATTCTAATTTGTTGAAATAGTGAATTGGTGGGTTTTTGTGAAATGTGAGCCAAAATCATCACAATTAAAAGAACCAAAGACTTAAACTACTTCAGTCCGTGTGCATTGCATTTATTTAATAAACGAGTTTCACAATTTGAGTTGAATTACTGAAATAAATGAACTTTTCCATGACATTCTAATTTATTGAGATGCACCTGTAGAAATTGTTTATATATTAGCCTGTGTTGATATACGTTTATAAATGATTTGCGTTAGAAATCTAGTGAGATAATGCACACTGTTTTCCTAGATAACCGTTAAGTAACCCAAACTCTCAGCATATCCAGAGGAAGAGTTTAGCGCCTTTCAAACATACAGTCTTTACTGGTAAATTATCATTAAGAGATCATGTGTGAACAGTACCTTTTCAAAAATTGTTCTGACAATCATATCGTTTTTATGGAGATGTGATTATTACTAAACGGTTTACAAAGCTCTGCTGCTCGAGACCCAGGCTTCTTCTCCATTCATCAGAGCTGCGGCTCTGGATATTATTTCGCGTCTCGTGTTTATAAGAGCAACAACTTCTGATTGGCTAGTAATGTTAGTTTGGTCGAGAGTGAAAGCGGTGTTCCTCTCATACTATTGGTAGGCGAACTCGTGAACTCGAACATGATATCAGCAAGTTTTTTTAAATGTAGGACTATCTTTTTTTTTTTTCACAGCCGAACGCCGCACACTGGAGTTCCGGCATGGTGCCGGAGAACTTTAAGCCCTGTATTTATTATTGCAAAACCTAGTTATTTAAATATACAAATTTAAAACAATTGTAAAATGTAAAACAATTGTAAAATTTAAAACAAATGTAAATAAATGTAAAACAAATAAAACACTGATATTTAATTTGAATTAAATAATAAAAAATCAGTTGTGAATAGTTGTAATTTTAGCAAAGAAAATGTAAAAATAAATATAAATGTAATATTAATTTTAAATAATTTAAATAAAATTTTAGCTGTAATTTTTTTTATTTGTTAGAAAAGAAAACTAATGATATATACATTAACGAAAACTTCATAATTTTTTTCTAGCAATAACATGTTTAAAAAAATAAATGTATCATTTTAAATAGTGGGGCCAGGGAAAATGTTGGCAGGTCAAGTAAAAATCTGACCGGGTCAGCAAAGAAAGTCCTGCCACATTTCTTATTATCGCATCAAAAAAATACCACACTCACTTCTTTATGAGGTTCCATGATGATGGTGACGCTCTTGCCTGTGACTTGAGCCAGCACCTGCAGGGAGTGCATAGCCTGCTTGCGGACAGTGGAATTGGGGGAGGTGACCTCCCGTACCAGGTCATGAGTCACCAGATGGAAAGACTTATCCTGGGCAGACAGAAGCTCCTCAGTCTTCTCCTCATCCTTAAGAGGAGTGGCACAGCGTACCAACAACTGCTCCAGCGTGGTCTTTGCCATTGCAACTGCGCCATTAGACACCTGTGAGAGCCATCAATTGATACAGAAGTTCATGTAGGTATCCCAAACATAAATGATTTCTAATAACTAGTGCTGCCAATCGATTTTTAACAAATTTATTAAAATCACACATTTTTCTGAAATTAATCGTGATCAATCCCACCTAACATTAAAGTTTTTAAATATACTTATATTGCAAAAATTTCACATTCAATCTTCATAGTAATGTACAAACAACATAAAGACAGTATATTTCTAATATTTGTTTAATGTCATCTTTTTTATGACTGAAGGCCACTATCACTGATACCAATGAATACTGATTTCCCTATAAGAAAATGTCCCCCTAATATATACACATTGACTATAGCCATTCAACATTGCATTATAATTAAGAGCTATCAATTTGAACATTTATTAGACTTTAAAAATAACTTCTAATTTAAGTGGAATTTAAACAATCTTCACATAAACCCATTATAATAAATGTCATATTTAGCTACCTGCAGAAATATAAAAAAGTTATCAAACACTACATTCAGTTGAATACTTGAAGCTATAAAAGTTATTGATTTCCTCCTCTTTTTTCTTTGATGAACAGACATCACAGCAGCTGGTTATTGGGTTGTTTTGGCTACTATTTATTTAAGAGCCATCATTGCTAAACGTGACACGGATCTGACACGTATTAAATTTTCTTTCAACTCTCTTCCTTTTCTGACCCATTTCAGTCTCTTATAACGAGCTGATGAGTTTAATCAGGTGTTTTAGATGAGGGAGACAGTGCTGGGCTGCTCTGGGACAGTTTTGAAAACCATTTCAGAGACATGTTCTTAAATGTGACTCATATAACATATTACATGCATGCACAGTTTTGAGGCAGCTTTAAATCGCCTTTTTGGTAACTTCATGTCTTAACTGACCACGACATTGCATGCTCGTAGTTTATTTCGTGCTTTGATGTGAAATGATACAGGCTACGGCGCACGCTGGCGCATTTGTGCGTGCAAAAGCACGTGCTACAAGCACGCGCTAGGAGCACAGGACCGTTTCCGCGCTCGTTTGACTGGCGCTGAAATAAAGTCGAAGCGCGTCTGAAACGTCTCCAGTTTGATGTGCTCGTAAAGACATTCTGCAACTGAAAAAATGCACTCCTTGTCAAGAAAAAAAAGAGACAGAAGTAGCAGCTATGAGTGGGGTGACCAACCCTAGCCCCGCCCCTGCGTTAACGGCATTAAATCAATTTTACCGCATTAAACTGAAAAAATGAAATCGCTTGAGTTAATGCACTAATTTTGACAGCACTACTAATAACATTAGGAAGTGTTTGTACCTCTCCTGTGAGGTCCATCATGACGAAGAGCAGAGCTTTGAGGAAGGTCAGCTGATTCTGCAACACCCAGATCAGAGGAAGCCTCTCCATCAGGAACTTAATGGACACCACTCCACCCAGCTTAGCATACCAGGCCTGCTCATAGCAGCATGCACATAGCCGCTCCACAATGTAGGAGAACAACGGCAGCTGGCACGCCTGAAGAAAGAACCAGCTAAATTTTTTAAAAGAAGGCCTTTCAAGTGGAATGTGAAATTATGTGGAAAGAAAAAAGTTTTAGGGAAGACAAATTTCAAGAGAAGTTCTCACCCTTTCCTTGGAGCCCAGGATAATGCTGGCAACATCAAAGATGACAGCAAGTGCCACTTCCCCAATCTTGCACAGCTCCTTCTCCTCATAGGCCATGCAGATGGCGATGGCGTCGATCAGCACGAGGGGGTCCATGCCTTTGGAGCCGTTCTCTTCACTGTGAAACATAGCCGTGCTGGGCTGGCTGCCGGACTGGTAGCATGGCAGCAAGAAGGGACCTAGGGCAGAAAATTGAGTTATGTGATGATCTGAGCATTACATTGCTGCTGCTAAGCAAAACCTCATGAAATATTTTAAATAGGATGTGCTAAAAGCCAAGAAATGTCTCTGTTGTCAATAGAAAGTTACTCTTTAAGGGTGTTGGGACACTTGGGTATATTTCACTAGCTAAAATCATGTTTTTAATGGTACAATAGTAATATTACTAGAGTAAAAAAATTAACCTTTTTATTTTTATTTAATGAATTTTGCATCCTAATGCAGACTCAAATGTAGAGGAAAGATTTCCTGAGTCATAGGTCAAGGAACAGACAACTATAGCCAATCCTTGCATCCATTAATTACCATTTTGTACGATCCAGACGCCAAGCATTTCTTTCCACAAGGTCATAAATTATATTCATTATATTCAATAAAGAACATTAGTGGAAAAATAACAGCATTGGCTCTACATACCTTACTAATATTAAATAACTACCAATCTCAGCTTAAGGGTTAGTTCACCCACATTGTAGTACTCTCATGAATATGCATCAAAGACTGACACGGAGTGTGTTTTCATACTTCATAAAATTGCGGTTGAACCACTGATTTCACATGGACTATTTTATCGAAGTCCTTACTACCTTTCTGGGCCTTGAACATGGTAGTTCCATTGCTGATTATGCAGGGTCAAAAAGCTCTCGGATTTAATAAAAAATCTTAATTTGTGTTCAGGTCTTGCTGGTTTGGAACAACATGAGTGCGAGCAATTAGTAACAGAATTTAAATTTTTGGGTGAACTATCCCTTTAACCTATATCTCTGTTAACTGTAAACATTGCGTGGGTGAACACTTCAAGTCAAGAACTTCAATATAGATGACATTATCAAACAGGCAGAAAGATTCCTCACCGCACTGCTGAGCCACTGCCACCATAGTGTAATGGCGGATCAAACTGGCAACGAAAGGTAGAGCGCTGGGCCTGAGATCCTTGATGACCGCGGACATGAACGCACCCGTCAGGGCCTGCTCGAACGTCCTGCGTGCTGGGGTGTCCTGGGCTTTGTACCGGTGGGAGATGATCACGTTAGGGATCCACTTCTCTGTGAAGCTGTTGAAAACCAGCAAAGGGATTTAGCTCATAATTCGCATCGCATCCATTACATGCGTCTGAGGTTGAATAACCCAATCAGGCGATTTGATTTGATTACGGAGTATAAAAGGCTTTTTGTGTTTGGACAGCTGAGCCCCATGGGAGTCTGGCTTGGTGTCTGGCTGACATTTTGTCTCATGTTTGGTTATTTATCCCAGCTGATAGCAGCACAATGATGGAGTGAGTGTTTTATCCTTCCTCAAGCCTGTGTTCTATACTGCCAAAGCCGGTAGCAGTGGTGATGGATCGCTCCATTTCATTATCGCTATTTAAAAGGCTTGGCTTAGGGAGAGGACTGAGCCGAAGAGAGCGGTCAGATCAATTCAAATTCATAACGCTGCCACTTGAATGGAACTCAATTATCCGGCCTGGCATTTGCGATATTAAGAGGGCATTCCGCTTTCTGAAAAAGGCCCCTTTCATGATGACCAACGCAGTGTGCCACACTGAAAGAGGGAGAGAGGATGTCATGAATCAAGACATCTAACAGTGGCTCTTCTCCCATATAGCTGACACTCCGTTATTTCGGAAGGGGCCCGTATGACTGGCTTTTGGGGTAAACAGATAAAGTACAGTCAATTAGCCTCAGCGTGGAGATCAATGACTCTGTTATGTGACCCTCCTGCCCCGCCAGTAGAAACGGCTCTGAGTAATTAGCCCTTTGAACACTTTAGACAGTGGCGGCCAGGCTGGATGAAGCCCAGAGGAGCTGCAAACATAGCAAAAACAGTCAAAAATGCAGAGACAGGTTTCAGCCTCACAACCCACAGGAACAAGGCAGCAACTAATAGTTATTTTGATAAACGAATGACCTGGAAATTTTCCCCCCGATTTATGAGGTTTTTAAAAAGCCAAATGTATTTTCTGTATTTTTAACACATATACATACACACACACACACACACACACACACACACTTTAAGGTCTTTTAAAATACCCTGTGGATGCATCTATGTAGACTATGCGGCACTATATATTAAGTGCAAAAAAGGAAACATTCTAAAACTGCTTTAAATCTAAACTTAAAAATCTACTTAATATAAGTAGTTGTTGAATCCCTACTCAAGAACTTGAGCTGTCAGTGTCATGCCTTTCACACCAAACGTAAACAAATAGCCCGAAATCTTTAACAAGAAAAAATGTGGTTTCATATTGAGCTATTTACACAAGTGCCAGTGCATGACACATTAAGTGGATGTCTTACTTGGGATGGGCGAGGAGCTGGTAAAGGGCGTGCTTGTTGTCCTCCAGGCTAGTCATGGCAACCAGGAAGCATTTGATCACCTCCCAGGCCTGTCGTCTGTAATACGGCTCAGTATTGGCACTCTTCAGGCAATCCAGTGCAGTCTCTATAGCCTAGATGCAGAACGAGAATTACGTTAAACGTTACTTGATCACATAAAAAAATACAATTAAACAGCTTAATGAATCACATTAACAACCAAAAAATTAGTTAAATTTTTTTTTTTTTAAACTCATTACAAAATTGCATATGATTGCATGCCTCACACATCATTTTTATTCAAGTTATGTTGCACATTATACAACACTAATCTCCCCGCTTGAGTGACATTTTCTGTAATGACACTTAAAGACCCATCATACATTAAAACATTCTGCAGTGATTAGATGCCTCTTAAACCCTTAAAATATAAAAAGACAAGCTAAAGTGGCAAGACACGTCGAGGGAGAAGATGAGCTAATTAGTAAGATTCAAGGATAGAGAAGGCAGCTCACCATAGAAAGGGCTGTCTGAATGAATTATCGCCGAAGACAGCGTGACCACTGACAGCCACGCAGGTCATTTCAAGAGAGAAAACCCCAAACTGGCTCTTAATACTTATGTGCTCTTGGAAAAGGTGAAATAAATGGCACACGGGCTGAGAAAAAGAGGGTCGTACCTGGCAGTACAGCACTGTTTTACAATTCCTGAGGGTCCTGAGCTGTTCCTGCCTTGTTACTGTCCACATTATTATAAATGTCACATAACCTTGTACACATGTTCAATTCCCAAGAGGTCCCTCCACATAAACTATGTCATTTTTCAAAAGCTCAAGGCTTCTACAGTGGAGGCCTGGCCCCTAAAAATGTGTGTGTGCTCCATATGCAAGCGTGAGTTTTTCTTTAAAACTCTTTGGGAGTTTTGCCCTCATGTTAAATTGTTGCTCCTCCTCAGCAAGGTTGATTAAATTAATCTAGGAACCCCTGGTGACGGACTCTGACACCATGTCTGATTTTTTCAACTTTGTTTAATACCATGATGCTTGTAAATCAGACCAATATGGGCAAAATTAATCAAGCAAGAGAGACCATCAGCTCTAACAGCAGTGCAATCTGTCTCTGACTGGAGAAGCTTCACAGAGAACTTTCTTGAACTACGCTGCATTAGCTCTCATTTACAACCGTCTGGGTTCCTGGAGAGAAGGAACGAAGAACTGCTTCATATTAAACAAGACGACAGTTCAGTTTGGCTGGTGTCCAAATCAAACCTTGCTTGGAAATTTCTACACATATTGAAACAAGTGTGCATGCTTTGAGAGTGAAGGCCGGTCCTATGGGGACAGAATGAGTTGTTGTCTGTCTCGATCCAAACACATCACTGGGCTCCAGGCGGCTGCAAACAGCAGCTGCCGCCTGTGGCAACCACAGGGCACATACAAATGAAATTAAGCAGCAACGGCGCAATGGCGGTAGCATCCATCTTTGTGGAGTGAACACAATTACAGAAATGACAGTTTGCGTTTTCCCAAGCAGCGACGAGCAGCAGGAAGGGCCATTAGCTGGAGTAAATAATCCCGTCTGCACAGCATGGAGAGATTGATTAGAGGGGGGGGGGGCAGGAGGGAAGAGATCAGCACAGCTTACAGCCTGATGATCTACTTAATTACCTGGGGAAGACGATGTCTTTCTGCACACACTACGCTTTGACAGGGATTCATTACATGACGAGAATCCCTCTTCTATCCCCTCAACCACCCCACCGCCTTTCACACACACATATTGAGGGCAAATTGACATATGAAAGGAAGTGGATTCATTATCGTTTATTGATATTGCGCTCAAGCAAGCCAGAAAGTGGTGGTTCCATATGCCACGGTGGTAGTGTTTTTAAAAACATGACATAACCTCTTTTGGCTCTCTGAGAGTCCTTAAAGACAACCAACACAAGCAGATTCATCTCAAATCAACCTTCAACCTAACTATTTTAACAGCACTCAAAAGACACTATTAAATATAAATAGAGTTAGCAATTTCCTATTAAAGAAATAATTGAAACATAATGAAAATATAATTTGAAGCCCAAAGGACAAAATGTCGAAGAAAGTACCAACCACGCTTTTCCTTAAAATGAAGTAAAACTGGTGAAATCTTCTGAAGCCAGATTTGATCAGTTGTATGGTTTTGGAGGAATACTCATATGGACCTTTTTTGTGCTTTTTTCGGCACATCAAAACTTGACAGTGCTTTAGCTTTCATTATTTAGAGAAAGAAAATGGCCAGCACATTCGTTTTTGTGTTTCACAGAAGAAAAAATGGGTTTGGAACAACATGAAGATGAGCATATGAAAACTACTACTAAAGCTGACAAGGTATTTAGCAATAGGAAAATACACAGGGCGAAAGCCTCACCAATACACACCTAACCAGCCGGGCGTTTGCGATCACGTGAACTTGAAGACACTTGTACAAATGCGGATGGGTGACATGAATGGAGATGATTCCAGATCGGCGATTTAGTATTTGGTTTCCCAACAAGGTCCATCGCTCATCACGAAATATGCTGAATGCAGAATAAACTATTTTCCTGCGCTCAAACCTGCCAATCTTAAAGGAAACGCTGTGTATGGCATTTGAGGTAATTTGAGAATTAGCATAAATGTATAGTCTACATAAAAAAAAAATTCAACTGTTACTATTATTATACTTGTTTAAAAAACGTTGTATTATGCTTGTTATAAAGTGTGTGACGTCACGTGCACTAACGCTGGTGGCAACAGACCACCGCCGGTGACGCGGTTGTCACGGCCACCGTCACAGCCCTACTTTTGGTTTATCAATTTTACTGGTAGTCCACTGTATGAAGAATTCTTCAGGTATAATGTGTCACAGTTTACTTTATTTTAGGGATGCATGATATTTATCGGACAGATAAATTATCGGCCGATATGGGTGAAAATTATGTCATTTTTATTGCTCCGATAAATAAATGAAATCCGATATCTAGACCCGATAAAGTACGCTTGCTGTGAAATAAATCAGTCTGATTTATCGGAGATTCATCCTCTTTCTGGCTGCAAGTGACCTACTATAAATTGCAGTGACTCTCATCTTGTGTCGCGCTCATTACTTCATCATTTGTGAACATGTCTTCACAGGTCTGAAAGTTTTTCTCTGTGGCAGAGGAGGACAATGCCATTGCTATTTGCAACGCATGTTCAGCAAGGATTCCGAGAGGAGGAAAAACTGCATCAAGTTTTAACCTAACAAATCAGATATCTCACTTGAAAGGTCGTTATCGCGAATGTCTGCTGTTAGCAAGCACCTCAGGTAGCACTGAGACTAAATATTAGGGATTTATAAGCATCGATCCGATACTGAGGATCGGTAGGTCGGCTCCGATCCAGTCATTTTCTACCCGTCATTCTACATGGCTCAGGTATCGGTCAGACGAGACCCGATCCAAATCCTTTCCTGTGCTTTTTGATGATAAGCTTATAAGTTGAATTCTGTAAGGGTTGTAACGGGTGTTGTTGACGTTTATTAAGCCCCACGGAAGCCACAATCTAAAGGTACACCTTATTATTGTTAGTTTTCGGTACCATAAAGTTTCCTTTCATCTGCGTATTAACATGTATTTCTGTAAGTGCTTTCAGATGAAGGGTTATTTAGGTTGTGGTTAGGTGTCACATTAATAAAACATAATTAAAGGTTGCTTTTTTCGTTTTTGAAGTACTACCCACGTTTTAATGGGAAGGTTGATATTGACAGGGTGGGACAAATCGGAACAACGGCAATCATAGTTCTTACGCTGCGTGTTTGCGTCTGTCTGTCTTTTGTGGTGTAACAGTTTATCGGGACTCGAGACAGCCTTTGCTGTTGCATTCAACGTGACAGATTATGTAGTTTAAATGTTGCGTTTTTATGTTATATACCATTCGTTCATCAGTTACGATTCTACATTAGTCTTTATTTATCTCTGTGTTGATTATGTTTTGAACTTAACTATTTTAACGATTGTTTTCATTTGTAAAAGATATGTCTGCTGTGCACAGCACCTACTGAGGTAGCACTGAGACTAAAACTGTTAAAAGAACAAAGGCTCAATTATTGCCTTAAATCCTCCTCTAACTCTAGATTTGTATTTAAATACACTTCTCAGCTTAATATCTCTTCCCTCTGTTTACGGTTGCTTAACCTTCTCTAAAACCGGTGCGGACTCAGAGGGCGGCGACACATTTAAAAACAAGCTGGGCATGTGCTGTACCGTAACTCTGTCAACCGTTTGGCAAGAGCAAATAATCTAATGCTCTAACAGCGACAACATGCGCTTTTTGGCAATATATGTGTACGGTAGTTTCTTGCGCTCCGTTGCAAATGACAGCTGATTTCCGGGAGAGCGGGAAGGGAGAATTTGTAATGGAGTAGGGAGCGCGAGAGTTTTCGAATTGCATAAAATTATAATACTTCTGCGAAACAAACAAAAAATGGTGAGGAGGAGCAAACAACACAACATCGATTGGGATATTTTGATAGTCTTTGGAGGGGCGGAAGCGAGACTTGTTCACTGTAGTGTGTGTGCATCGCTATAATATGTCCGTGCTGCCTAAATATTATGTTGTGTAATGAACAAAAAAGTCTCCTGAATGAAAACTGTGCAACCCAGTTCCCAAAAATACTTGTTTATATTTATTAGTTAATTTGAAGTAAGAAGTGTGTATTATTTCGATCATATTTATTTTCTTTTTTATAAATAAAAAACAGAAATGTATTACTGCTTGTTTTTTAAATGTATTTTATAATATGTTTGCAAACTCACCAACAAGATTTATGGTCATAAAACACCTGTGCCACTTGAAAATTAGCACATTTTTAGAATTTGTACAGCAAATAAACAAAAATGTGAAAATTAACTATTTTACCCTTAGGTTTAAAGGGTTAATGAGTTTTTATGCAATAAACCATATATCTAACTTCTGTTTAAACCATTTATGTTACTAAGTATTGTGGTGCCTTACACAAAAAATAAAAACAGGACTGATGTTTGCTATTATAGTTAGGCCAGAGCTACTAAATGTCAGTTTCATCAGTGCATCTTAGATTTTGTATTCTCCTGGGTGCACAAACTGCAGATTATATGAAAATTATAATCTAAAAATATGAATTTATTGGTTATCGGTGTCAGCTGTGAGAAAGACTGAATCATCGGTTATCGGTTAAAATTTTTCATATCGTGCATCCCTACTTTATTTTGCTATCCTCACTTAGATAAATGACCTATAGTGTACAGTATACTACATCCACTAGTAAAAAAATTAATAAAAAATAGATCTGGTGTCTGAATAATTTCTGGTTTGACTGTACAAATGTAATGTAATTTACACAAATGAATGCAGTGCCACCATTCATTCTTAAACCTGCAGAGAATATATTTAATTATACTGCAGTATTGGTTTAAATTCCAATATATTATGCAGTCCTAGAAGGTGCTGCATATATCATGCATTGACAACACAATAAGATGCGGCTTGTATGAGGATGATTAAAGCATCACCTTTTCCATGGGAAGCTGAATGGCGGCTTTGCAGTCTGTGAACTCTGCCTTGATGCTGGGGCCTTGAACCTCGGTCACCACATACTGCAGCTTCTGCGACTCCTTCAACATCTTCCGGTTACTTCCTCCAAACTTGCCCAGTACCCGGTAAGCAACATGGGAGATGGTCTCCGCAGGGTTACGAAGCGTTCGCCACAACGCCTGTGTAGAAATGCATTAAGAAAAACATTTAAATCATCCATCAGACCTCAGTCAGGTCTAAGGTGAAAGGTCAGAGGTTTTACCTGCATCAGTTCAGCTCGGACTGGCTGGATGTGGTCATATAGGAAGTCAGGCTGTAGGTTGTCCACACAGAGCTCCAGTGTGCGCAGGCCCTGGCTGACCAGAGTCTGGGAACCATTGAGTGCAGACACCAGTGGGTCCATGAGCATGGGCAGGTACGGCAAAAGAGAGCTCAGCCGCACAGGGACGGTGAGACACAGCTCCACAAACAGATCCTTCATATGCTGCTTATGGAGGCCGCTCTGCAGCATATTCAAACCTAAGAGATGACACAAACGATCAATAATCAAGGAGGTGTTTTAATGGTGACAGACATCTCAGTTCTTTATTTTTAAACTGCTTTTGGTTTGGTATTATCAATAGAAAATATGAGAAGAATTGATACTCATTTATTTTGCTACCCCCACAATATAAGATTAGCTGTAGCTAGGGGTGTGCGATATTGAAAAAAAAAACTCGATATTTTGGGGATTTTTTTCGATAACGATAATCAGAAGATATTTGCAGAGTATGTTATTATGCTGTTATCTAACAAGCGTGGACAGCTGCAGTTTTTGATATTCTTCATATTCTGTGTGGTCAGTTCACATCAGTGATAGCATGATGCATTCATGACCTCTAGACTGGACTATTGTAATGCACTGCTAGTTGGTTGTCCTGCATCTTCAATAAACAAGCTACAGATAGTACAAAATGCTGCGGCTAGAGTCCTTACCAGGTCAAGAAAATATGATCATATTACTCCAATTTTACAGTCTCTGCACTGGCTACCTATTAAGTTCCGTATGAGTTACAAAATATTATTACTTACCTATAAGGCTCTAAATGGTTTAGCTCCTGTGTACCTAACTAATCTTCTATCACGCTACAATCCAACCCGCTCCCTAAGGTCGCAAAACACCGGAATAGCCTTCCTGATAACGTTCGGGGTTCAGACACACTCTCTCTATTTAAAACTAGATTAAAGACACATCTCTTTAGCCAAGCATTCATATAATGCATCTCACAATATTGTACTGCAGTTATATCTGATCAAACGCACATTATTATGCTTTAGCTTGGGTTGAACAAATCATTTTTGCTTGGATGGAACAACAGCTACGCTAATTATGTCTCTTTTTGTTTCTCTGTTTCTGCCACGGGATTAACATCCCGTGGATAAATATATTGTAGAAACTTAATTTCCTGTAAAGCTGCTTTGCAATGATTGTATTGTAAAAAACCCTATACAAATAATCTTGAATTGAATTGATAGAAATTCATATTTTCATACAAGTTAATTGATTTCTAAAAGTGTGCATCTTTTGAGTCAAATTGTTACATTTAATCAGTCAGATAGCATAAGACATTTAGGCTGTTACCAAACAAATGAAACCAGTATCAACAAAATTAATCTTTGCAGAAGTTGCATCTGAAGTGGCATTTAGAAGTATTTACACAGTTTAATGCAGCTCAGAGGGACATGGAGTGCTTTAACCTGCAGTTACAAATGCATAATGTTTTGATATTTTAAACATAAAACTAGAGATCGACCGATATATCGATATTTTCCTGATATTTAAGCATTTTACCATTATCGGATATCGGTTTTGTGATATCGGATTCAGCGATAAATGTTTTGAGAATTGCGCACAGGATCGCTATTGCAGCACATCTACATCTCTATCGAAATTAATTATTTATTAACTCCGCAAGCGATCGCAGTTTGAGTATAGTTCTGTGTAAACGCATAGATAAACCGCGCTGTCAGCAGTTATTTCATAATCTAGAATGACAAAAATATTTTTATAATTCTGATATAACATACCAGTTAAGAAATGCAATAAAATACGATGTTTTGTTTATTATAGCTTATTTCAATATTCCAGAGAATATTATATTAATTGAATTAACATTATCCAGTGAATTATTATTCACTCTTTAGTCTATTAAACAGCTTATAAACCTAAAACTGTAGTTTAAAAATGAAGTTGATATGACTCCTGCCCTTTATTTTCTCCATTTGAAAACATTATACATTCTCTTGCTTATTGTTAATATCAGTGTTGCTGATGAAGCTTTCTATAAAAAAAAATTGTTGTAATTTGAAGATTAAATTTAACATGAAAGACTGTTCATTTTCAACAGTTTTTTTTTGTTGTTAAGATGACTGAAATGTGGAAAAACCAAAGTGAAGTATGGACTTACTTCACTCAGTTATTACAAGTTCAAGTTCAAGTTGAGCTTTATTGTCATTCCGCTACCATGTGTGGACATACAGTGGGATGAGATGTCGTGCCTCACAGGACCACGGTGCTACATAAATACAGACATACAACACGAAGTAAAAAAAGTATAAACAACTACCCTACTGTCAGCTTTGACTATACATATGCTATATATAAAAGTAATTACCTATACATAAACAAAAAAATATAATAAAAAATACAAACTGTACAACTGTGCAGACGACTTCAAATACTGTACATGTGCAAAAAGAGAGACATTCAAGCAGCTGACTGGGGAACAGTGTAAGGTGATTTGTGGTGCATGAGCCAGTAAACATACATACATTACAGTTATATATTGCAATCAGTCTTTTGTGGGATTATGTACACACAATGTGTGTGAAAGTGTCTAGTGCATGTAGAGGCGAGTGTGTTGCTACAGGTGGCTTGTGCAGGCCCGCTCACCTGTGCGTACACACTTGAATTGCACAAAAATAACAGTTTTTTCCTGTGATGTGGTAGGGTGTGTGTGGGTGTGGGGGGGGGGGGTAGTCCATGTTTCAGGATGTAGGGGTTTGTTTGGGTTTCAGAGAGGGGCGGTGTGATGTGAGTCAGGGCTCTCACAGCCTGGGGGAAAAAGCTGTTGAGCAGTCTGGCGAGCGGGCTCTGATACTCTGGTACCGTCTACCTGAGGGTAGGAGCTGGAAGAGACTGTGGGAGGGGGGTGTGGTCCTTCACGATACTTTTTGCTTTGCTGGAGCATCGTGTAAGGAAAATATCCAGGATGGAGGGGAGAGGGGCACCAATGATTTTTGCAGCGGTGTTCACTGTCCGCTGGAGGGTCTTGCGGTCTGCTGCACTGCAGTTCCCGTACCAGACAGTGATGCAGCTGGTCAGCACGCTCTCAATGGTACCCCTGTAGAAGGTGGTGAGGATGGGTGGAGGGAGGCTTGCTCTTTTCAGCCGGCGGAGAAAGTGCAGGCGCTGTTGTGCCTTCTTGGAGACAGACCTGGTGTTGGTGGTCCAGGTGAGGTCCTCTGTGATGTGCACCCCAGGAATTTAGTGCTGCTGACTCTCTCCACAGTCGAGCTGTCGATGATCAGTGGGGGGTGGTCAACAGAGTTTCTCCTGAAGTCCATCACAACTTCCTTTGTCTTCTCCACATTGAGGGACAGGTTGTTAGCGCCACACCATTCAGCCAGCTGTGCCACTTCCTCTCTGTAGTGCGTTTCATCATTGTTGCTGATGAGACCTACCACTGATGTGTCATCGCAAACTTGATGATGTGGTTGGAGCTGAACTTGGCAGTGCAGTCGTGGGTCAGCAGCGTGAAGAGCAGCGGGCTGAGCACACAGCCCTGTGGGGCACCTGTGCTCAGTGTGGTAGTGCTCGAGGTGTTGTGGGCCGACACGGACTGACTGAGGTCTTCCAGTTAGAAAGTCCAGGATCCAATTACAGAGGGAGTTGTTAAGGCCCAGCAGGTTTAATTTATTGATGAGCTGTTGTGGGATTATTGTGTTGAATGCTGAGCTGAAGTCGATGAACAGCATTCTAACATAGGAGTCTTTATTTTCTAGATGGGTAAGAGCCAGGTGGAGGGTGGAGGAAATTGCATCATCCGTAGAGCGGTTTGGGCGGTATGCAAACTGGAGCGGATCGAGTGTGTTGGGGAGGCTGGTTTTGATGTTGTGCATGACTAGCCTCTCAAAGCACTTCATTATGATTGGAGTCAGTGCTATGGGACGGTAGTCATTTAGACAGGACACAGGTGATTTTTTTGGTACCGGTATGATCGTTGTGGATTTGAGACATGTGGGGATGACTGCCTGGCTCAGCGAGGTGTTGAAGATATCTGTTAGGACATCTGTCAGCTGTTCAGCACAGTCTTTCAGTGCGCGGCCAGGTATATTGTCAGGACCCGCAGCCTTGCGTGGGTTAATCCTATATAGGGTCTTCCTTACGTCAGCTGGAGACAGACAGAGTGCCTGGTCGTTGGGAGGTGGGGGAAGTTTTTGTGCAGGTGTGTCGTTCTGCATTTCAAACCGTGAATAAAAGTGGTTGAGTACATCTGGGAGGGATGTGTCGTCATCACAGGCCTGTGGCGGGGGCTTGTAGTCAGTGATGGTCTGAATGGCTTGCCACAGGCTCCGTGTATCTCTGCTGTTTGTGAAATGATTATTGATTTATTGCCATATGACTGTTTTGCATTTTGATGCCACGGGACAGATTGGCTCTTGCTGTTTTGAGGGCTGCTTTATCTCCTGATCTGAACGCTTCATCTCTGGTTTTTAGCAGCCCACGAACTCTGCTGTCATCCTGGCTTCCGGTTTGCACTTGTGGTGATGGTCTTGGTGACTGTCACATCATCAATGCAGTATTTGATGTAAGCAGTCACAGTTTCAGTGTACTCCTGCAGGTCTGTATGGTTATTATAGGTGGCCGCTCTTTAAACATGTTCCAGTCTGTGTCCTGGAAGCAGTCCTGCAGTGCTGAGGTAGCATTGTCTGGCCATACCGTGATCTGCTTTTGAACCGGTTTGGCCAGTTTGAGAAGTGGTCTGTATGCTGGGGTTAGCATAACAGAGATGTGGTCCGAGTATCCGAGATGGGGGCGGGGTTCGGCTTTGTATGCGTTTTTCACTGTTGTGTAAACAAAGTCCAGTGTGGTTATTTCCCCTTGTAGCAAAGTTCACAATGTTGGTAGAACTGTCTTTAAGTTAGCGTGGTTGAAGTCGCCGGCTATGATGAAAAAGCCGTCGGGGTTATTTGTTTGTTGTTCGCTGATGGCGCTGTACAGATCACGAAGCGCGTCCTTAGCATTTGCACACGGGGGAATGTACACCGCGACAATAACAATGGCCGTGAACTCCCGCGGCAGATAGAACGGTCGACATTTCACAACCATAAACTCCACCAGCGATGAACAGTGTTTTGATAATACCGCAGCATTGTTACACCATTCTTTGTTGATATACACACACATATCCGCCCCCGCGAGTCTTACCAGACAGTGATGAATCTCTGTCCGCTCGGCAGCAGGAAAGTCCGTTAAGCTGAATGGCGGAGTCCGGGATGTTGTCGTTTAGCCATGTTTCAGTGAAAACAAACACACAACAATCCCTGTCTCATGCTGTGTAGACCGGCTGAGTTGAATTAAGTCAAGTTTGTTTTCCAGAGAGCGAACGTTTGAGAGCATGAGTGATGGAATCGCTGGTCTAGTTGGGTTAGCCCTTAGCCTAGCTCGAATACCTCCACGCTTGCCGCGCTTCTGTCCCTCTCACACCGCCGGCATCGTCGTTTTGTGCGGGTAGCATCAGTAGGCGAGCCGCGGTCTGGAGTCCGGCTTCAGCAGCAGACAGAGGCCTTGTAGCTTCTCAGTAGTCGCCGGTGAAAGCTGATGTTTGTACACATTGCCGATATCCAGGAGGCTCTGGCGATCATAGATGTGTTTCCGGGTGTTTGTCCTTTGATTTTTTGATAAAGTCAGACAGATTGAAGACGAGGAGACGAGACTAACAGACATAAAAACACAGTTCTCTAGGACCCCGGAGTAGCCGCTGGGTCTGAACGCGCCGCCATCTTGGTACTTGTATTTATTTACTTTATAACAGTAAATAAATATCAGTTCAGCATATCGGTTATCAGGAACATAAACATGCAAATAACTGATATTTGAAATTATTTTAAAATGAAAAGATACTTTGAATGTGAAATTAAAACCACCAGTAGGTGGCAGCAAGTCACTGTTAATAAGTGAGTCATTGCGACTGAACCGAATTATTTAAACAGTTGATTCATTCAGGAACGAAGTACCGTCATGTTGCTCAGAGACGCAAAACAGTGCTGTGGCTGTTTGGAATAGTTTTTTGTTGGCGAAATAGAGCAAAAACAGGCAATATGGTGTCTAAAACGTAAGTCTCTTATTATTAACTTGTTTATTGAACCGTTATATAAAATCAATGTCACATTTGTAATCATGCTTATTTTTGAAGAAAAATCGGCGATATTATCTACAGGTGCATCTTAATAAATTAGTCTTTATTAAGTCTATTTATTAAATTTAAGTCTTTGGTTCTTTTAATTGCGATGATTTTGGCTCACATTTAACAAAAACCCACCAATTCACTATCTCAACAAATTAGAATACTTCATAAGACCAATAAAAAAAAAAACATTTTAGTGAATTGTTGGCCTTCTGGAAAGTATGTTAATTTACTGTATATGTCCTCAATACTTGTTAGGGGCTCCTTTTGCTTTAATTACTGCCTCAATTCAGCATGGCATGGAAGTGATCAGTGTGTGGCACTGCTGAGGTGGTATGGAAGCCCAGGTTTCTTTGACAGTGGTCTTCAGCTCATCTGCATTTTTTGGTTTCTTGTTTCTCATTTTCCTCTTGACAATACCCCATAGATTCTCTACGGGGTTCAGGTCTGGTGAGTTTGCTGGCCAGTCAAGCACACCAACACATGGTCATTTAACCAACTTTTGTGCTTTTGGCAGTGTGGGCAGGTGCCAAATCCTACTGTAAAATGAAATCAGCATCTTTAAAAAGCTGGTCAGCAGAAGGAAGCATGAAGTGCTCCAAAATTTATTGGTAAACGGGTGCAGTGACGTTGGTTTTCAAAAAAGACAATGGACCAACACCAGCAGATGACATTGCACCCAAATCATCACAGACTGTGGAAACTTAACACTGGACTTCAAGCAACTTGGGCTATGAGCTTCCCCACTCTTCCTCCAGACTCTAGGACCTTGGTTTCCAAATGAAATACAAAACTTGCTCTCATCTGAAAAGAGGACTTGGACCACTGCAACAGAGTTCTTCTCCACTGGCACGTTGTCTGTGGTTCAGGAGTGGCTTAAAAAGAGGAATACGACAATTGCAGCCAAATTCCTTGACACGTCTGTGTGTGGTGGCTCTTGATGCCTTGACCCCCAGCCTCAGTCCATTCCTTGAGAAGTTCAGTGAAATTCTTGAATCGATTTCGCTTGACAATCCTCATAAGGCTGCGGTTCTCTCGGTTGGTTGTGCATCTTTTTCTTCCACACAACTCTCTGTTAACATGCTTGGATACAGCACTCTGTGAACAGCCAGCTTTTTTGGCAATGAATGTTTGTGTCTTACCCTCCTTGTGAAGGGTGTCAATGATTTGTCTTCTGGACAACTGTCAGATCAGCAGTCTTCCCCATGATTGTGTAGCCTAGTGAACCAAACTGAGAGACCATTTTGAAGGCTCAGGAACCTTTGCAGGTGTTTTGAGTTGATTAGCTGATTGGCATGTCACCATATTCTAATTTGTTGAGATGTTGTGAATTGGTGGGTTTTTGTTAAATGTGAGCCAAAATATCATCACAATTAAAAGAACCAAAGACTTAAAACTACTTCAGTCTGTGTGCATTGAATTTATTTAATACACGAGTTTTACAATTTGAGTTGAATTACTGAAATAAATGACCTTTTCCACGACATTCTAATTTATTGAGATGCACCTGTATATGAAATGATGCTCTAGTCTAAACTTCATCACAATGTAAGCGTGCACTCCGTATGTGTTTTGTTTGGTTTTTGCAAAATACTTGATAATATTAAATTATATATCATTAAAACAACAACTACGATATTAATCACAGACAGTATATATATCGCACACCCCTAGCTGTACCCATTTTGTTTTTACATTTACCTGCAAACTGACCTAAAAGCCACTTTGGGTTGTGACTCACCAGTTCAGAACCACTGTTCCGAGGAACTGCTAGTTAGTGATCTCACTCACCTTGCAGCAAATTAGGCAGCAAAGGCAGAAACTCCTGGTACAAGAGATCATGGCTGCCTCCCCCTATTGAGCGGAACAGGGCTCTCAGCAACAGGAAGTAGTTATAGGGCTCCTTAGCAGACTGAGCCAGCTCCATGGAACAGTTCACTATTTTATGAAGGTGAGGCTAAGAAAGAGAGATTCAATGCATCCTTGAGAAGTAAAACAAACTATTTTTTTCATTGAAAAGCAAGAACAACTGAATAAGTGAGCAAAAGCCATATACTGATATATTAGCCAGGCTGCTTGATTGGCATACATTCAGACATTTTGAGAATTTTATAAGAAATATATTTATTAGTATAAATAGATATGACAAACACTTACACTACCGTTCAAAAGTTGAGTCAGTGGAAATTTGTAAACATTAAAAAAAAAAAATACTTGGTCTCTTATGGTAACCCAAGGCTACATTTACTTGATCGAAAATACAGTAAAAAAAAACAATCAGAAGCCAGTGTGATGGGATCCTTTAGAAATCATTCTAATGCGCTTATTTGGTGTTCAATAAATATTTGTACATTTTTTGTGGATACCATGATAAAAATGTATTTTAGGATCCTTTGATGAATAAATTGTTTTGATAAATTTAATGCATCCTTGCTAAATAAGCATTATACAAAAAGTATTCATTGAACATTTTCTGAATGGTAGTGTATGTTTGTGAAACAATACAGTGAGAAGCAAACTGCAACCATTAAATAAAAAAAAGACTATTTCAAAACAGTGACACTGAATATAAGATGATAATTTCAGCGGGCAACAGGATCGATGAGAAGTGAGATACAGAAACCGCTTCCTCTACACCATTTCAACAGTGACCTTCACTTTGGTCTTTCCTGTCAATCTGAGGCACAAGTGTCATTTCTCATCAGAGGAGGTGACAGAATGCATTAAAATTAATGCAGCATGGTTACTGGAGCTGAGGCGTTAGACAGCACAGTGTCATCAGAGCTCGGAGGGTGCGAGCGAAAAATTGTGAATTACCTACTCAATACTCTAAATAAGCACCGTAGCCAACTAAAAAACAAAAAAGGCCACAATTTGCTTCATAAACCTGCATGTGCATAAGCCACAACACTCACCTTGAGCATCTGCTCATTTTCAGCAGCGAAGAGAGACACTGAGCCAAAGACCAGTTTGAAGAGTTTGAGATACAGGTTTGATAACTCTACATTGGAGCCCATTTCAGGTAGACGCTCCAAAAGATACTCCACCAAAATGGTGGCAAACAGTGAAGAGGTGGACAGGTTGGCCAGGAAGGAATTTGCCACAATCTGTTGAAGGATTGAACAGCCATGTCATATCAACAGTCAATAATTTTTGTAGAAAAAAAAAAATCAATGTCAATTCAATCAGTACCTGTAGGGCATAGTTTTTGGATATGCGTTCCACCATGTATGGAACAGTGGTCTGGAAGATCTCTTTAAAAGTGAGAGGGTTCATCATGGTGAAGACTCCCGCGAAGTGCTCTAAAACCTCCTTCTCCTCCTTCATCCGCACCGTCTGACAGTTAGCCACACGAATGTACGTCTGTCCATTGCCGGCAATCTGTACCTAGCCAAAAGGGGGTTGGCTCTGTGATAAGCTGTAAACTTCAGCTCTCGGTATCAAAAGTGCTCGAATAAACCAACTTCATTATGTTCTCAATATAATGTGACTTCCAGATTTAAACACCTCAGATATTCTACCAGATAGTTTGAGTTAGTGTGTGTATAAGGATTTAGGTGTGGTCATCTGCACTAATCAGTGGACGGTCGTACCTGGTAGATGTCCAAGGCCTGCATGGCATATTTGACCAGCTTGATGTAGATCTGTGTTTCTTTGGGCTGGAGTTGCTTGTTGGGAATGAACTGTGCCTCTGTAATAGAAAAATACCAATGTGAGAATATTCAAATGGGAATGCGGAGCAGAACTAGCCCTTCAATGACTTTGAGACGCTCCACAAACTTCAACAGTCCAGACAAAAAGAAAATGTTAAACAGAACTAATATTTAATGACATGGCACAATCTAAAGCCAAGTAAAAGTTCATCCATCTCACCTCCAGGAGCTTTACAAGAAGTGATGCCCCATGTGATAGTTTTCACTCCACATACAAGAGTCTTCACCAGACTGCGACAGTCGGACACCTGGAAGGTCTGTTTGTCCTCCTTGTCCCCAGGTCGATCAAAAGATGCCGTAGGTGGTGCAGGGGTGACGGGTGTTGGGGGTGCAGGTAGAGGTAGAGCGGGTGTAGTTACAGTAGGGGTGGCTGGGACTCCTGGTAACGCCCCTGGGTCCACCACACCCATCTCTGATTGGGGCTTGCACTTCTTAAAGATAGATACCAGTTGGTACCGTGCAATGGTGTGGAACTTCAACACAAAAACCTGAGAATAGAGAAATCATATAGTGTCAGATCCATATTTTTGTGCTTTACAAATGCATTTACATGTGGCCAGTCTTGTATCCTATTGTAATTATAATCCCAGCGTAGTTTACACAGGCTAATGCGCCAGTCTATCTCACCTCCAGCATTCTCATGAGAATGTCTCTGCCGTTTCCATTCTCCTGTTCGCTCTTTGATCGGATGCAGTCTACGAGGTTTAGCAACAGCTTACAGGACATGGTTTGGATACTGCTGGGTAGGGACTCGTCATCAATATTCTTAGCAAACAGTTGCACAGCCAGAGAGAGGTCCGTCAATGGGAGGTTCTGTCTAACATGGTGCACCAGGTCAGCTAGCGTGCTGTATGCCAAGGGCCTGAAACATCAAGAGACTCAGTGTTAAACAACAGAATCTGAGCTTTCTAGAGGATTTCTGTTAGGGTTGTGGCAAAACTAAAACTTCTCAGTAGCAATATCGATACCATGGCAATGTTCACTATTGGCCGGTCTGTTTACATGAGATACAAGTGACTGTTTAATCTTTAACCATGTTTAACTGCATTTGCTCATGCACAAATATAAACAGCCATTCAAAAGATTTTAAGTCTCTAAGGGTCTCATGTATAGGACCAATACACTACAGTAAAAACACGAATATTTCAAAATAATTACACATTTGTTTTCCATTTTAATTTAAAAAATATATTTATTCCTGTGATGGTAAATCTGAATTTTCAGCAGCCATTACTCCAGTAAAGATAATTTTTTACTTAAGATAATTTCATATCACAGTTAAATTCTTTCAGGATTATTTTTATAAACAAAGTGGTAACACTTTATTTTAAGGTGTCCTTGTTGCAGCTTAACAATAATAACAATTACAATTAAGTATGCATAATTACATGCAAGTAACCCTAAGCCAACTCCTAATAACCCTAACCATATAGTAAGTACATGTAGTTAATTAATATTACACCGTGCTTAAATGTATAATTACACTAACAAAGACACCTTAAAATAAAGTTCAAAAGAACATTTGTTTGAAACATAATTCTTCTACAACAATATAAATGTCTTCACTGACACTTTTGATCAATGTAATGCATCCTTATTAAATAAAAAAAAAAAAAACTTACTGACCTCAAACTTTTAAACAGTAGTGTAGCTACATTTAATTTTAATTGTATAGTGCTATTGGCTTGTTACAGATATCCCTATTTTGTGGTGTGAAACCTCCAGCCTGAAATTGATCAAAACCAACCCTCAAAGAACAAATAGCTCTCAACCCTAGCTAATAATATCATCTTGGGTCGATACTTGAGGGATTTCAGGCAAAGTTTCAGAATAAACGACACTAATGTCTTTGACAGATTTTGAGTGCTGCCAAATTTGCCTGCTGAAGGCTGATGGAAACCGTGGATGAAAGAGGGGTGGCGTTGGCAGGCATATGACATCTGGGGCAGGGAGACAGACAGAGGCCAATGCCAGGACAGCCTGGCACATGAATATGGGCACCTGGATCTCTTCTGCCAAGTGGGACAACTCAGCTCAGTCACGCACCATTAACAATCTATTCTGATATGTTGCACGTGATGAAATCTAACTTTTCTTTTTCCCCAAAGAAACTCGCGAGGAAAATGATTGTGGCATCTAGCCACACTGAAGAAAAATCGGCCAAGAAAATTGCAATCGGTGCATCTCTTATAAAAATATTCCTCTATATCGTACAAACTCGATATACTGCCCAGCCCTAGGTTACATAAGATCAAACGATCACACCATTAAAAATTATTCTACATATTTACCACAGTAAATCAGTTGTAGCATTTTAAAACAACAGATTTAATTAATTCCAAACATAACATGAAAACAGCTTATATGTATCAGCTAATAATTTTAATAAACATCTCTAATATTACAATTCATACATTTCATCAATTAATAAATGTTTATTTTAATCAACATATCGCTTTGCCATTCGTCAATGGAACGTCTTCAAAATGTCTGGACTCTATATCTTGATAATCTAATTGTAATTCTTTGAGGGATGGTATATCATAATGCTCCAGTCTTATAAGTTTGGTTTTGTTAATTTATTATTACTTCTTTCTTTTCTCAATGCCTGTATCCTTCTAATGTTGGAAGTGCAAAACGTTGTGCATTTGGTTTTATGTTGTAAGTGGTTTAAATGTGAATAAAAAATATTTAACTTAATTTAGTCAAAATGCATTGTGGAATTGCCTTCTCTACAAAGCACAGCATGTATCCCACTTTAGAATTCAGCCAAAACGAGTTATGACTGTGCTGTGTACTTTTTAAAAAGACACTTAAGTGGCTTTGCAATTCCTTGCAGGGCTGCCTAACTAGGCTTTGGGGGTTAAATGTGTGCCCTGCCAGTTGCACAGACTGCTTACACATGAAACATAATATTGGTTTAGAGGGGGTTAATCTGCATTCTTACCTTAGCGTCTCTCTCGCAGTGTATCCTGAGCCAATGAGTATTGACTCATCGAAAAGCTTGTCCATGCATGGAATGAATTCTGCAACAAAAACAGACTTTATCAGATGCCATCGCGGGCTCTGAAGCCCACCGAAACAGCTCAGGGGCCCATGAACCATGAGATACATCAATGCCAGACCTCAACAGTCAGAGTTTCTCATCGATTCATTTAACCTTCTCTACAGGATTAATGATTTAGAAGAGTGTATCAGATTCCTCTCTCAAATGCTATTGATTGAGAGGTGAAGCTCAGAGAACGCAGCCGTTACATATCAAAGCGGTACACCATGAAGCTCAGCGGTGTAATTAACACCAGATGTGAGCACTCCTACAATAGCGAGCGCTTTGCATATCTTATTTGGGAATATCTGCCAACAATCTGCAAAGTGTTTAGCGGTGGATGACTCACGGCTGCGTAGATCTGTGGTGAGGATGTGCTTGGCAGCGATCAGCAGCTCTTTCCGCAGGTGAGCCGTCTCAGGGGGGCAGTTAGACAGCAGCTGCAACATCCCCTTCACCATCTGCTGGGAGTGCTTCCCAACCAAGTCCTGACACACACACGTTTCACATCGCCACATTAGTCAATGCTTGAGTATTAAAACAAGTTTGGAAAAGTTTAATAAACAGGTGGTTGGGCTACGTTTCTACCTGGTAGATACGTATAATGTAAGCCAGGAATGACAGGGTTTTGATCTGTGCGGCAATGAAATCTGCATATAGCTCCTTGTTGAACAGCTTGTGTTGCCTGCCACGGACAGAAAACAGGAAAAGATTTAAATGTCACTATGTGTTAAATTGAACCTATGAAATCCATTTCTGTGCATAAGTGGTGATGTAACACCACACGCTCAACGAGATGTCACTGACCGAGCCTGTGGAGACACCTGCAGCATGATGGTGTTCATGATAAGAGGCACAAAATCTGACACCACGTTGTGAATGCTCAGTTTGTACAGCTAGGGGAAAAAAGTCACACAGAAAAGCAATTAGTGCATCAAATAACAGCAGGGCGATAGACAGAAAGTAGACCTGAGCTTGAAAAATGATTGCGTAAAATTTTACACCATTTTTACGATTTATGTATTCACAACAGATATTTAGAGTCGGACTCAAAAGCAAACTCCACCAATACATCAATGCATTTTAAAAACAAATCATAAAACCTGAAGATTTAAGGCACTACACCATGGCATACTTCTGAAAGCAGTATCTGTAATATTTGTGGGTGCTGCATTTTAAGCAGAAAATAGAAGTACACCTGCTGGTCAAATGTATAATGATAGCATGTGGAGAAGGTGAAATAAAAGCTGTGTTTTGATTGATCGCAGCTTCCTAACAGCTGTGGACTGTCATTATCCGTCTCAAAACATCAAAACTGATTTCCTTTACAATTAAAGCTCACAACGACAAAGGCAAAAACATCTAACCACAGCAATCATTTTGATAAGAGTGGCAGGTTTGAGAAAACAATGGATTTAGCTATAAAGTACAGGTTTCAGATGATTGACGGCACCTTTTATAAACAAGCCAAATGTCTAAATGAGGGACGTATCCTTTTAAAAAGAGGATGGCTGGCATAAAGTCAATACTGAATGAGTGTTTTTATGGGCTCTCACCTGATACATGAGGACGACGATGATGGGCAGCTCAGCCAACACTTTGAGTGACAGCGATCCCCGGGGGATTATGGTATGCTGGAGGACAAAGAGGAGATGGATGAGGCCACTGAGAGACTGAACCAGTTGTCACCATAAAACTGATTTTTTTTTAGCACTCAGGTGGATTTATTTTTTGTGTTGAAGATAAAAACAATTTTTTTTTTTAAAGCAACTGCATTTCAGCACCTCTTAAGCAGAAAAAGCATAAGCAGGAATTTGATGCCCTCTAGTGTCGACATATAGTAAATATTATTTGCATTGGAATACTCTGCACAAGTAAACAGTCCACAAAGACCCTGTTTACACATGCGTGTTGGCTGATCTGATCATAAGCGGTCAGCACAATATACATGTGTAACCAGGTTTCAAAACATTTTGTGACTGAATGCACATATTGTGCAGGTCACAAATGCATGAGATATAAGTTTTTTTGTAGTGTTAGCATCTCGATGCATCCAAGACAGCAGTGAATAACCATTTACTTGCCTGTTAATCACTGCTAAAAAATAGTGTTTTGCCATTTATGTTTAAAAAGAAAATAACCCTAACCCTATAAATGTACACACTGATGTGTTACTACCAGGTGTAAATCAGCTGATCAACTGTGATCAGATCACGCAATACAGGTGGTGTTACTACATAGATGTGTTAAAAAGATAAAAAAAATTATACTATAATAACATTAGGTTACTACTACTACTAGAATACTGGCAGATTTTGTTCATTAAGACAAACTCAGCATTTGAACACTCAGATCTTATCAGTTTTACTTTCAGCGTCCAGGCTTATTGGTACTTTACGTTCACTCACACAAACACACATGCAGACACAAAATCTTACACACAGTACCATTCTCTGGACTCAAGCACATCGCTCACATCATCGTGTTTCTGCTGATCATGTTTGTCAAAACTATTCAGCTAATGAGGATTTTGTACAGGTCTGCTGGAGTTTGTACTGACCGTTCGGGTCTCGCTGTCTTCACGCTCTGGTGCGGTCTTCACCAATACTGAAGTGATCATGCCCACCATTTCTGGAGAAGGCACTGTGTTTTCTGCAATAACCTGAGGATTCTCAAAGTACCTCGTCTGACAGACAGAGACACAAGTTAAGAAAACACATACTTTAACACAAACATATACTTAAAACCGTGTTGTTGTTAAAAGACCTTACCACTACTTTTGGCAGTTCTTTATAAATTTGCTTCACAAATTCCAAGAAATTATGAATCTGTAAGAGTTGGCAGGAAGATGTTATGAATAACGTTTAATGAAACACAGGAAATGCAAATGCTAGTCAACATCACAGAGTGCCAGAAGGCTGCATCTTACCTCTTGGGAGATCAGCGGACGAAACTGTTTGTGCAATTCAATGATGATGCGTAAACAAATGAGCACATTCTCCTCACTTTCAATCTAAATGATAAAACACAGAGGCAAGAACCAATCAAAGCCATTTATATATATATATATATATATATATATATATACACACACACACACACACACACACAAGATGATGCATTATGTAAAATAAATTATATTTAATATTCCTTTGTAAGAGATTTTAAAAAATCTGTTTTATTTTGATGTAGTTTAAAATGTTGTAATGTATTCCCATTATGTTATATTACTATGATATTACTGTGTTTGTTTGTTTTTTCATTAAGATAAAACAATCAAGTCAAAATTCATGCAAATCAGCATTTGGACACTCAGATCTTATCAGTTTTGCTTTCAGCGCCCAGGCTCATTGGTACTTTACAGTCTCACACACACACACACACACACACACACACACACACATCATTTACACAGTACCATTCTCTGGACTAAAGTACATCGCTCTCATCATTGTGTCTCTGCTGTCCCTCTTGCATGTAGTTGTTACATATACAAATATTTGTCCAAAAATATTCTATAAATGAGAATTCTACAGCTATTTTACAGGCTCTTTTAAATTATAATAAGCTTGGCATTCAGGTAAAGAAAGCTGACCTCAAGGAAGCGGAACATGACAGAAAGGATGTTCTTGGCATGAGGCCGCAGATGTTCATTAGTTGGGATTCGGTGGATGATCTCCAGGACAAGTTTCCTTAATTGCTATAACAAGAGTCAAAGACACATCATGTTTACTTAAATGTCAGGAGTGAGGCCTCAATGACAATATGCAATATGATTTTCACTAAAAAGCACACCTGCGTTGGTTTCTCTTGAAGAAACTGCACTTCTCCATCCTGCAGAAACGTTAGGAAACGAGGGATGATGTGCTCCAAGAAAGTAGAATACTGTGGCGAGGATGTGACATTCTGTGGACGAGGATTAACATGAATTAATATGAGTAAGCGTCTTTTATTTCTAGCTTTTTATAAGCAAAAATATAAGGGCTCACCTCAAAATTCTCACTGACTTCTTGCATCATTTTCAGTTTGGTCTCATCCGCTGATGTTTAAACGAAAGAGAAACACAACAGTAAGCCGAGACAACGCTTTCAACTAACATTGGAACTTTTTAGTTGAATGGAATACACTCACGTGTGTTGTTGTCAGTGAGCGCTGCCACAAACTGCAGGTATTTCTTCATAAGGGTGGTTTGATCCACCACAGTGGGGCTCGGGGTGGGCACAAAAGACATGGTGGCGGCCGGGACAGACAGGATTGCGCTGAATAAGGGCAGACTAATGTCTGCGCTCGTCTCAGAAGAAAATCATGTAATCTGTAGGAGAGTAACCATAAGGGGAACGTCAATATTAGTGTCAGCCTTGCACAATCATGTACAGTACCGTATCAGAAATTACATTTACATGTAGATATTTAGCAGACGCTTTTATCCAAAGCGACTTACAGTACATTCAGGATATACATTTGTATTGTCAGTATGCGTGTTCCCTGGGAACAAACCCACAACCTTTGCGCTGCTAACGCAATGCTCTAACCACTGAGCCACAGGAACACTATCATGGTATTTTGACAGATGCAGTGGTACTAAATCATTACCATTATCACATAACATGGTATTTACGTGATATTAAAGGTAAAAAATGCATGGTAGTGCCATCTAACACACACACACACACAGCCATTTGACTCTGCAAGTAAACAACTTGTCTACATCACAACTGACTGACAACTATATACATATGATGAGTAATTTTAGGTGAATAATAATTGCACTATATTGTCTACTTTATAACTGAACTTGGAAAACGAACTGAATTCGTTTACAATTGATGAATTTTGCAACAAAGACGTTTTCCTGTTCATTCTTCATCGCTGATTTTAAAGCGATCTGTTTTGCGTACTTGCCATTGCATTTACACCAACTGCACACAAAAATATATTGACAAATAAATAATCTCGCCAGCACAATTACTTACAACGTGTTTTATGCAGACTAGTTTATAAATTGACCTCTAGTGTAGGGAAGCGGTGGGCGCGCCAAACTGCAACAACACGCCTACTGCAGTCACGCTCACTGATATGATATTATGCGCTCGAGCTAAAGTGCTAATATTAAAACCTAAATAAACCCCTCGATCACAAAACTGCCATTAACACAGAGACTTTCGCTTCTCGGAAAGGATTTACATGTGTTTAGTATTGAGTAAGCTAGCGGCACACCAGGCCAATCACAGAAGAGAATACTGTCGCTAACTGACTAGCCGGCTGCTAACCCACAGCATGTCATTATTCACTAACATAACTCAGACTTTACACTGTTTGCCTCAACTAGTGCAAATATCTAAGGCCGTTGTCTTTCACATAAAAGCTAACAAGGAACTGCAGCACTCATTGTGCATATAAATGACAAAATCACTCCCAAAAACCAGCAACAACTTACCAGCAAGGAGAACGGAAAGAGTTGTAAATGAACTTCCGCTAACCGTCTGAAATTTACTGGAAGGACTGAAATCAATCCGCCGTTGTTTTGTTTGCTAATTCTGTGATTTGTTGTTTTGTAACATACTAATTTTTGCTAATTCATGTGTAATTGTGATTTGTTATACAGTTGGAAGGATACCAAAGAAGACTGTCGAAAACGAACATTTAAATTGGTATATACTAATTTTATCACAACCCAGCTTTCGATTTATAAATATACTAGTCTTTCTCATGTGTAATTAGGTGCTCCAGCTGTTTCCTAAGCAGGAATTTATAATTTAGACACCATTATAGTTCCACGTGGAAGGATACCAAGAGAACGCAGGCGTGTGAAGACCATCGAAAACGATGGTCTTTCCAGTTTTCATTTAAATTGGTATATAAAGCGTTTAATGTATCTTTATCACAACCCAGTATACAATATATGATTTTAATAATCGATTCAGCGCGATTTATAAATACTACATTTGTTTGTAAAAATGTGAAGTGCTGTCTTCATAAACCATGTGAGCACCACAGCTGTTCACCATGTGTTTACCATCAACAGGATAATGGAGCTGTAAGTCCCATGGAACAGTGACTGTGAACAACCACTGTACTTATACAACTGCCATGAAATCCATTAAACCATCAGCTTCAACATCAGCTACAGAGAATCATTTCTGTGGATGATGTAGTACTGAATTCTTTTCTACTGGATCCAATAATAAGGGATTTGTGAATAATAATATTGCATAATAAAAGGATGAAAATTCTCATGAGTAATATATATCTAGATGACAAATAACATGCAAGTACATATGTGACCACTTGGGGGAGTTTTAGTAGAAGTAGGTGATAGAAAAACTGGATTCGAAACCAGGTGTATTAATCCCAAAAGACACATGAAAACATCAGAATTTCGTGGTGGAGATAACGAAATATCAAACAAATGTGGCATCTGCAAATACATCCGTTACACAAACACATGATGGATACTACATTTCAGAGCTGTCTTCATTTCACTTCATCTTAATTTGTCCTGTTTGTGATTGTTTTGATTTTGACAACTGTTCTTAAGAAAATTTGAGTGGATGTATGAAATCAGGTTTCCCCAAGTTCACACAAATGCCTTATGCAGGTGTAATATGTCACATTAACTATGGACATGTTCCTGTAACATTTGACAACCAGAATATTTTTTTTATAAACAATATTTTGTAGGAAAAGTGTGCTATCAAGCTTTCATTTTGATAAATGCCACTTGGTTTAACATTTTCTCATGTAATGACAGTCATATATATTTTAAGAGTTTACTTTATAGGCTAAAACATGACAATGTATAGCATGTTGAGACATGATTTGAAATGATTAATGTAAAACTTTTTTATTTATTTGTAATTTTTGTGTCATCTTGTAAGCTATTTCCATTGATTACTAATCATTAAGTACAATCGCAGCAGTGGTACCAGATGTAATCCTGATGGAGCTTCAACAGCCCAGATGGTGAAAGGTTACATTATCATTTCAATAGGCCCTCTGCTGGGATGGGAGCATAAAGGGGGGAACGTAGTCCTGTCTCCCACTGAACATGCGAGCGACCTGATTAATGTGATAGCTTTACATGAAGTAAAAAAAAATGCAATGCAATAAAGTAATGCAAATGAACTCTTTAAATTTCCGGGGTTCTCTGGGGTTGGTCAGAAAAAAGAAATGTGTCAAATTTGTTGTCATTCCCTCAGCTGTTGTATAAGAAACACTCACACACCAGCATTAACCAGTTTTCTGTCATTTAATGCCAAGGTAGTAAAACACAAAGTAAAGTGTTATAAAGTGACATTACATTTAAAAAAATAATATAAAAAACTGTAAAAATGTCATCATATTTAGTGATTAGGGTTTATTTCCATTCTATTTTGAAAAAATTGGACCTAGGACTGATTGTTTTGTAAACGGTCTAAATATTAATAATTAGCTATTAAAATATAAGTAGTGAGATCTTTTTTGACATACAGTACATCTGAGTGAAACAGCTTTTTGATTAACACATTGAGACATTTTGATTAAAAATGAGACAAATATTTAAAAAAAAACGAAACATGCATTGATTAATCACTCACTCAGAGATAAAACTTGCATTTAGAAAACAGATTTTATTTTACTTTAAAAATGAATATGCATCATTATGGTAAGTTTCTGATGTAAAGAAATAGATTCAGAAAAAATTGAAAAAATAGAAATCTAAAGAATACTCTCTGAGGCTGTGAGGGCACAGAGATGTTCACTGAACCCCTGGTGACTCACATTCTGTTGTAAAGAGGGTCACAGGTTCACAGCGCAAATGTGTTTCTGCTGTAAACAGAGCTCTCATCTTTTGTGTATGGTATCGGGCTCATAGTGTAATATCTGGATAACATTTTCTCTGCAGTTTGCATCAGCTCATTTAGATATGTTTTGTGAAGGTTTATTCACTGGCTTTTACATCTGTCATAAACACGCTTGTATGAGATGTTATTAGTCATGTAAGTGCTCTATTCATGGGCAAGGACTAATGTGTCGCTTCTTTGAAATGTTATTGATTATACTTCTTCAGTTGTATTTTTGTACAGTGTCCCCATGCGATATCAGGCTACTTTTTAATAAATCATCTAGAGCATTGGTCCTATGGAAAGCCCTCAGCACTGCATATTTTGGATGTGTACCTTAATTTATACATCTAGTTTAGTTAATGTGCACTCTGCTAATGACCTGATGAGTTGAAACGTAGAAGACGTCCCAAAGACATTTCCAAATCTTTTCATTGGTGAATCACCTAGAGAGGTAAAAATAATCTTGGGACCCACCAAAAACTATTTAGAGTAAAATATGAAAAAACAAGAAAAGAAAATGCTTTTGTTCGTTTTTAGTTATGAAATAACCTTAAACAAAGACATGACTGTGAATAGGCCTCTAAGCCAATTGTTATATACAACTAAAGACAAAATATATTGTATTCTTGGTGGCACAGTATGCAGCCTATTGGATATGTTAAAGAAATGATGATAATGTAACTTGCAGTGAGCCATTGGTTGATTTAGTATCCGCTCTGATGCATTCTGCGAGTTCATAACCTGTGAAACAGGTTCAGTTTCAGGGAACCGGAATGGTTGTGCTGTATTTCTTGCAGTGAAATAAGGTAGTGACGTAAAGTGCTGCAGTAAACACTGCTGTGACCACATATTTTTTTTTTTATTGAATCAGTTGCCCAAAGCCCAGAAGCTCAAAGAAGACTATTATTTTATATGCGGGTATGTTCACATGTTTGCCATAAATATCTATGGTACAGTACTCTGATGATTACTAATAAGAGTTGTAACTAATATTCTATTTTATTGATGCAGAATTATTTATTATTTATTTATTTATTTATTATTATTTATTTATTTATTTATTTATTCTATAACTGCTAGCTTTTCTTGAAAAACTAACACATAGCTTTCTTTTTTTCTATTCTTTTTACTGTTTATATATACATAAAAAACTAGGTTTCTTTTTTTATATTCTATCTACTCATTTTCAAAAAAAAATGTATTAATTAATAAATCTTGCTACGTGTACTGCGTTAGGCTAACCGAGACTTGTCACAGCACTTGCATGTTGTTGCTCTTTTGTTGGTTTTGATGGCTTCTATTGTCCTCGTTTGTAAGTCGCTTTGGAGATAAGTGTCTGCTAAATGACTAAATGTAAATGTAAATAAATCTGGTCATCAGCATTTTTTCTTAGGCATCCAAAATGCGCATTATTGTATAGGATCCAGGACCAGGATTGTTGTCCGGTAACTTTAAGTCAGTTTGTGCTGAAAATCTAACAAAATTAAGCTCAAGAGATAAAATAATAAGGATATTTTACAAATCTCACTGAATTCAAGGTATTCTACATTGTATCAGCTCATGAATTCCCGGGAATAGAAGTAGTGTCATGCTCTACTGAAACTCTTGATGGCCTAATGGCCCATTATCTCCATAAGAATATGCACAGATGATCTCAACATTAATAACTAAATTCTCTTTTTGACTGGCTTTTATTTTATTTCCATAATATGCCTCTTCAGAAGGTCTCTACAATTTGAACTGTAAATGACTATAAAAATGCTACAGTGAAAAGAAAACGTTAATTGGTTGACTTTAAATAAAATACTTTTTAGTACCATTTTGGATTTGGAAAAAGAACAAGTAATTTACTGTTAAATAATAAATTAATTAAAATTCCAGAACTCCTTGTGACATTTTGCATTTGATGGTTTTTCATTGAAATAACTTGCTTCTTAGGCTTTTGTTATCAGATAAATACTGTACAGTTGGGTTTTATGCTATTTAATGCATTAACTAACACTGACCTAACAATGAGCAATACAAATATTCACTGTTAGTTCGTGTCAGCTCAGGTCCGTTACTATCAGCAGACACAACTTTTGATTTTAATAATGCATTACTAAGTTTTGGGATTTTGAAAACGGATTTGAGTATTTGAGTCATTAATGAAATATGTTTTTTTTCACTGAATCTAATTTCAACCCTTAAAAGTAAACCTATTTTTATTTTTACTGTACATTTCTGACATCCATCCATAACTGCCATATGTTACTTTTTAAACAGTGTGATTGTCAAGTAATGAACATTTGTATCCATTGGACACATTCCAGTGTTAATTGTGCATTGTCCCTTTGCCAGTATAGTATGTTCTTACCAGCAGCAGGGAGGTGTCAAAGTTCTGCCAGGCTCAGCAATACAGCTTATGCTGTTCCCGGCGTCAGTTTTCTCTGCAGTGGCTCTGGTGACTAGCCATATTCTGGTCATGATCCTGTTAAACCTCTGCTCTGTAGTCCAAATGCACACCACATTGAGTTATATTAATCAGCATTGATATTTTTTCTTCCTATTCATAAGAAATTCATATTAAGTCCATTCATTCTATTCATTAGGACTATTTGTTTTTAAACATGTGAAGCTATAAGACGTTTTAAATAAAAAAAAATTGACATGACCATTGATTAACCTGGCTAAAATGATCTATATTGTCAGATTGCATATTGTCGACTATAAGCTTATTAAGCCTAGAATGCAGCACTGGCTGTTTTGATTTCCATTTGACTGCAGATGACACGTGACCTCTCGCAGTGACCTGTAAAACTAATCTAAATCTCATTTACCTTCATCTTGTCCACATACAGACGTAAGCTATAGAGTACACCAATCATTTTAACCCTTTAGAACTGAGCAGGGGTGCATTCATGACCACCACCGTCCTGACCAGACAGCAGAAGCTGAATCTGTAAAAAAATATATATAATAATAATAAATAAATAAAATAATAATTTAGTTTAAAAAAAGAGGTAAAAAATTTAAATTTTATTTGCATTACAGAACCAGTACCATCTGAAATAAGTTTTCTTTGTAATGTGCAAAATAACTTTTATACAGGGACAGTTCACTGATCTGTCACTGCTCCGATGTGGCCAGGGGAGTGTCTAGAGGGGGGTGGGGGGCTACGGGAACGGGATGGCACCCCCCCCCCTCCTTGCAGTAACCTGGTAAATTGTTTTAATAATGTTAGCGTTCTGACGCTTGGAATTGTAAGATGTAGAATAGTAAACACCTATTTGTATTGAATAAACAATCATTTTTGCGCGTGGTATAATAGGCCTATATTTTTATTTTCATTTGCAATGTCCAAGAACATCTTCACATTAAATGATTTTGTCTTTAATCAGATGATAATATGGCTATTAAATATACTATTTGTGTAATATTGATGATTAAGTTAGTTTTTTTTTTTTAGATAATTTTGTGTTAAAAAAATTAAAAGGGGACAAAGTAGGTACGGCAGCTTCTCTTCAAGAAGAAACCATGTCAGAGACAGGAGATGCAGTACAGTGCAGGTCAGAGCCAATCCACCAGGCAGGGGCAAGTAGAACAGCAAATGAACAGCCCTGAACCTGCAGCACAGGCCAGAGCCAGCCAGAGAGGGCAGCACCACACCAGCAACAACAGAACATGAGCCATTTTTACAAAAAGTTCACTAGACACACATGTCAAACACTGTCTGGTTGGACAATGAAAGAAGCTGAGAACAAGTATTGGATTGTGGTTTTTATTTATAAAAAGAGAGATGAGTTGTCCAGGCACTTGTGCAGTGCCTTTTTTATGTCATCTCACTTGTGTTGGGGCACATGACTTGTCCCAAGCATTTATATTTACATTTATAATGTACTTCAAATGTGAAAATGACTTACACACACACACTTACATTGTCTGTTATATAGTTTAGAGCCTATGTTTTATGTTTTGCTTTTAGTTTCCAGTGGGGGTGGTGATGTATAATCATTAACAATTGTATACTGCAGTTAATTCACACACAACATTTTTGAAAGTCCATTATTATTGTTGCCATTTGTTTGTCATTAAAAAAATTACAGTTTTAAAATAAGTTTTAAAATGTAACTAATTTATAGCAAATTAATATCAGCATGTTATATCAATGTATACAGCCATTAATGTGTCACCTGCTATAAATAAAATCCCAGAATAACAAAGCACTAGGTGTTAAAAAACTCTCTCGCTAACGTGTTGGATTAAGGCTGCTTGTTTTTTTTAGAACTTTATTTTATAGCTACTCTGGGCCAGTGACGTTAATAGCTACTACATCCAATCAGATTCATCCAATCACTGGAGTTCATTTGTTAACTGTGTCGCTCGTCTTGTAAGCAGCACTACTAGCGCGAGGAGCGCAGCGTCAGGTGTTCAAGGGCAGGGCATCATAACTAATATACACGGATGACGTGTTTGTGTAGTTTAAGATCATTTTTGCGATTCAACTCAGTATTACTTTGGTATAGATATTATTGAACCTCTCCGCGCGCCTTTATTACATCGCTACAAAATGCTTCATCTGCTCGCCGGACTCATATTCATCTATGCACTGACGTGTGTAAGAGTTGTCTATGGACAGAATGAAAAAGGTGAGCGCTTTCTATGTACTGCAGTCCCCATTGACAAGGATGATACCACTTGCCCCATGCAGTCTCTGCCTGTTCAAAGCGCATTGGTCCAGGAGGAGGAACTGAGAAACACCGTCCTGCAACTTCGCGAGACCATCTTACAACAGAAGGAGACAATTGTCAATCAGTTGGGAACGATTAAAGAGCTGACGTCTAAACTGTCACGGTGTGAGTCTGACTCCGAAACATTTCGGGAAATGAATAAGGACACAATGGATGATGTGCCTAAAGATCCAAACGACACCATTGACGTTCTTGGAAAAACCATGCAGAGTCTAAAAGACCGACTGGAAAATCTAGAGGTAAGAGGTTTTATTTTACTTATATTAGTTTGACGCTTTGTAATGTTCTACATAAATAAATAATCCGAATAAATGACTAAAGTCACATTTGTGCCGGAAGTTTCTCTGCCACGACTATTTTGGTAATTATGTGGAGGCGTTGAAGGTTTACAGGGATTATCTCATTAGTTAGTAGCGTCTCTATCCACACATGCCAAAGTTACTTAAGATGCCCCAAGCGACAAAATGTCTGGAATGTGTCAGTGCCACTTAAATGCCAGGTGTTAATCTGAATGTGTGAAATGATGGAGTGAATGGTAACTCTAATTCAATATGTTTTTCACATGAAGAGGTCTTGCCATATGTTAGGCTCATTTCTTAGAAACCGCAGTTTTTTTGACCATATATTTATTTATTTGTTTGTTTGTTTGTGTATTCCATTTCCATGAATGATTTGTACTTGGTGTCATTCAAAAATATTTCACCTAGAGACCTAGCAATTTATTTTGGCACTAGCAGAAATGTATTTACTTTTTTTTCTCAATTTATTTGTATTTATACTGCATGGTGTAGTATAAATTGTAGTTTTAAATTAAATAATTAAAAAGAAACAAAATAAACTAACTGGATTATATGCGCAAAGGAACTTCTTTGTAGTGTTCTTAGAAAGGAATATATGTCCTATAAGGCAAAGAAAATCATTTATACAATTCTGTCAGCTACATATAGGAATTTTTGAAAAGTAACCTTTACATTTTTGTTTAACTTCTCAAAGCAACAGCAAATGCGAGCCAATATCTCAGGTGCCTCCTTTCCTAATGAGCTGCGAAATCTACTGCAGCATAGACTGGAGGACTTGGAGAATCAACTGCTCAAGAAGGTCAATGAGCTTGAGGAAGAGAAGTCCCAGCTATATAATGAGACAGTCGCTCATCGCCAGCGCACTGACAGTACTCTCAACTCTCTCATAAACAGGATCTCTGAACTGGAGAAAGGTCTGCACAAAACACTCTTTTGTTCTCTAGTCATACTTCTTTCTCAAATACAGCAGACGGCAGTGTTATAACACATTTGATTTCAATGTTTACATTGTCTATGTGCTTCAAAATTTGATGAAATATTGTTACAGTTCACCTCTTGGTTTCCTCTACTCTGGCTGTTCACATTAGATTCCTTTATGTTTGATTTAAATGAGTTAGGGACGGCATTACCCTCCAGTGCCGGGGGGTACTCAGATTGTTTTGTGGCCCGTCAGCATATTTCTGCATCCTTCCAGAGAGGACGCAATAATAAATCTTTAAAACCACTTTTTGACTTTAGGAGGAGCTGGATTTAAATCACCGGAGAATTTCAAGATCTCTCTTCCTCTTCGCACAAATTACCTTTTTGGACAAGTAAAGAAAAGTCTGCCAGAAATGTACGCCTTCACTATCTGCATGTGGCTCAAGTCAGGTTCGAGCCCCGGCATTGGAACCCCGTTTTCCTATGGAGTGCCTGGACAGGCAAACGAGATTGTACTGATCGAATGGGGTCATAACCCTATAGAACTGCTCATCAATGACAAGGTAAAATAGCAGCGTAGTAAGAAATGAAAAATTGGCATTGAATGTTATGAGGACACTGATGACTATTATTACTGTTATTACACTGCAGATTAATAATCATCATTTATTGAGCTTAAAGCTGCTTCTACAGTGACATAGATGATACTAAAATTAATGTATAAGAAAACTAATGTTTTCTTATGTTTAAGAAATTACTTGCATACTTAATTAATTTTTTTTACAATAAATAGTTGTAAAAATAGTACAAAAGTGTAATGGATGGTGATTTATACTGATAAACTCAAAAAAAAGAAAAAGCAGCATAGAAGTATATAGAAGTGGAAGTTGTTAATACCGTCTAGAAACATCGCGCGAGGATTGACGTCATTGACGCCTAACACCACTGGGTTCACGTGACCTGGAACTGTAACATGGAAAGTTGAAAAAACACGACTGCAAATGAGATTTGAGAGCGTAAATGAAGATTATCAGTGTACAATGACTTAAAAGGGTAAAAATGTCATCATTTACTCACCCTCATGTCATTCTAACCCTGCATGACTTTCTTAATTGTTTTTTCTTCTTCTGCACAATAGAAGCCACTGGTTTACCAAAACAGTTTTACAGGTTTGGAATGACATGAGGATGAATAAATTATAAATTATATATTTTTTTGTGAACTATAGCTTTAATTCTACAAAAACTCTGTATGGCTACTTGTATGGTGCTTTTTTGTTGTTTTACATCTGGCAGTATAATTGCTTGTATAAAAAAGAGACTTAAGATCTCACTTTGTGCTTCACGAAATAAAGAAAATTCACACACACACACACACACACACACACACACACACACACACACACACACACACACACACACACACACACACACACACACACACACACACACACACACACACACACACACACACACACACACACACACACACACACACACACACACACACATATATATATATTATAATACCTACTGTTACCTACTGTCAAATAGGTGGCACAACTACCTCTATCAGTGAGTGATGGGAAGTGGCACCATATCTGCATCACTTGGACTACCAGGGATGGGCTTTGGGAAGCCTACCAGGATGGCCAAAGACTGGGATCAGGAGAAAATCTGGCCCCCTGGCACCCTATCAAGCAGGGAGGAGTCCTCGTCCTGGGCCAAGAGCAGGTGAGAACATAAGCAGAGCTGATACAGCCGTTTTTGCTGCATTCCCAGACCTCATAGTGCACAGTCACACTGAATCTGTAATTTTATGCCATCCTTGCACAACATTGTTACTGACTCATGAACTTTACACTTTAAATAAACTTGACCTCAGGCAGTGAACAATGTCGTAGCGTCAGCTTGTACATCCTCTAAGAGAGAATAAAAGGGTTATTGTTGTTGTCTTAACAAGGCCTGTCGTTTATGGCCTCAACAGGATGTAGTAGGGGGGCGCTTTGATGCCACCCAAGCCTTTGTGGGGGAACTGAGCCACTTTAACATCTGGGATCGGGTCCTGCGCTCCACGGATATCATTGCCATGTCAAACTGCTCTTCCTACATACCTGGGAATGTGGTGGCCTGGACTGATAGTAACATCGAGGTGTTTGGTGGAGCATCAAAGTGGCCGCTGGAGCTATGCGAAGATCGGCTGTTTGACAATTAAAGGTGTTTGCGGATATTAGTGAAAGATTTTAAGGGATAGTTCACCCAAAAATTAAAATTACGCAATGATTAACTCATTAACTCACCTCAATCATCATAGGTGTATATGAAGTTCTTCTTTCAGAATACAATATGTACACCTAGGATGGCTTGAGGATGAGTAAATCATGGGGTAAATTTCATTTTTGGGTGAACTATCCATTTAAATCCATTTTATCTTCAAACAAGATTCAACAATTAAACAAAAGTAGCAAATAGTTTAGGAAAATCAACTTAAATCAACTATATCAATGATATATTTAAATATTCTTGGATAGATTACAAAAATGCAGGTAAATGTAACATTTCAGTTGATATATTCAGTTATTGGTATTATTGATATATTCAGGACATTGCCATTACAAAACCTACTGTATCAGATGGTATTACCATGGTACTCTGATAAATACCGTATCACAGTGTGTACAGTGTATTTACATTATATGCCATGGTACATTACCATGTCACCTCACTCAAAATCACACACGCGTATGCTTATCCTGTTAGAATATAGCTGCGTTCACGGCATGTTGGAATTACCAGAATTATGAGATTTGTAAAAAGCGTTCATGTCCTCATGTGTAGAGCTCATAACTGCAACTTGTAAACTCTTATTTTGCCAGCAGCTTCAGAAGTAAAATGTAGTTAAACAGGTATTTCATCTTAATAATTACTATGTATACGATTACTATTCATTTTTCAATAATGCAAGAATAATCAGTAAATAAAAATAAACAAAAAAATACTATACATTTTAATGTAGCTAGCACAGAGTTAACACAGAATAACTTTCTAATGTCCCACTGAATAAACTATAAGATTATTAATAAGGAATTCATTACTTTTTTATTGTGGTTTCATCTATTGATTACTCAAATTACGCAGATTAATTTTGGTGTTAATTGTTGCTAATAGAAACTCATAATTCCAATTCTGTGGACATGAACAGCTCTAAATAGAACATCCTGGGTTGTGATATAGAAATGTTTATTAGAACATCGCGTGAACGCAGCAAAAGTTTTTAGATAAAAAAAGAGTGTACTCATGGCTTTCCGTGTCCTCTTTGAGCGTGCACTGTTGCCCTGTGGTCTTAGAGATCATAATGTAACATGCTTTCATTACAAAGCAGTTTTATTTAAGAACAAGGTCATGCATTATATAAGAGGAACACTTTTAATCTTGTGTTGTAAGACAGTCTAAAATGTAGACTTTGGTAAGGGAAATCACATTAATACGCTCATAATGTGGTTAAAGCACCATAAATCTTTCTTTTTAAAATCTGTCATAGATTCTTAGAAATAGATGTTTATTAAAAAATATTGAGAATCAACTCTTTTTAGAGTCTAAAGCCCATCTCTGTTTACACCGAGTGAATTACCCATTGAAGATTGTGAATGCTTTAACACTGTCAGATATTTTGAAGACAATTAATGTACTGTGAATTATGTTGCAAAGTCTGTTTCTTGAAATCATATTTTTATACCTTGTTTTTAAAAATGAAGCATTTTTCAGATATGTAATAGTGTTGTTTTGTTTGTTATGGAATGTCAGGAGACCCATATGTTGTTTAAAAGCCTTTTTCGTTTACCGTGCCAATTATTCAGGGATTGCTTGAAACTGCTAACCTGTGATTGCCAATGAAAAATAAAGTTTGCTTAGAAGTCGTTTTATTACTGTATTTATTACTGCTTTCTTAGCACCAATAAATAAATGAACAAAGAATGTAATAGAAAGCAATTTTCTTTACAGCAGACATTGTTCGTTGACCTTGCGTTTTCTCTCTAAATCTACTGCACTGTTTAAAGTGCTGTAATAAAGTAGAAGTGTTTTCTGAACGTCACCTCTGCAGGTTTAAATGTGCTTGAGGTCAAAAAATGGAGAGAGAGCATGTAATCACACTGCTCTGACGGACAGGTGGCTCTGAGGGCATTAGCCTGTCTTAAGGGGATGAGATCAGTCCCAAGCCAAAGCTCCAGTCACAGAGGGACATTTCCCAAGACTGGACAAACAAACTATTTGAACAAAAGAACATGACCTTTAGAGAGGTGGAAATGATGGTAACAAGCCGACCACAGCTTGTGGTGGCACATGCAGTATTTTAGTTTGGAAAGTTGGGCAGGTCTTTAGCGTTCTGGAAAGGAAACAGCTGCATCTCTGTGACCTTCACCTACAGGGGAGAAAATCTCCAGCTTCCTCACAGCTCACATCCTTGAGATGATTAACACTTGAACGAATGTTGTTTACTCATGCTCTGAAACATTATGAGCACAGTCCTGAATACGCAAGATGCCTTAAAGATAATGCACTTGATTAACGAATGATGTAAGCAACTACTCCCTGTTACATCACATCCTTTAAAGTGAGATAGATAATGGAAGACTGGTATATGGTGGTTATGGAAATTTTAATATTTAAATGCTGTATGTAATATTAATCCGAGGTGTGATATGTAGTGTGGTGTGGTGTGATTGCAAGTGTGTGTAGTGCAGTGTGTAGTAATATGTCAAAACCCTGTGGTGTAGTGTGTAGTGTGTGTGTGTGTGTGTCTGAGTGTAACCAAATGTATACCACGATTTAAAGTACAATCAAAATGTTTGGGTGTGAGGTCATTTATTAATAGTTTTTTGAAATGTGTGTGTCTGTGTGGTGTAAGGTGTAATGTGTATGTTGTGTAGGTTGACATTACGTCAGTGTGCCGAATCATCAAGAAATGTGTGTGTGTGTGTGTGTGTGTGTGTGTGTGTGTGTGTGTGTGTGTGTGTGTGTGTGTGTGTGTGTGTGTGTGTGTGTGTGTGTGTGTGTGTGTGTGTGTGTGTGTGTGTGTGTGTGTGTGTGTGTGTGTGTGTGTGTGTGTGTGTGTGTGTGTGTGTGTGTGTGTGTGTGTGTAAAATACCAGTCAAACTTTATGAACAGTGAGATTTGTAATGTTCTTTAAATAATTATCTTCTGCTCACCAAACACGCATTTATTTTATCAAAAATACAGCAAAAGCAGTAATATTATGAAATATTTGTACCATTTAAAATAACATAATCTAATATTTTAAAATGTAATTTATTCCTGTTTCAAAGCTGGATTTTTTTTAAATCATTACTCCAGTCACATGATCCTTAAGAAATCATCCTAATTTTCTGATTTGCTGCACAAAAAAACAAAACAAATCAAATATTATATTATTATTATGTTGAAAACAGTGAGTAGGTTTTTTTCAGGTTTCTTTCATGAATATAAAGTTCTGAAGAACTAAATTATCTGAAATAGAAATCTTTTGTAACATTAGAAATGTCTTCATCATCACTTTTGATCAATTTAATCCTTGCTAAATAGAAGTATTAATTTCCATAATTTCTCCTAAAAAATGACCCCAGGCTTTTGAACGGTATAGTGTATAATGTTTCAAAAGCTTTTTCAAATAAATGCTGATCTTCGGATCTTTCTATTCATCAAAGAATCCACAAAGAAATGTACTCAACTGTTTTAAATATTGATAATGATAATAATAAATGTTTCTTAAACACCAAATCAGCATATTAGAATGATTTCTGAAGAATCATGTGACACTGAACACTGGAGTAATGATGCTACATTATGCTTTGATCACAGAAATAAATTACATTTAAAAATAACAAACCGAAAACAGTTACTTCAAATTGTAATATTTGTACACAATATTACTGTAATGTATTTTGATCAAATAAATACAGCTTTGGTGAACATAAGAGAACATTTAAAAAATATATTTCCGACCACAAACCTTTAAATGTTATCTTAAGCTATTAAACCTTTTACTAATTTGATGACTGTTAAAAAAACATGGAAACAAATCTTTGCTAAACTTTTGTAAAGAAACAAATTCAAGTCCTTTCACATACATATGACTCCTGCTACACTTCCAAGGGCAAGAATAATACCTCAGCCACTTTTGAGCTGAAGGGCACAGTTATTACTAGACGTATGATGCATTACTCATCTGTAGCCTTTAACCTCGAGAGGTATTTTGCAGTCCCTTGTGGAGCTGTAATTCTTGTCTTCCTGGTACCTCACAGTGCAGATGGCAAATGTCATTGATCATCACAGCAGGGAAATACAGGTCAGACTCATTCATTCCAGGAGAAAGAGCTCTGGGTCTTAGACAAGGAAGCTCTCGCTCATAATCACTCGCAAAGATATATGATCGTTCTGCATAGCTTTGTACATTTGGGTCAGGTTTAAGACTAACAATATTCCAAGGCACGCTTGTTGAACTGCATGCGATCGCTCTAACCTCGTGTACTTTAATACTTTTAAAGATTCATCACCAGTGTCAACATCCATTAGGATCTCAAGGAGTTTTGCATTAACAAATGGAACCTTCGTGAAGTAAACCTTGAAACCCATTTAAGTACGAACAAAAAGAGCAGAGAAAGCTTAAGTGAATTCACACTGAAAGAGAAGAGTGAATCAGATGAGCAAAAAGCTTTCAGTGCTCTTGTACTGTGTACTGACCTGCCTTTTTCTTAGTTTTAATTTTAAATAAATAGACAACGTGACAAAAGAATTCAATGAAAGACTGATTTTAATGAATACTTCAAGTGTAGGAAATCAGGGGTGGGTGCTGTAGGAAGTCTCTGGCTGATGAAGAAGTGGCTGGGCTTCATTTGTTTTATGCTGTAAGGTGACAGATGCATCTTTGGCACGCAGCTCGATTTCTGTGAAGGAGAGATCTGCCATCTGTAGACACACAAAAAGAGAAAACGGACATTTATTATAATTGGCAATGACACCTAAATACATATGTGATCCTCTCTGTGAAATCCAGGCTAAAAAGCATATAAAAAGCATCAAAGTTTGATTTCTACCATTAATTTTACTATAATTTAAATAATTGACATGACCTTACACAGTCAATATTAAAGATATAAAGGTTACATTTTCACAGAATGTTCTTTAACATATGAAGGATGATTTTTTTTGTAGAAAACAGCAAATCACAAAAAAATGACTTTAGCTGGGTTTTCACAGAGAGGGACACATATACTCTTATATCAGATTATATATAATCTTACGCTTCAAACGGTCACTCTACTGTTTTAAGGGAGATGTGCTGACCTGTCATTTCTCATGTCCTTCATAAACAGAAAGCTTTATTGGAAAACCAGTACATGTGAACAAACTGAGGGCAAAATGTGATTCTTATGAATATTAGTTTTTATGAAAAGTGCAAATTTGTTTTTTCCAGGAGGATGGCTAGTTGCATAAACATAGCCACTGTGTTGAAGCTCACTCAAAAATGAAAATTATGACTTGTGATGTTGTGAGTTTGTTTCTTTATCATAACAGATTTGGAGAAACTTAGCAGCACATTACAGTGAATGGGTGCCGTCATGGGTGCGTGCAAACAGCTGATAAAGGCATCAGTAGTAATCCACATGACTTCAGTCCATCAATAAATGTTTTGTGAAGTGAAAAACTACATGTTTTTAATAAACAAATCTATACCTTTAGGATGTTTAAAAAGTCCTCGATTCATAATAATGCTCTCATCTGAATCAGAAGAGATCAGCACCATCTTGAAGATCATGATTTGCCGATCAAGCACTGTTTATAAGCAAAAATAGTTCAAAATATGTCTATACAAATATGCTGATGGATTTTGATGCGAGAGGACGACAGAGATTAAAAGATTCTTTCACTGCGGAAAACATTATCATGAATTATTCTTTGTCCAAAAACAATGGTTTAAATTTAAAACATTTTAATAATTCGTTTCTTATAGCTTTTCACATCACAAGACATCAAATGGAATCATGCTGTGCATGGATTATTGTGTTTTTTTGTGTGAATTCTCATTCTGATGGCACCCTTTCACTACAGTGGATCCATTGTTGAGCAAGTCATATGATGATAAATTACTCTAAATATGCTCAGATCTTTTCCCAATCTTTGATGGCCTGAGGGTGAGTAAACATTCAGCAATTTTCATTTTTGGGTAAACTATCCTTTAAGGCTGACTAGTCTGACCAACTAGCAACTGATCAAGGAATAATCTATCTTTATATTATTTATAATTTAACATTTCATCACTTATCACTCATCACTTATTTCAACAAATTAGGATAAGGTAATTATAAAAATACACTTAAAAATATATTTTATCTATGTTTTAAGACTACACTGATTTAAAAAGAATCTACTTTAAAATCATCCTAGCAGACAGAAATGGTTTCATAATTGCATAACCTTTAAAAATATTGCAATAAAGTATTTAATTCATACATTACTTTCAAGAGAATAGTTATACAACTTCACAACCATGAAAGAAAGAAAGAAACATTGACTCATTACTTGAATGACCATTTTTGAGAATACAGATGAACAAAAATAATTCCCTAACAACAGTTTCATTAAATACTTTCTGGTCTATGTCAACCTCTAGTGGACACACCTGAATGTAACACGTAATTAAAAGCATTTCTACAAAATGCTCAAATACATAAGCACATTCACATTATTGTATGTTCTTGTTCTCTTTTCTGATCGGAATCACTCACCAGAGCCTTAGACATGAGGGACTGCTGTCGCGGACGACACACTGACACAGAGATGAATATGAGAGTAGCAATTATCACTGCAGCACAGGGCAAAATGAAGAGGAGACTCACAGCTGGGGGGAAAGCATATATACATGAGAGAGTGAATGTATAACACAAAAAAGCAAACAAAGATTAGTTGGAAAATGCCACTGCATAACCAAGTCACACTAATTTTTGATGTGATATTTATTTTGCTGTACATAAGCATGCAGGGACACTTGAGCTGTTACAGGGCACACATTTATCTAAACCAATTTTCTGAATTATTAGAAATAATTTTGCACAGTGATGTATCACTATGCAATCACATAGGTCTAAGTTAAAAATATTACGTTGATTTGATTGACAGGTAGGCTTATCTGTATGGCAACACACATTTGGAGTCATTTCTTTTGCTCAGATTTTAAAGGTTATTGCACAATAAATAACTCTTTTTATCACTACCACCACAACCGCACATAAAATTTCCATGCAACGTGCTGTGGCATTGTTTAGTTCCTGTATAAATCAGTATTTTGAACGAATCTGTTGAATACTGATTCAATGAGTCGCTTATTAAGACACCACCTACGGGCTTAACTGTGTAGTATAAGAGACACTAAAGAAAAACACATAAAAAGAATACAGTCAGACTAAACCGTGCAAGCACTGAAAACCGTGCTGTTGGACTGTCTCCACACTTCTGGAATGCTGCTTGACCAATCAAATTTGAGGACTGGAACCAGCGTGTTGTATAAAGGAGGTTATGTTGTTATTACGTTTTTTTAGAATGACCTAATTAAAAATGTACACCTCTTTTGCAACCTGTGAGAAGCCTTGGCAATCTGGAAGTCAAAATGTCATACTGTCTGGTAATTCAGACGTCTTCATGCTGAGGCTGAATGAATCATCAATGAACAATCAGAGGCCTAAAGCTGACAAGTGATGCTGTTTAGATCCAAATGTGGTCAGGCACAATATCCTGACGCAAACGCTGATTTTCTATGGTCATGTTCATTCACATGGATAATCTTTCCATGCGTCACTACATATGTCCCCTTACATATGTCCACATTCACTTGTATCACTTTCACTGAATGCAAAGGAACAGCTTTTGAAATTACGCTAAATATCACATTTTGCGTTCCACTAAAGAAAAGTCATACATGATGACATAATTTTCATTTTTTGTGCCATTATAGGTTCCAATTTAACATGAGAAATATGATACTTTATAGGCTAAACAAGGATTTCCACTTAATACAAGAAACACTTCAAAGTTACTCTTCCAGTGGACTGAAGAAAGATAAATTGTTTGAGATAAAGTATTATACTTACGGCTACTCAGCACATAGATGTTGTAGGATGTCTGGAGGTTGCTGATATTGTTTCTCACACTCAGGTCTAAGCAATGCGTTCCTACTGATCTGAAGGTGTAGTTCAGATTGAATATGTTCCCGTAGAGCCTGACTAAATTGCAGGAAGTTGGACTGGGTGTGTGGCATTCAGACAAAACTCTCCAGCACAGCCAAACCGGTGGACTACACAAATCACATGTAATAGAAAAAAAATATACAAGTCAAGTCTGTTGACTTTTTTCATGATGATGGCGAATAAAGACTATATAAAAAATAATAGACCTCCCAAGTCCCAAATAATTGTTTTACTTTCTTGAAATGCATTTACCTTCCTCCAAAGTGAAAAGATAGAATGCTGCTCTGGTCAACGTTATAAATTAAAGCTCCTCTCAATTCAACGCTCTTTATGGCATCTACAAAACAAAATAATTTTTGACATGTTAACACCACTGGTACTATAAAGAGTCAGTTAAGAGAGACAATAATCTGCACCCACCTAACACAGTCAAATCTACAGAGTACAGCCCAGTCATTCTGGAATGTTGTGGTGTATTGGATTCAATGCTCAGTTGAAATGTGTAGTTCCCTGGTGAAGTGTAGTGACATTTCACAAAAGGCTCTGGGCCTTTGCGCAAGTCCCTAAAAAAACACAATATCAACTGTAAAGAAAACCAATTTAAAGATAAAATTGATGTTGAAATTGATGTATTTAATCACATAGCAATCACCCATTGCCTAAGTCCCATGTGTATGTGAAAGTGGCAGAGCGAAGGGTATGTCTCGAGTCAAAGTGCTCAAATGAAACCACAGTGGGTATGTCAGATGCCAACTTCCCACTATGCCGAAAGTATGTTGAATTCCCTTCCATTTGACGGAAAATAATCCTTCCTTTGACATTCCCTATAGTGAAATAGACACAATGTAACCACCAAGTAACCAACCAAGTCAAAGGAGAAAAGAGGACTAGACAGCTTACCAGATAACTGATGGGATAACTCGTCGGGTATCCCAAAAGCAAGAGAGGAAATCAGTGAGAGAACGAGAACACTCCAAATCCTGATGGAAATCAATTTGCAGCTTGAAATATAAACATTCAACATGAAAAACGGAAGACTAAACGATTAGTCATAATAGAAAAAAACATGTTTATATCTGTTAATTAGAACTATACATACCCGTTCATGTGGACTCGTCAGAAGATATTTCTAAATGTGTTCAGACGACAGCTTGTGACTTGTGAAAGTCTGACTGAGTCAAGCCTTTTATGTCTTTCACGCTGGTTCTCTGTTTTGTAAAGGCTTGAAATCATATCCACGTGTTGAATCCTTATGCTCATCTGAATAATGATGTGTGCTGTAATGCCGAAGAAAACACAATTCATGCAGAAACATGACTAATTCACAAGCTCATTCCTCGACAGACTCTGGATAGATTTTAGAGGATGCAAAAGTCTCTACATATTATTCCAAAGCTTTTAAAAACGTGGACTAGTGACACAATTATGTCACACTTTTTGCCTATGAATTTACTTGCCTAACTCTAACTAATAGTAGGGCCTACAAAACAAACGACCACAGAGTGGCGCTCTAATGTAAAGATTAAAATGTTTATCAGCTGAATAATCTGATACCTCATGATTTTGATATCAATCTTCGATATACTCATCCCTCTCACTGTCATGTTTGTTAGGGTACCAGTTTCAGTCCTACGTGCACAATTTGTTTTCAATTTTTGAAAATGAATTAGCTAACAAAAGTAAAAAGTAAAAAAAATAAAATAAATTTGTGATAAGATAAAATAGTATTTTTATTGTAAGGGCATAATTAACATATTCACAGTGAAAAAATACATCAAAGTTTAGCCCAAATGTCTTTACAAATATTACAAAATATAGTTATTAATCATCATTGCATAATAATCGGAACATAACATTTATCGAACCAAAAAAAAACATATAACAGTGCAGGGAAAACATAGTAAAAGAGAAGAGAATGAAAAATGACTTTCTGTTTGGCCGTAGACAGCCGTGACGTCACAGTTCCCACCTTTCCACGTGTGGCACGAGGTCGCGCGGAAAGGTTTCATCCTCCTTCAGCGCATCAGTGCTGAGTATCGTGTTCTCGAGAGCGCTAGAGCGCTCGCTTCTCTGACGCTTCACACACGTTAACAGGTGGGAAGAAAACACAGCTTTTGAACGGGGAAAGTTGGATCAAATACATTGTCACCAAGGACGTTTGGAGAATACCTGCAAACATGTATCGAACCCCGGAGGACGTGAACAAACTCACCGAGAGCACATATAAGGTAACGTACGTTAAAACTGCGTTTATCTTCTTGGTCATTGACTAAAAGCCAACAGCGTGTGTTATTAAACCCAGTACATGCAGTCTTGTGAAAGGTGTGTTTAATAATGAAGTGTTATTTTATGGCACTCTTACGTTTTGTCATTAAGGTGCGTTTAAGTTGTGCAATAGAGGCATGAGTGCATTTTAAAGTGATTCAGTTGGGTTTCTGGGTTGAGTTAAGAAACCAGTTTGGCTGAACTGTTTCTGTTATTGCATACCTGACTGTTCATTGTTTTGCCAAGGGTGTGTTCTTGGGAAATAGACGAGGAACTGCCCAGAATTACATGACAGAAGGGCATTTCAATAGAGACCCAGTGGGCCCTATACTTAAGCAGGACTTTGTTCTCATCAAAGGCAATATAATTAGAATTATAAGTCAATGATTAAACAAGGGTATTTTTAGATACAGTAGAGGTATTTTTAGAAAGTGTGTTGTGCATTTTTTTGCATGGACAATAAAATGTGATTTACCTAGAACAGGGTAATATGGGCACTTTTAAATGTAGAAACAGGGACAGGTCACCCCAAATTTGTTTATTTTTATTTTTTTACGCCATTATTTACTCATTATCATACTTCCACACCTTGAAGAATGTTTTAAGTGTTGTCCATACAGTGAAAATCGACGGGGTCCTAAACAACATTGGATACCACTTACTTGATGATTGTATAGACAAAAAACTAAAGCATTGTACAAAATATCTTCCCTGGGGTAGGCGCATTAATCTGAGTCAGTTTTGAAGTTTCTTCAGTTTCATTCAGCAGCAGTCAGCTGCTCTCTGTGTAACTTTGAAATATGAGCTTTGTTTCCTGCTCTTCCAGAATGTGATGGAACAGTTTAACCCAGGACTGCGGAATCTGGTTAACCTGGGGAAGAGCTACGAGAAAGCAGTGACAGGTAATCACATCAGTTCATTTACAAAAGAATAACTATACATAACTCTACATTTTTTGCATAAAATATCCCTTAAAAGCTCTATAAACCTAAAAAATAAATTAATCTGGAATACAGGCAGTCAGGCTACCAGTTCCTGTTAATCAATATGAGTTATTCACTCTCTCATAGCAATGACCTTTGCTGGAAAGACATATTTCGATGCAGTCTCAAAGATTGGGGAACATGCTGCCATATCACCTGTTTCTAGGGAGATGGGTGAGTATTACTCTCTAAACCATTGCCCAGAGGTCCTAATCTGGCCTTTGCTGATATACATGTGCTTTGTGCAGAGAGTGGCTTAACATTTCCTAGCAGATGATTCATTGTACTCAACATGTCTTGGAATATGCTATGCCAGTTATTTCCTCATTTTCTCAAATAGAGTTCTACATTTGCGTCTGCCCCAGACAGGGTTGGTTCTTGTTGACTTTTTGTGACTCAGCATCAGTTTGATTCATATCTTCTGGAAATAATGACAGTGCTTGCTGTGATTTATAAACCACCATCTGTTTTATGGCGATTTTTTTTGTACTCGTCACTGCAGATCCGGTGAAAGAAAATTATACCTTTTATGTGCAAACTACAAAGATTAATGGCTTTGTCTTCTCATTAATCTCTTAATTTACCCCAAAATTGTACACACCCTTCTTAGTACAAATACTTTTTACTTACTGAGCTTTTGCTTTTCAGTGAAGTGTTCTTTTGTGATTTACTGAGCTTTACTGCTTTATCATTCCTAGTTTTTCCTGGAATCCCTTTCAGCTCAAATGACCACCAGACAGTGTGGATTCTCTCACATGTTTTGCAGAGACTGCCAGCAAACACACAAATTAAACCGTGACTCTGTGAGACTTTGTCTACAAACCTTTCCACCTCTGATCCCATCACAGCTCAAATATTCCAATGGAACATGCATATTCAAAGTGCTTGCCATCGATATTCACATTTAGTTTAGTCATAAGGCCTTGAGTCATATCACCACCTTATGCTGTACCATTCTAATGCTCTAGTGATTACTGGTGCAAACCTTATCTGCAAATTAAAAAAAATAATGACCTCTATGAAAATGTGTTCCGTATATGTGACCCTGGACCACAAAACCAGTCTTAAGTCGCTGGGGTATATTTGTAGCAATAGCTAAAAATACATTGTATGGGTCAAAATTATAGATTTTTTTTAATGCTAAAAATCATTAGGACATTAAATAAAATCATGAACCATGAAGATATTTTGTACATTTCCTACCATAAATATATTAAAACTTAATTTTTTATTAGTATTATGCATTGCTAAGAACTTCATTTGGACAACTTTAAAGGAGATTATCTCAATATTTAGAATTTTGCACCCTCAGATTCCAGATTTTCAAATAGTTGTATGTCGGCCAAATATTTTCAGATCCTAACAAACCATACATCAATGGAAAGCTTATTTATTCAGCTTTAGGATGATATATAGATCTCAATTTCGTAAAATTGACACTTATGACTGGTTTTGTGGTCCAGGGTCACATTTAAGGAATGCATAGCTTATGATTGTTTGTTGTGACACTTGATAAAGTGAGCATTGTGTCAACATCAACATGCCTGAAAGAAAGTTCTAGAAGAGTTAGAAATAAATGTTGGTTTGGAATTGAGAACCGCTGATTTACACACAGCGTGTCTTCTCCAGGTCGTGCTTACCAGGTTGTTCATAAAAGCCAGATGTCGGCTTTTGAAGTAGCAGCATTTTTTTATTATACGCGCACTCGTGTCTCGCCTCCCACAAATGACGTCAGAAAAGCTTCAGTACATTATAATCGGTTATGGTCTATTACTGAACCGATACCGAGTCGTCCTCATCTGCATCGCGATGCACCGTAGAAACGATTAATTTCGACACCCCTAGCCCCTACCCCAAAAGGGTCTCGCCCCTATTTTGATAGCTCCGCCCCACACATACGTAGCCTACTCAACCCAGGCAACGGTTATTTCTGTGAACAAAACAAAACCAATGTTACACCGTGTCTACACTGGACCCGAGTGGTGCGGCGCAACAAAATACTAGGCTATAGAAGTCATTATAATCAGTGATGCTGTCTGCACTGGATGCTGTGCGGCGCAACGACAAATCCCGACAGAAAACTTCTGCTGTGTTCTATTTATGTTCACAAATTTCAAATGATTTTTTACGGTCGCTTTGTCACGTCCAGTGTAGGCAGACTTTAGCTGTTGCGGTGCGCCGCGTCCGGTGTAGACACGGTAGGGTTGCACGATTATGACAAAAATCATAAGTTGTCGATTATTCCCTTGAGATTGTAATTGCGATTATTAATAACTATTATTTTGAACAGATTTATGCCATTGTTGATGCTACATGCCATATTTTTATATAAAAAATATATATATATATATATATATATATATATATATATAAAAGGCTGAAAACACTCTTCCTGAACCTTTCTTGCTTTTCCATAGCATTGAGCCTCAAATGTCAACTATAAATTGGTTTGGTTTCGTCTTTAAACAAAAAAGGTAAAATGATGCATGGTATAATAATGTTATACTAAAACTAAAAGAACAAAATGGTCTACTAAAGCTATATATTTGTAAACGTGGGTGATTTGTGGATTGAAACGTCTTCTAAATAGATTGTTGTTGCACTTCCTGCTGCTTTCTGCATCAGTGTTGATGAATAACACAGTTAAACAGTGATTTGTACTAACTCTGGCTGAACTGTGTACTTCACGGCGTTGTTTAGTGCGTGATCGCGACTGGTCACTGTAATAAACGCTCTAAGCTTGCGCTGCGCTGTTTTCTTTTGAGGCGAGCGGATAAAAATGTTGTGTGGCGCGCAGTTCAAACAAGTACCGCTATTTTGTTCCGATTTTGACACGTTTGGCGTTTAACATATCTATCATGCACAAATTGTGCTGCCCTAAGACACGGTGTTACTCACCTATTGGGAAGAAACAAAGCAACCTTGGTGTCCGATCGCAGGCTTTTGCTCCTTGAGTTCTCTCCAGCGCTGGAAAGCTGTTCCGATATTTATACGAGTCCCATTTCTTGCTTTATCGTTCTGCAGAAGTTTTCCTCTTTTGTTTTTTTATCCGCCATCTCTATCTTTCTGTCACTCAGCTCGGCTGTTCACTGAACGCTCTCTCCTCCACATCATGAGTAGACACGCCCCTTACTGTTGATTGGCTACAAGTTTGTTTTGGTTCTCGGCCCCAACTCAGTTTTCTAAAGCGTTTTTGAAAAATTACATACCCCACCTTTAATGCTTTTAAATGCATTTAGCCTTCTCAACAAGAATTAAGGTAATAAAACAATGTCTAGATTTTTTATCAAATAATTGTATAACTCTCCTTGTTATTTACAGTTTAAATTAATATAATTTTTTCACTGAATGACTCTAAGTAGTTTTCATCTAACCCCTAGGAAAGCGCTTTGACATTAGAAGACAGCAAACACAACCAATTGCCCATAAAATAGATGTTAATTAAAGTTGCAATGTAAAAAAAAGTAGCGATGGATCTTTTCTTTCATACTATTGGTCTTGGTTCAGTCTACCAGTTGTTAACCGAACCAATTGCAAGTAAAAAATAAAAACGTAAGCATGGATGAATCAGTAAATTTAGAAAATCGATAGGGTAAGTTTCCATCTCGTGTTAAAAGCACAAGACCCAAATATTACCATGTAATGCACTTGAAATGATAATATAATTTGTTAAACTTTATTCATAGAATGTGTTGAATTTAAAGTCAACATAAAATCTAAATTTACTATATTCATTTTATTAATGCATAAAACTCTTATTGTGGACAAATCATCAGTGCACATTATTTCATAGAAAAAAATCCTTGAACTTAGTCTTAAAGCAAAATCTTATTATTTGCTATTCCAATTTGAAACAACTTTTCTTTTTCTGCTGATGTCACTTTGGTTTTAGAGGTTTTTGGGTAATGTTATCGAATTAGCCATTTGGGCAATGTTTTAGAAAATTCTGTCTATTCTTAAATGTTACGGTATTATTTCAAATAATTGAATATCTGTTTTTTACTTAAGAAAGAGTCAGATTATGAAGTTAAATGGATTGCAAACAGCAGTTCATGTTGACATTGACACTAGCTAGGATTTCCTCCGTTTGAGGTTGTATATATTCCTCATCAAAATGTTTTCAGTCTGCAAATTGTTCTTTACATTTTTTCCCCTTGGAGGTGTCTGTGTTAGGACAGAAGATTTCTCACGCATGTGACGTTCACAGATCACAGTGACAAGCAAATCCCGAGCCTGTTCTTTTATACCTGAGGCGTTATAATTTTACTTAAAAAAAACACATTTCACAGAGAGTGCCCTACTTTTTATATTATCCAAATAAATGTTGGTGTACTTGAACGACATATCATGGGAATAGTGTGACTCACACAGTAATTTCAGTTATTGTTGTTGTAGCATGGCTTTATTATCAGAAATCAGGTCTCAGGTCTCTTGTGTAATATTATCTTGTCATTGAAAGCATCGCCTGTCACGTCCAGGAAACCCTCTTCCTTGTCATAGGAATTCATGGCATCAAACTGCTTAATGTTTACACTAAAAAGAGTTGTATAAGAACACCTGGTGTTTTGAATGTATCAATTCTTAAGCCTAATCAATATTATTAATCTGATACACCTGTAATGTTTTGGTGTGCTGTTTTAGGTTGCAAAAAGTTTACCTTCCAAAAATAAAACCGTCTCAGCTGTTGATGTATTACAAAATTACAGAGTCTCATGATGCCACTCTCTCATATTTTATGCCAAAGATAATATAAACAGAACATATGGCATATTGAATAGCATATTAAATGCTATTATTACGGCATATTAAATGCTTTTTTTTAAATGTAATTAATTTCAAACTAGCATATGCATAATCATGAAGAGCACAACACATGAAACAAAACTATGACTTTTCAGCTACTCTTTGATTTAAAATTATCCATAACTAACTGACTACTGTAAATCATCTGAAATAATCATTCGCGAATCGTATCCCATTTTTTTCTGTAATCTGACATATTTGTGAAATGGGATATTCAAGGTGGAAAATTGTAGGATGGGAAACTGCCACCCTTGTTTTTTTCCTGATCCAATCAAAGAGATTCATTAAGCAGAGTAAAAAGGAATAATGTGCACTGATGAACTATGTGCAAGTTTGAACATTAATGTGCATTATGTAAAATTTCATTTGCATTACACTTTATCATTTGGATTTTATACAATCAAAAGTAGATTTTACTGATTCATCTGCATTTGTAGGCACTACTGATAATCCATTTAAGCTTTCATGATCCACTGGCAGGGATGCCCTGTAACCTTTGCAAGGTTGTGCATTTTATGCAACATCTCTAGGGGTTGTGAAAACACAGAGCAGGTGCTGACACTCTCAGTACAAAGATGGCATTTACTGACTCTGCTGACCTTGCCATGTTAATGATGCTGTTATGAGTGCTGGATGAGTGATAATGCTACAGCTCACGTCTGCTTGTTTGCTGTAAAGCTTGTTTTTATGAGCAGCACTAATGGAGCCCCAGCTAGATGAAATGACACTGTTATACAGAGTAGGAGAATGCATGAAAAAGTTATAGTCAAAGGGGAGTCGTGTACAGAGAAGTTCAAGTCCAAAGTACAACCTCAAACCTCTCCGAAGGCAACTTTAAACAGTTTAAAAACTAGAAAAATCTCTATAAATATCAGTAGTAGCAATAATGTTTCATTTTTCTTCTCAGGAGTGGTGTTAATGGAGATTTCAGAAGTGCATAAGAAGGTCCAACTGGAGCTGGAGGAGACTGTAAGTATGCAATATGATTGCTCTCCAACTCTAGAAGAAACTGTAGATATTAATAGGTATTCAGTATATTCCTCGTTAATTCTGTGTGGTTTTAATACCCTTGTTTCTTCACATAATGAATATTCTTCTTGAATATTAGTAACATCTTGGTGATTTTTGAACATGTTTGAACATGATTGTTTTTAGGGTAATTTCCTAAAATTCTGAATTATTATTAATATTGTTACGACTTATTGAATATATACACTACCATTCCAAATTTTGGGCCAATACGTTTTTTTTTTAAAGCAATTAATTATTTTATGAACAGATGCAATAAATTGGTTTTTAGCCTTCTTATTTAAAGCTCAATTTAAAAAGGGGCATGGCTCCTTGAAGACTTCATGTAAACTCCCACTGCTATACCTGGGTTACATCTTTGCGAATGAAAAATTAATTACATGTGGAACTTTTAGTACAACTGCTGATATTAACTTATAGTAAAAAGTGTAGCATATTTGTAGCTTTCCTACCATTAGGATTTGTTGTAATGTAATGTTATTTTTAGTGCATTGATCCTGAAGCTCTGTTCTCTACTTCTCATCGCACTAATGTGCCAGTGGGCAGGGCCAAAGATGCAAGGATGTAGAAGTAGGCATTCGTCTGATTCTGTAGGTCCGAGCTTTTGTCACAGTATTATTTCATACTGAGACAAAATCTGAAACACTTCATTTTGGCAGCTTGGTTTCAGTAAAAGCTGTTTTTGGACCAATGAGGAAGTTTTGAGTTCTGAAACTTACAGTATGTTTTGTAGTACAATAAACTTTTACATGTCAAAAACTTTGATTTCTCAGTTCATGACCCCTTTAAAATAGATAAATATGCATTTCACAATAGTACTATTTTTACTGTATTTCCACATTTGACCCAAACGTCTGTATGATAGTGATGTAAAGTATCATAGAACAGTACTTTACAAAATGCAATATGTATCTTCAATGTATATTTAAACTGACATTGGATTTGTATTTCTGATTTCTGCAAATAATTGTATATTGATATGGATTTCAAAACCCAGTAAAAAAATGACTGACCCCAAACGTCTGTAAGATAGTGTATAAATATGTAAAGTAGCATCATTAGAGCAGTACTAAAAATACAAAATTGAAACAAATTCAAATAACAAGATGATGATCAAAGTTTAATAAACATCTTCAATGAGGAATATTTAAACCGTGACCAGGTGACAGGTTGAGCCATTTGAACAGGGACAATAGTTTGCATTATATTGATTGTATTATTTATATGTATTTGTAACTTCAAACATTACATTCTTGTAGTCACTTGATCTTGAAGCTTCAACATAAATGCTGACATTATAAATCATACAATAATATTTTGCCTTCGGGATAGTCTGTGTTCTGAATCTATCTGAGGTATGTGACTGTATTAAGGGCTGACCATTACACATTCAGAGCATTTCTTCTTCACAAACCAGATTTTTAATCAGATGATCTTAGGTATTCAGACTCACGGTGTTGTGAATATTTAGTTACCTAATCTGATAAGATGGATAACAAACCCTTTTGTTCGACTTCTCTACATAATGTTATCATTTCTGTGGAAATATAGGGTAACTTAATGCAGTTTCGCTGTTATTGATTGTTATCGCTCCTTGGTGATTTATCTCCATTAACCTTGTTGCTACAGTTCAAGAAGTTCCACAGAGAGCTCATCAATGAACTGGAAAGGAAAACAGATATGGATATCAAGTACATGAATGTAAGTACCGTTCAATCAAGCAATACTTCCCATTCCCTCACCTGTGCAAGCGGGGACATCTCATGAACGTTGTGGTATTACAATCCCTCTAGGCCACTTTCAAAAGATACCAGTCAGAACACAAATTGAAGCAAGACTTTTTAGACAAATCACAGGCTGACCTGAAGAAACTGCGCAGAAAAAGTCAAGGGAAGCATTCATCCAAGTATGAGATCAAAGAAAATGAGGTGAGGTTTCTTGAAATATTATTTTTTAATGAAATTGCAGTCTTTTCTGTCTGATCATTTAATCTTATACATAACAGAGCTGTTCAGTTTGTAATCCTACATTTTGGAAGAAAATTAGCAATTAGCAGAAAATTAGCATTTTTGAGCCATTTTTTCCTTCTGTAATTTCCTCTTCATTTTTAGATAAATATTACTTGAACTGACACAGATTTTCTCAACATAAATGCTGTGTGACGTAAGTTGCTAACAATTTGCAAGAAACGAAAGTAGCAACATATCTTTTCTTTCATATTTTGATGTATGAGTGTAACTGATTATCGATAAAGTAAAAATATGAATGGACTTGTTGGACTTAAATAGGCAGGGACTTGGTTCTGTGCATCGGTTGTTGATTGGTTTTTGAGATGTGGGTGTTGCTCTCAAAACTGATGGCAGATGAATCACCAGAGAGAAGTCTGTCATGAAACATCCCTCAGTGAATAGAGATGAGATAAACCATTTATTCATGAGATAGGGATACAACTTTAATGAAGACTGCAGCTATAACAAGGATGTGTTTACATGCTTGATGAATCAACCATTATAGTCCTTATATAGCAACTTCAAATATATAGTGACCTCAAAATTCATGTTTGACAGTTTGTAATGTATTTTGTTGGGCATAAGGTGGAATTTTTTTAAGGAATATTCATGACAGACGTTATATTACTCGCCGATCCAAACCTACTATTCTAAAAGCAAATAGTAAGTTCTCGAGGAAAGCCATCATAGAGGGTTGGCTCTACATGACAAATGGGAACAGCTCTATTCAATTAAGTTTCTGGCTCAATATCAGAAACATGTTTTGACACTTGTGCTGAATCTGTTGCAATAGATTTCAATAGTGAGTTTTAATAGCTCAACAGTCACCATGGTGTTCCTCCTTTCAAATGCACATTGTTTTTTAGCAATGGAACCCTTTTTATGTAATGTGTTTGCTTCTGAGTTCATTTTAGTCTTGTTTTGAGGAATTTAAAAGCATCATTTACAATCACGTAAATCGTTTTCACTGAAGAAACATTCAGAATAAAATGCTTTTCAGTCATTGTGTGATTTGTGTTTGCTTTACATGTCACAATGAGTCTGAAATTAGTTTAAAACTGCCATTGTAAACACAGTATCAAACTTAAAATAATCATTTTGGATTGAAACCATATGATAGTCCTGTGGGCAAGTGCTCTGACATTGACATATGGTGAGGTTGCTTTTTTGGGCAACTTGAGTTTTAGTCCTGGCTTGAGGTGTTTTCCCGGTTTGTTGCCCTCTCTCCTCTTCCACGATTTTCTGTCTAACCTTCTGCTGTCCTATCTAAAGTCAAGGCAAAAAAGCCCCAAAACATTTTGGGTGGGGGCAAATGAAGTACATACACCTGTAGCTGGTGTGTGGTGAGCGCACTGGCGCCGTTGTGCTGTGGATGCTGCACACTGGTGGTGGTTGAGGAGAGACCCCTTCATGATTGTAAAGCGCTTGGGGTGTATAGCAATACACAATAAAAGCCCTATATAAATGATTCATTCATTCATATATGAAAACCTGTTTCCCATCATGTAAATGTCTATATTTTGAGTTGATTTGATGTCATTTATCTTAGCTGGGACTGAAATCTCATCCAAAAACATGTCAGGTCATGTCCCTGACAAAATCCACCAAATAATAATTTAAAAGCTATGAAGTCATATCATTCGTATTTGTAATGCACTGCTGTTGTTAAAGCCACTGAGAGACTCATGTAAGACTTTCTCGTCCAGACATGATCTGCAAATAAAAAAAGATTCTGAAAACAACTCCAAGGAAACAAGCAACGTTCACGGTCACTATGACAACTTGCACAGAACTATAATAGTGAGGGGAATCCTGGGAAGAAGAACAGAGCTCTGTTTCTGGTGTCATTTTCACAGGTCTACTGGGTAGCTACTGTTCTTTAAAAGTAATGAATCCTCATTCTGGAAAGAGAGTTACTCACGAGAAAATTACTGCATTAGCAGCATGAGGGGTTGACTATGTGGACTTCATAATGATATGATTGATGTCTCGTTTTATTGAATGTGATGTTTTGTTTAATTCTCAATACAGTATGTCCCAAAAAAGGTTTATTTCAAGCAAGAATTCAAGAATATATCTGTTCCTTGCTAGCTGACTACTGTGAGTATGATGTGATGCCATATCTTATGATCATTATTATCTTTAGTGTGTGGACACCATCTCATCCCGGCAGACAGACTTGCAGATGTTTGTTGCAGAAGGATTTAAGGACGCTCTGCTGGAAGAGAAAAGGAGGTTCTGCTTCTTAGTGGAGAAGCACTGTGGCTTCACCTATCAGCTAGCAGCCTTCCACGACAAGGTGACCCACTGGAAATATTCAGCTTTCTAAATGAATAATGTTCCAGTTAATATTGTTAGACATGGCAGCAACAAGAAATCAGACTTAATTGTACAATACTGTTGAAAAGTCTGGAGTTGATCAGATGTTTGATTGTATTTGAAAAAGTCTCTTATGCTTACCGTGGCTGCATTTATTTAATCAGAAATACAGTAAGAATTGTAATATTGTGAAGTATTATTACAATACAATTTTTGGGAAATGTTTTTAAATATAATTAATTCCAGTGATGGTAGTGCTGAATTCTCAGCAGGTTTTTAGTGTCATATCATTCCTCAGAAATGATTCTATTATGTTGATTTGGTGCTCCAGAATATGTCTGATTATTATTAATGATGAAAACATTAGTGCTGTTTAATATTTTTGTGGAACTATGATACATATTTGTTCAGGATTATTTTAATAGGAAGTTCAAAAGAAATCGTTTGTAATATTACTTTTACTGTTACTTTTGATCAATTTAATTTATCCTTACTGAATAAAAGCATTAATTTGTTTCCAAAAAATAATACTGGCCTTTTGAATGGTAGTTTACCTTGTTTTGCCTTTCTTCCTTTGAACCGTTTTTGCACTTTCCCCCACAGGCCAAGGAGATGCTGACCGTCACACTGCCCAGCTGGCAAGATAAGTGTACCGATGGCACCAGGGTGCCCGACACAGTGACATCCTTGATTGAGGGTATGCAGACTTCAATGTCAGTCATACCAGAGTCCTCGCCTACGTTGGAGCACAGCGACAGGGTTAGTCTCACACATAGGAGAATGTACCACCATTAACATATGAGTATGTGTAAATGCTACACATTTTTTGGTTTGAGAGCCACATACAATTTTGCTGTTTAAGTAGAACACCAACTGAATGAGTTTTGTTCAAAACGGCACACTGACTTTAAGGTCTCTGCGTTGTCGCATTTTTCTCCTCAGACCAATTCCGGTTCAATTGTACCGCCACCGGCCCCATCACTCAAAGCTCACACAAGCCCACTGGCCAGCATGTTCTCCCAGGACTTTCTTAAAAGCCCCATCTCATCAGAGGTGTACTCAGGCAAGCTGACGGCTTCTTACACTTTGATCCAATCAGACTTCATTTCTTCCGCTCTCAACAATCAAGCGTACTAGTCTTTGTGTTGATGAGGCATTGCTTGAAATGTTGCTGTGTTTACTGATCTAGCTGATTACTGCCACAAAATATATTTTGTTAATATCACGTAAATTGCACTTTGCAATCTACAGATCAAGACAGCCTAGATGGAAATGGCTTGTCTAGGTCTGAGTCTGTGTCTAGCGGTATGGATATGGAGAAGAAGGCCAGGGTGCAAACTATCTTCCCCCACACAGCAGGAAATAACAAGACCCTGCTGAGCTTTGATGATGGAGACATCATTACACTGCTTATTCAAGAGGAGAGGGATGGATGGCTGTATGGAGAACTAGAACATACTGGACAGTAAGTGAACCATTATATATGACTGCTTGTTTTTCATCCCTAGAGATAGCTCAAAAATGAAAGTTATTACTACATTACTCACCCTCATGACGTTCCAAACCTGTATGACTTACTTTTTTCTGTGGCACATAAAAAATATATATACTGTGTTCTGTAGAAAAAAAGAAAAATTTTTTTTCAGGTTTGGAACAATATGAGGGACATTGAGGACACTGTAAATTTTCAGTCATGCATTATATTTTTCCATGCTGCCCTTCGACTTGAATGTTAGCAACATCAGCTTTCCTGAGCTGGAAAGACTGGGTTCATGTTTCTGTTCATTAGATTTACTTTGGTGAGACATGTTCAACATGTCAGACATGTTAGAGGTGCTTGTGTATATCATTGAGAGGAAACAAACATGCTGCTGCCGTAAGCCTGTGCATGGGCCTAAATTTGTTGCACTTTGCATGAAACAAAACTGTTGCCTTCATTTAGACACAGAATGTCGACATGGGTACACCTCAGACAAAAGTTTGATAGCATGAAACTTTGTATTAATTTTATTTTATTCTTGCATTTAGTAGTTTTTAAATTATGTGTGAAATAAAAATGTATGCTATTTAGTTTAAGAATTAATTAGTTCAAGTTCATCCATAGAAAAATAATTATTGTAATATTTAGTCAAAATCTGCACAATTGCTTCCCCTCTGGAATGGTGTTTCTGCTCGGACCATCCCCTCCAACCGTCAGTCTGCTGCGAGCTATAGATGGCAAAAATGGCCCGCCCTCTATTTTTTTCTAATTCAATTTTTTGAAATACATCTGAAGTATGTATGAGAGTGGTCATTCCAGTATGTATGAGAGTGGAAACCCAGTGTTACTCACAGATGTTGTAAAGGGGTGTTAAAAAATATCAATTATGAAAAAAATATCAATAAGCACTGTAAAAAATTAATTGCACTAAAAAAATGAGGAATGTGACAATTAAGTATTTTTTTACTTATTTTTTTATTATTATTTACTTAAATTTTTCCCGTTTTTTTTTTTTAAGTTTCAAATTTTTTTTAAGTTAAACAGGAGCGCTTCACAAAAATTAACTCAGTAAATATTTTTTCTTATAAATTTTTCTTAAAAAGCTCTGGAAACTTTAACAAAAATGAACCGAAAACAAAAACTTTTATTATAACGTATGCTTCCAATTCTGAATTACTAAAAACAATTTATATCCGTAATTTCATTTAGTTTTTAGCCTATTTAGTGCGCTCATGTCACGCTACTGTGCGCTATGGTCACGAAAACTCATATTTTGCATGCATTTAAGCATTTAAAAACAAGTGATTGAAGCTATTGAAATGCAAACAATAGCACTATATGCATGAGCTGTGTGTTTCTGAGCATGCTTTATGCAGTTGAGTCGGATCGAGGCCGGTTCATATTCACACCTTAAATGAACCGTACCAGAGTTCGTTTGGAAGCGGACCGAGACCACCTCTTCAGCTGGGTCTCGGTGCGGTTGTTTGGTGCGCACCAGAGTGCGATTTCTGTATTCACACCTGCCAAAAAGATCCGCACCAAGAGGGGAAACTAACTAGTCGAACCAAACAAGACTGGTGTGAATACACCCTAAATTTATGTTAACCTGTTCATCATTACTGTACTTTCAGTCGACTTGGTTAAATTCGATTAAACTGTCAGATTGTTGTTCTTTTTTGAGAATGACAATTTTTGCAATTTCTTTTGCTGACACTAAAAACAATATTTTAAAGCTAACAGGCGGATCTGTTCTTTGTATTAACATGCATTTAATCATTCATCCTTAGCAACATACAAACGAGAAGTCAAATGATCCTTCTGCAGTGGAGGCATCAGTGGCTATGCTTTGTGTGGTCTTATACTTGTTTGTTTTGCGTATTTTAATGAGCAGCTCTGCCATTTCAGAGGTCCAAGGTCCACAGATTTTCCCCACACTACCCATTATGCTGTCACCCCTGTTTTGAGAAGTGAAAATGTCTTAATGCACTGACACACTCTTGAAGGCTCAGTTCAAAGTTATGCGCAGCTGGCGGTGTGACAGTTCCTAAGCAACCAAATGTACTCTTCGTGGTACATGGTTTCACTTTACATTTGTGCCAATACAGTGATTTTTGATTAGTAATACAGTAGTTGAAATCAAAAAGCCTTAATGCATGTGGAAATTGAGCCGGTACCCATTTTTGTTAGAAAATCATGATGCAAAGTATGTATTTTTTTGTTTTTAATTGTAGACGGGGCTGGTTTCCCTCATCTTATTGTCGGGCTTACAATGAGCCAGTGATTGGCCACAGGTGAGTCTGCTTTTCCTTTGAATTTGAGTGAAAATCATGTGATTTGAGCTGAAACCAACAATGTTTATCTATCCATTAACAAAACCGTAATACATCAATTTATGTATTTTGTTCAGCAGGGTTGAGAGCCCATTGCGTAGCCAGAATGTGACTGATCCAGAGCAGCCGGAGGAAGACGAGGAGGTGGATGAACCTGTGTTTCTGCCCCCGCCTGACTACAGTGACTCATCCAGGGACAGACCCATCAAGCCCTCCACCCCCTCTCCACAGAACATGGTAAACATACTGTGCTGGTGAATAGGAAAGCTAAGTGCAAAGTTAGTTGGAAAAGCAGCCGTTTTCTGTAAAGAGAGCCATAGAGGGGTATCTGGGCCTCTTATCTTTTTGTGTTTGACATAAAGTAGACAAAGTAATTGGTGTATTCTGAGAGAGAGTCCCCTGATTGGATCAGGTTTGAAGGAAACCTCTATCACTTGCACTGAGGGTGCGTGTAGAAAATGCATACAGTGCAGTTTGAAGATGCATACAACACTGTTGCTTTATAAAATATTTATCTTTGGGAACGGAAAAAAAAGTAAAGACATTACAGAAGATCTCTTCAAATAAATATTGTTCTTTTAAAAACTTGTCAAAAAATGTTTATTTATCTGTTTTCAACATCGATAAGAAATGTTTCTAGAGCACCAAAGCGGCATATTACAAATAACAAATAAATGCAGGCTTGGTGAGCTTCAGAGACTTGGGAATTGAACCCACAACCTTTTGCGCTGCTAACGCAATGCTCTACCACTGAGCCACAGGAACCTTGGAGTGGGGACTTTGGAGTGAACATGCCATTATGAAGTCGTTTGAAATGCACTTTGTGAAGGGAGCGTAATTTCCTCATAATCTTCAGCTGGCATGTTCCCGTCCATCAGCGAATCTGCTGACGCACACCGTGCAGCGTTGTCACGGGAACATCCCAGCTGAAGATTATGAGGAAATTAGATCGCTCCCTTTGCCAAATGCATTCCAATGGGCACGCACGTGCCCTGCTCACTCCAAAGTCCCCGCTCCAAGGGGATAGGGATGATCACTTCCATTTGGAACTTGCCTGTGACCTGTTCGATACACGATAATAATGCGTACTGTTACACCCCTAACAAATAGGCAATGTACAAAAAAAGCAAAAACACAATTATGTGTGTACAGGTCTGGAATGTGCAACATTTGAAATGAAAAAATAAGTGTGTGTGGTGAATAAATACTTGTATAATAGTGTTGTGTGTTCCATGTTTAATGTCAAGTGTTCATGAGATGGATTGCTTGGGGAAAGAAACTGTTTCTGTGTCTGGTCGTTCTGGTGCTCAGAGCTCTGTAGCGTCGACCAGACGGTAACAGTTCAAAGAGGGGTGTGCTGGATGTGAGGGGTCCAGAGTGATTTTGCCAGCTCCTTTGCTCACTCTGGATAAGTACAGTTCTTGGAGAGTGGGGAGGGTTGTACCAATGATTAGATCTACTTAAGTTGCAATAATCACAAAAGGATACGTTCTGAGACCTGCAATAATGTAACCTTTGTTCTTTGCCAGGGGGCCTAGGGAGGGGTAGATGAATGCTCTGCATTACTATCATTGTGAAAAATTAAAAGCTCCCTACCTGGTTTTCACATTGTGAGGGAGAGTGGAGATATTTAAAGATGCACTATATCAGCTGATGTCAAACTGAATCTGAATATCTGACTCCCTCTCCTGAATGACCTCAAGCCTCGTGTACTGCCTCAGGGCACTGAGATCAAATTGAAAGTGTTTGGTCATCTGATGATGGGCTGGTGACTCTGGTAAAAGCGTGTGGACTGTTGTGGAAGGTCTGATGACCAAAGTCTGTCCTTTGATGAGCATTTTACGGTATAGTTCACCAAAAAATTTGAATTTTGTCATTAACTGAATGTCATGTCATTCCAAACCTGTATGCCTTTACCTTTTGCTGTGGAACACACAAATCTTAATGCAACTTTCTGTAAAACAAGACATCTTAGTTAATTGTCTGCCATTCTATTCCTTAAACCATGCTATAACTTACAGAATGAGTCATGTGGAGTATTTTTTGATCTAGGGCGGGTGGGGGGGGGGGGGGTTGTCACATGGTGTACTTTAATACTGTTATGTTACTTTATGTTTGTATGTTTTTGGGAGTTTTTTTAGATTTATTTTTTATTTTTTCCCTTTATTTTGATAGGACAGTAGAGTAATGACAGGAGGGGAAGGGAGAGAGAGAGAGTGGGCGGATCTGAAAAGGTCCCCGCATGTTTTTTTGGGGGGATTCTTTTTTAGCGCTTGAGAGCCTGTGGTCATAATTCATTGTTCAGAATAAAAAGAGTCATATTGGGTACTTTGATGGTGTTTTTGTTTGTTAGTTTTATTTTAGTTTTTTGATAATATTGGGTGTTTGACAGCCTGTGGTCACTATGAACTGTAGTTCGGAAAATTATTTGGAATGTCATTAGTGAGTAAATAATGACAGTGTGTTCATTTTTGAGTGACCTACTCCTGTAATATGAAATAAGGCCTGCCCTAGACAGATTTTAACTCTAGAATACTCCCACTACACCCTTCTATTATTCATAAAGAAACATGCATGTTCCCTGACTGTTTACAGTTCATAGTCACTTGAAGTGTTTATGATTAGATTTTCAACACTCAGACAGCGAAAGCAAGCTTTTCAAGATTATCAAGATTCCTGACGCATATGATGTGGTCATAAGACACTGCGATTATTCCAGGTACTTCGTCGGCTGGTGAAGTGACAGAATTATGTGTTGACATCCTAATCAAACCAGTCTGACGGGGAAATCCACTCTGCACTTTAAGTTCTAAAGAATGGAAACACGGTTTATACTGATCACTTTTTATTCTTATTTTTGTGTTTGCAGCAGGCATCTTTGCCAAATGGTCATTCAGTGCCACCGTTCCTTGGGTGAGTATCTTTTATCAGAATGAATTATCAGTATTACTAGAGTGCGCTCAGAGCCGATCCTCCCTATACACAGAATATGCATGCTGCGTAGGGCCCCCGAAACACCAGGGGGCCCCCTTGCTCTCAAAGATGTTTTAAATTTAGTTTTTACTTTTTGAATTTGGCCAGCTGTTGTGAAAACAAGATTTATCATTTATTTTAATGCGGTGCGCTATCTATGTAAAAATCAGCCTAATCATGTAACGTGAATGTAGTACAGGCTCTTGCTCTTACAAAAAACTAAAGAAAACGAGTTGAAAGCGTAACCCCCCCCCTAGGATCGGCACTGAGTGCACTAGCATTTAACCCATTCTCTGCAATCACAATGTCTGTTTTCCTCATCAGGGGTGAGAATCCATTTGCCACAGTCAGACTACGACCCACCATCACAAATGACAGATCTGCACCAATCGTATGATGAGCCCCTGCCCTGATGTGAAGTTGTGTCTCAGAGGTTTTGCCTATGTTGATGCATTGCAGATATGGCAATGGAACCAAATGAAACGGTTCAGTTACAACATCAATTTTAATCCTTAAAGTTTCTAAAAATGCAAACTAGCAGATTACAATTTTCAAGAGGCATTATTTATAAGAATTTTAGACTTTGATTAAATTATTTTAAATTGTAACTGGATTCATACACTTCAGTTTCCAAGAGAATGCACAGCACCAAACAGGCTCTTGAATAGCTATTTTCTGACCATATTGGTCCTCTATGCCTGGGGCCTTTTAAAGGTAAACCAAAAACCTAAATGTATATTTTAAGGTTGGAGTATTGCAGCCCCTAATTAGAAATACGTTACATAACCAGATCATATTTCATTTCAAAATCCAGTGAAGTAGTGTGAGGTTTGCCAAAGTTGCTAAAGTGTTTTGTTTGGTATGGATTCATTTTAGCCTGTTTTTGTTATACAGTGGCATGGTTTCGTTGTTTTAAAATGCTTATGGATTCCTTATCCTTCACACCTTTTACACATTTAAAGGAGGACAATGTAAAGACACTGGTTTATTCCTAATGTTAAAGATGAGTGCAATGTGTATTGATAACATTCTTACTAGCTGCACAGTTGAATGTTGGCTTCTTGGCTTTAGCTGGACATCAGCCTCAAACTCATGAGCATTCTTCACTATGGAGGAGAAATCCTTGGGTCCTAAGTAAATACATACTGATTTTTTTTTAAACAAAGTCTTGTAAATTTGTGTACATGTTATGCCTTTCCAAGCATGTTATCATGTAGGGGCTACAGTCTTTTCTTTCATACCCTTTTCTTTTTGTCCTGTGATATTGATTCATTGCCCCATTTCTTGTCATATACATTACTCCGAGATAAATATGTCTATTTGAAATGTTAGATATTATTATTTTGCCATTGTTGTTATGTTATATTTTTTCCGAAGAAATGCTATTCTCAGTAATAGTTGTCCTGTTCCTTGCAGGATAAAGATCAGTACTTATTCTGTCTAGATTATTAATTTTAAAATTTTCTAACACACTTTATTAATCACATACCATATAAAAATGCTGTACTGGTTAATCTGGTGCAGGTGAGTAATAAATGTACTGTGTTCATTGTAAACATCTGAATCTGTCATAAATTGGTTTATATGAGGTGATAGTAGGCCTATCTTGCATGTTGTAATACTAGATCATATCAAACAGCAGATAACGGATGTGCTTCAGCACTTTTCTTAAGTGCTAGCAGCGACTTCCAAAACATTGCAGCTATATTTGCGATGGGTGTTTCTAATCGGACTTTAACCTACAGAAAATTAACCACAATTTGATGGATTTGTCTTTTTCTCTATTATCTCCAAACATCAGCAATAATGTACGTATTGTATATTGTAATAATTGTATTTAAAATATAACACTAATAGGGTCATTCTTCAATTGCGGTGGCAAGTGGTGTCCCTCTACTTTACAACAGTTGAAATCAACTTTAAATACCAATAAATCATAAAATGTTTGTATTCTGTTGGGTAAATACAATTTGTGCACTGTTAATAGTTACATTTTAGTTTGTAAAATACATATTTAATTTGAGTTTGAGAGATTGCATTTGTAACAAAACCATGCATGTTCCCGCCATATCTTAGAGATGTATCATGGAATGTAATTGCAACAATATAACATTTTTTAACACAAATAAAGTGGTTATATTATGAATATAGATTTTATTTAACGTACAATTGTTTTAAATTGTTTTAAAAATATATATATTTTGTTATATTTAAGAAAAAATTGTGTCCAAATTCTGTGGCATTACCACAATGGATTTTGCCCCTTTAAGAAAAGGGGGAAATCTATTTGGACTTCTTCCTGTGTGTAAAGGTCACTGCAGGTGCTGGTTGATCTGAGGGGTGCATTCTTTCTTATTCAATTTCTTAAGTTTAGCTAAATTTCTGACAATTTAATGTGTCGCACTTTATTAGTGTCAGTGGTGTTATGTTGATAACTTGCTGATCTGACATATTTTAATCAAAATTTTGATAAATACATACTTATTAATATTTCCAAAATGTCCCTGATCTTGGAATCATCATGATGGCAGCCTCCATTTTAGAAAAGTCTGGATTAAGGCTGATTTGTCTGTGGTGTGGTGTTACTGTCATTTCTGGTAACACCACAGAGCCTGTAGTAACTTGCAATATAAAGTCTGTGGTGTTACTTCAAAATGACATAGACATAAGTGGCTGTGTCACCAGTGTTTGATTGAAATTATTTAAAAATCTAAATGTTTTTAAGCTTTTATTTTAATGGATATAGCATATTAAACTAATTTTAAATGCATAGCAATATATTTTATTAGAAAAAAACAAACATTTTTACAAATTCTGCCTCTCATTTACCACACTAATTGAAGAATGACCATCTCTGACAGATTTTGTTTAAACGTTATTTTTTATGTAAATTCATAGGCTTCCATTTGTAGATATGGCACAAGACATAACAGAAGGGTGCTAGGCAACAAAAGTAATTATCCTTTGGGTGGTGCTGCTCAGTGCAAATAAGTTTCCCGTCATCTGTTACTATTTCGTCGATTGTATCACTGCAGGAACTGACTAATCAGAAGTCACTGGAACTATCAGTTTAACGTTTTATAAAGACCTGCACATTTTTGGAAAAAAGGGGAATATTGCCAAAGGCTAAGATTTTGGATAGTTTTGTTCCTCTCTTTAATAAACGTTTATAATTTAGTGATATTTGAGGGTGTATAGACGGATAGATAGAGAGATGTTAATAGTAACAATAACAGAAAATGAATAATATATGTGTGTGTGTGTGTGTGTGTGTGTGTGTGTGTGTATTAACTTCTTAAAATGCGAAGTAGCATAGTAACAACCTATTATCTTTTAACGAGTATTTGGCGCCCCTTGCCGGGCTAATACTGCCAATGCAACAATCCTGCCATTTCCTGTTTGGGATCTCTGGGGTCAACACCGTGCAAATCACAGGCAGATTTCACAAAGCCGAATGATCTCAAAATGACAACATAAGCTACCCTGACAGAGATAAGGTATGTAACGCTGGATGCAGCTGCTATATAACGTACTGTCAGCTACCGAGGATGTATAAACTGCCATGATATTTACCTTCTGTTGTAATATACATGCACCTGTCAGTTCGGAAGACAGGCAGCTGGAGTCATTCATTTCAAAATGTTTCCCTTCTGACTGTATCCTAGTCGTATTCCAGTTTTTTTTTTGCAAATAATATGCCATTGTCAAGTTCTCTACAGGTTAATTTCTTATGTGTTGTCATTGCTAGCTAGCGTGCTATCCTATGCATTACCTGCATCAACACAAGCGTACAACAACACGCAGTATCAAAATATGTGTGATGGTTCCTTACTAAATCAGTTGCTTTAGAGACGTTTTTAACATTTTGAATTTCGCTAACTACAAAAATACCATGGTATGGGATTACCATATTTATTTACATGGATAGCACCATGTTAATCCCTTTTTTATACCATAGTAATACTTTCTTGCTCAGTTATAGTACTAATATGATGCCATTTTGTAAAGTACCTTGCAATGCTATGTTGATAAAGTAATTAAATATAGTAATCATTCTGGTTCTATGGAATTACAATCTCATACTGTATTATGCTTAGCATGGTACCACCATAGTTGGGTGGTCTGTGATTTAGTTAGAGCTTTATAGAGTTTATTGTGTATTGCTGGCATCATAGGTTTCATTTATAGCTTAGAAGGCAACACAATAACAGTTATCAAGAGGTCACTTTCATTGTATCAGCACTGTTTTGGCAGCATGAGAATCAGCTGACTGCAGATCTTGTGTCAAAGCAGAGAAAAGGCAGGACATTCTGCTTCATTTGAAAGCAATTAACTTTGTGTGTCCTTGTTTGCTTCTAAACACTCGTTGTAGCCATAAACTGGTGGTGAGGTGTTTGTTTATCTGCAAATATCCGTGTGTTTTCTCTTGCAACAGGGTGCATCATGCCGAGCTCCCTCCTGTGGGCTGTTGATGTGTATGGGAGGGTTTATAGCCTTTCGACGGCGGGACAGCAGTGGGAGCATTGTCGCGATGCCCACTTGGAGTTCAAGCGTGTTACAGCTGTACAGCAGTGCTGCTGGAGCATTGCCTGTGACCACAACATCTATATGTACCTCCATGCCAGTGACGTGCCCATCCGCTACCAAGAGGAGACGTATGAAAATCAGGTGTGCTCTATAGTAATATATGTTATTAGTACAAATCTGTCAAATCATCATTATAGGGTTTGACCAACAAGCAGAAAAAATATATACAGGAAATTATATCCAAGTAAACTTCGAGAGCAGTGAATGGGAGAGTACCACAAATATGTTTTTGCATTCCCATTTGCTCAAATAACAAAAGAAAAACTCCACTATAGTGCGTCCACAATGTTCAAAAACGCGTCATCACAGTCTTGTGAAAAGGGTCCATGATGATTCCTCAGTTTCAGTTAGTCCCACCCTCATTTATGTTTACGACGTAAGGACATAATAGTAAAATGCACGTGTTTGAAAATAGTGTTGAATAAGTTGAATTTGAAAATATTGAACCAAACCTCAGTCTTTAAAAAATTATTGAATATCCCAAATGAAACTTAAGTCTTGGCACTGAATCCGGACCGCCTACAAATGAAACCAGACCACCGGGTGATGGAAATGCATTCATCAAATGCATTTTGACCAATTTAATGTGTCCTTGCTTAAAAATAGGATTAACTTAATAGAATTCATATAGTTACCTTATTATTTTAATTTGTTTATTTTTAAATATTAGGATTTATTCACTTACATAATCAAGGTGTATAAAAATAAGTTTGGTTTCACCACATTGTATTTTAAAGAGTTATTAAATAGTTACTCTTCGCGAAACAGTATAACATTTTTCAAAACTATACGAAACCAACATGAATACAGAGTGCATGCCTAAAAACTTTGCACGTGTTTTTTGTGAACACTTATTTTTCATTAACTCTAGAGCATTGATGATCAAATGAGACTCATTTATGTGTTTCCTGTTCCCTGGCAGAGGTGGAACCCTGTCGATGGCTTCTCGGACCGGCTGTTGCCCAGTGACCGCTGGCAGTGGAGTGATGTCACAGGGCTGAAGCACCAGCCTCTGGGTGACTTCCAGCTGCCCTCTGAGAACTGGGAGTGGGAGGCGGACTGGTACATGGATGAAAACTATGGAGGAGAGCCCACAGAGAAAGAGGTCAGTATTGAGGTCTTTAAAACCACAGAAAGAGCTTTCACTTGCGTTAAGCTGTATCTGATATTCTGTGTGTTTTCAGGGATGGACATATGCTATTGATTTTCCAGCCACTTACACAAAAGACAAAAAATGGAACTCTTGCGTGCGTCGTCGCAGATGGATACGATACAGAAGGTACAACGCACAGGACACTTGGGTCAAGGTGTGTACCAGCACAAAGGTCTTGAAAGCAATTATACAGTATATCTTATCTTAATTATTTCTCTTTAATGTTGATGGAAAATCTTATCTGTGTGTTCTTGAATTTTATATGTGAGAGCAGATCCCCTCAGAGCAGATTTGGTCTCTTCCTGACCCGTTTAATGACATCACTTGTGGTGGATGGGAGATCACAGAGGAGCCCAGAGGGTGTTTGGCACTGTGGGCGGTCTCTCTGCAGGGAAAGGTCAGAACCCAGTTCGTTCCATGCTTGCATACAGTGTCCAACAACACCTCATGCTTTTATAATCGATTAATTTTTCAGTTCTTACAAAGCTGTAAAGAGTGTATGAATTCTTGGAACTCGGATGAATTTTCATTTATGCACATAAAGATCTTTTTTTTTTTTACATTCGAGCAGGTGTGGTTTCGGTGTGGCATCAACCATCATAATCCTGAAGGCTCTGTTTGGGAGGAGGTGCCCGTACCAGGGGAGGTTATGCAGATCAGCTGCGGCCCAGGTGACCTGGTGTGGGCTGTCCTGTGGGAGGGTCATCTGCTGGTCAGAGAGGGCATTGGCAGAGACTGCCTGAAGGGTGAGTGTAGTGGTGCAGTACACACACACACAAAAAATTAGGTAGATGATAGGGTAACTCTTTATTTCGATAGTCCACTTTAGACATTCTACTAACAATGAGTAACTTTGCAACTACATGTCAACTAGCAGTCATAGACTAGAGTATTAGTTGACTGTCTGCTTAATACCTTCTAACACTTTACTTTGATGGGTCCACAACATACAGCATACTGACTATGAGAAACTTTGCCCTAACAGTCTACTTTGAGAGTTAGTAGATATGTACAGGTACATCTCAAAAAATTGGAATATCGTGAAAAAGTTAATTTTGTCTTGTAACTTATTTCAAAAAGTGAAACTTTCATATATTTTAGATTCATTACATGTAAAGTAAACCATTTCAAAAGTTTTTTGTTTTAATTTTGATGATTAGAGCTTACAGCTCATTAAAGTGAAAAATCCAGTATCTTAAAATATTAGAATATTTACATTTGAGTTCCAATAAATGACCATCCATACAGTATAAATTGTGGGTATCTCTTGTTCTTTGAAACCACAATAATGGGGAACACTGCTGACTTGGCAATGGTCCAGAAGACGATCATTGACACCCTCCACAAAGAGGGTAAGTCACAGAGGGTCATTACTGAAAGGGGTGGCTGTTCAAGGAGTGCTGTATCAAAGCATATTAAATGCAAAGTTGACTGGAAGGAAGAAATTGGGTAGGAAAATGTGCACAAGCAACAGGGATGACCGCAAGCTTGAGAATACTGTCAAGCAAAGCCGATTCAAACACTTGGGAGAGCTTCACAAGGAGTGAACTGAAGCTGGAGTCAGTGCATCAAGAGTCACCACGCTCAGACATCTTCAGGAAAAGGGCTACCAAGCCACTTCTGAAACAGAAACATCGTCAGAAGCATCTTACCTGGGCTAAGGAGAAAAAGAACTGGACTGTTGCTCAGTGGTCCAAAGTCCTCTTTTCCGATGAAAGTCAATTTTGCATTTATTTGGAAATCAAGGTCCCAGAGTCTGGAGGAAGAGTGGAGAGGCACAGAATTCATGTTGCTTGAAGTCCAGTGTGAAGTTTCCACAGTCAGTGATGATTTGGGCTGCCATGTCATCTGCTGGTGTTGGTCCACTGTGTTTTCTGAAGTCCACAGTCAACGCAGCCATCTACCAGGAAATTTTAGAGCACTTCATGCTTCCTTCTGCTGACAAGATTTATGGAGATTCTGATTTCATTTTCCAGCAGGACTTGGCACCTGCCCACACTGCCAAAGGTACCAAAAGCTGGTTCAATGACCATGGTGTTACTGTGCTTGATTGGCCAGCAAACTCGCCTGACCTGAAACCTATAGAGAATCTATGGGGTATTGTCAAGAGGAAGATGAGAGACACCAGACCCAACAATGCAGATGACCTGAAGGCCGCTATCAAAGCAACCTGGGCTTCCATTACACCTGAGCAGTGCCACAGGCTGATTGCCTCCATGCCACGCCGCAATGATGCAGTAATTCATGCAAAAGGAGGCCCTACCAAGTATTGAGTGCATAGAAATGAACATACTTTTCACTTTCCTTTTTTTATTGATCTTATGTAATATTCAAATTTTCTGAGACACTGAATTTTGGGTTTTCATTATCTGTAAGCCATAATCATAAAAATTTCAAGAAATAAAGGCTTGAAATATTTCACTCTGTGTAATGAATCTATATAATATATGGGTTTCACTTTCTGAAATGAGTGTCAAAAATATTGACCTTTTTCATGATATTCTAATTGTTTTAGATGTACCTGTGGTTGCAAATTAATGAGAATTGGTTGACGTGTAGTTGACATGTAGTTACAAAGTTACTTATAGTTAGTATAATGTCTAAAGTGGACTATCAAAATAAAGTGTAATCGATGACAGACATATGATAATATTGATGTAATCACAGGGTCATCATGGGTCACGGTGGAGTCGCCAAGCCCTGGTGTGGGTGCCGTACACGTAGCTGTTGGTGTGAATGTAGTGTGGGCTGTCACTAAAGATCATAAAGTAAGGCATATTTTAATTTAATATACACTTGCAAATACAGTGGGGTTCCAAAATCTGAGACCACTAATAAAATGGTTATATTATTTTCCAATGTATTATTATCTTTTTAATTACAAATTATATTATCATATTATATTGCCTATACTAGAAATGGTGCAGAATTAAAACAAATTTTAAATTTTCTTTACATGCAAGACAGTTCAAAAGTTTGGGGCCAATAAAAAAAATAAATTTATATTTTTATTTAGAATATTTATAAAGGACCATGTGACATGAAGACTGAAGTAATGGATGCTTAAAATAAGTTTTGCCATCACAGGAACATTTTTTATTATAAAATATCTTTAAATAGAAAATAGTGATGTTAATTATGTTAAAATTTATGTAATATTTTATAATATTGTTGTTTTATTTTTGATAAGATACTTCCAGCCTTGTTGAGCATAAGGTACTTGAAAAACATAAAAAAAATCTTACCAACCCCAAACTTTTGAACAGATATGTAAATTTTTCTATTCTTATTTAGCTTGTTTTCCACATCTCCTTATTTTTATTAGGTCTGGTTTAGACGGGGTGTGAACTCTCATAATCCTTGTGGCTCAGGTTGGATAGGTATGGTTGGAGAGATGGTCATGATCAACGTGGGTCTCAATGATCAGGTCAGAGATCAGTAGTGTTTCCTCTTTGGTTTATCTCAGTTCTGTCTCTTGTGTACTTTTTACATTGAATAACTGTACACGTGGTACATATTTCAACAAAAAAAGCAGAAATGAAAATGTGGCATAAACGTTTTTTTTCTGTGAGAAAAATTACAAATGTTCAAATATTGGTGTGTTAAAATATCAGATATTATGCCATATAAAAGTATTCATCTGAGTATATGTTTTGAACGAGGATAGTTCTGAAATCATTTCAGCAGTTGTACTGAGATCTGTGAAGGTCATGTGATGTCTCTGTGCTCAGGTGTGGGCTATTGGTTTTGAAGACCGGGCGGTATATTTCCGCCAGGGTGTAACTGCCAGCGAGCTGAGTGGAAAGGCCTGGAAAGTTGTGTCTGTACCCAGAGATAGTGAACGTTCCCACTCTAGCGCCAGCGCAAGCAGCCTTCAGAGGTTAGTGGACTTTAAAATGTGCACATTGCAATGCATGTCCTAGTTGTGATATTCCTAGTTTCTGTTGTGGTAGACTTTTCTGAACATTTCTTTAGACATTTTATTACAAATTACATATATTGCCACTAAAACTAAGATTTTGTATTAATTAAAAGTAATATTCTGCTATTGGGGAGTACAGCAAAAAATTTTCAACATTGTCATGTTGCTGGACACGCCTACATCCTGTTAGCAACAGCCACTGTTGCTCATCTGTCTAGAAGTCACTAAATGAACAGCAGAAGTCAAATGAATGGGATCAAGTTGCTTTGTCACAGCATGATCGGTTTTAGAGAAAGAAGTTTCTTTAAAACCAAAAGTAGACTTCAGCAAAAGACAATGTGGCAGAAGATGTGTTGACTTATGTGATAGGATTAATATTGATATTTTTCATGAAATGTTAGATATTCTTAAATAATATGTTTGCAGTGTGTTGTCATGTGACAAATAATCTCTCAATTTTTTATTTATTTAATGATAGTGTTTTAAATAGTTAATTTGCTATATAAATAGATAATTTCATTAGGTGTTCTCTTAGTAGACTGGGTTGATGGATATCGCAGGGTAAAATTTATAGCAGTTATTTGAAACATGAATAATGTTTTTTTTTTTAATATATATAAATGTGTAGTAGTGATTCCAAATTTCTGGTGCTGTACATGTTAACGCTTTGTGTCTCTACACCTCACAGTGCTGGTTGTTTCTTTGGTGGTGAGGTGCGTCTGCAGTCCCAGGCATCAGTGTTGAGTGATGCAGACCCTGAGACTGAGAGAGCTGGGGGTGAAGTTGTCCCAACTCTTGAGATAGGAGACGCCCCTAAGCCACGCATCCCCAAAGTGACCAGTGACAGCTTCATCTCAGAGCTTGTGTCTGACCGTGAAGGCCAAATCAGTTGCCGTGACATCCCCCCAGCTGGCCCATCTATTCCTGAGGAGGATCACCTAGAAAAAGAGGTGGAGGACAGGGCTTCCCCAGCCCAGGTTCTGTCTCCTAGCCAATCAGGTGGGGTGGATCCTCAATGGAGCAATGTGGACCTAGAGGAAGCCCAGATGCACCTCACATCTGGACCTGGAGCAGACGCAGCTGAAACCAGCAGCCTGTCCTCTGTAGCCACCTATAACTTGGCCCTTGAGGAGCCTTACGGGCCAGATGAACATCCAAAATGGGCCTGGGTTAGCGGTGGGGGATGTTTGGTTGAGTGTCACACACAGCTCAACTGGTTCAACTCGTCTACATCCACAGGTCAGTACATTAGAATATAAATATTAGTATTGTAATTTTACAGTACTGTATTTATTGTACATGTTGGTAATAATATATTTGTATTTAATAATAATCACAATAAAAATAATGATATATTTTATAGTAATTTTGAATTGGTCAAAAACTGTGAGAATGTGCCCTTTGAAATTTGGTCTCAAGTGCAAAGATATTTCTGAAATGGTTGCAGAAAGAGATTTGAGTTGGTAAATCGAAGTATAAAAAGACATATTTTCACGTTTTTCCTAAATCATTCACCCCTAAAAGGATTTTACACAAAAAAAGAGTAAAAATTACTTTTTAGTCTTTTTCCTGCAATTTTGCCGGAATTATAGTCTTTATATATTGTATATGTCCAATATCGTGCAGCCCTATTGCCAGCTGTGTAATTTATTTGATGATTCACTTTGTCCTTGACCTTATCAAATGTGATTGTCTCCTCAGCCCTGAACTCCTCCATGCAGGCCATGTCTCTCTCCATTACACCTGCTCAAACGGCAGCATGGCGTAAACAGATATTTGAGCAGCTCAGCGAGCGCTCCAAGAGAGAAATGGAGAATTTCATGCATTATGAGCAGGCCATTGAACAGGTAGTGCTCACACACATAACTGTTTACCTCATCTGATGTTTTTGGTTATACTAACCAGTTTTGTCATTTATCTTTTTAAAATTATATCCAGACTGTCATTGCTATACCAACAGTAAGTGTCTGTACAAGTGCTCCAAGAGTTAGATCAATAGTCAGAGCAACCGTTATTATGACAGTGGCCCTCAGCTTGGTAGAACCGAGGAGTTACCCCTAGAAAATTAATCTTTTGTCTTAAACCTTAAAAATGCTTATAATTTGATAAATGATTCACCCCGAATCCTGTCCTTTCCACAGTCAGTGTGGGTGAAGAAGGGCACCATGCAGTGGTGGCGAGACTGGAAACCTCATAAGTGGGTGGATGTTCAGTTTGCACTGGAGCAGTTTTCAGGAGCGGATGGTAACAAGGATGGGATTCTGTTTATCTACTACACATTTAATGATGAAAAGAAGGTAATCTCACATCCCATTTTGTGGCTTTTAATTTGTGTTAATTAGCTTTGATGCCATCTAGTAAGGTTAGAGTACAACTAAAAGTTGATAAAAAAACGTTTTTTTCACATTCATCTTTTATAAAGATTTTATGCCATTCATAATATTATACATACTGTATGTCTTTTTAAAAAAATCTAAAACAGTTATTGGTTTTCATTTATTTAAAAATTAAGTTTGAAAAAACTAGTATGGCAGAAGACATGCTAAACTTGACCTTTAGCGTTTTCTGTTGGAAAACCTACCGTACTGATACAAACTAGTTGTAAAAAGTCACTTTTGAAAAGCCCATATTCAGTTATTTTAATGAATCATTGACGACAATACTTTTATTCAGCAAGGGTCATGGTTGTACCTGCATTAAATGTGACATGCATTTTAAGTTGTGTAATGTAAACGGAGACGTTTTTTAAACGAAAACAGTGTAAAAGTTGATCGTTTTCATTTAAAACGGCGTGAAACGCCTAGTGACGGTTTTGACAAATAAGTGACATTCCGTGTTAAAGTAAATTCCGTTTTTATGACTGGATTCCAAGATTCTCCGCGTTTTCTGCACGCGGAAAATAGGGCTGTACCAGGTCTACTTTGTACTGTAACAGTACCGTATATTGACAACACATATATATATACATACAATATGCATAATAAATATACACAGTACACACACATATATTATATAAACAAACTTATTTTGAATGCGATTAATCGGTTGACAGCACTAGTAATTTTACTAAAGATTTACATTTCAAGTAAATGCTATACCTATGAACATTCTTCTCACCAAGGAATCTTTACAAAATGAGTTTCATTTTCCACAAAAGTATTAAGCACAGCCATTTTTCAATAATAATAATAAGAAAATGTTTCATGAGTACCAAATTAGCATAATAAAGCTGAAAACAGATATTTTACATTAATTAATCTATCACAATATTACTGTTTTTGTATTTTTGTCAAAAATAAAAAATTGTCAAAATAAATATTAGTTATCAAATAAATCCAGCCCTTGATGAGCATAAGAGACTTTTTTCAAAAACATTGAAAAATCTTATCAACATCAAACTTGTGAATGGAAGTGTACATGAACACCGGAAATAAATCTGTGCTTGTAAAGTTTCATGTGGTCTAAATTCAACCCCTATTTTTCTGCTCTTTTCTCTGGCCAGTATCTCCACGTGTTCATTAACGAAGTGACAATCCTGGTGCCAGTACTGAATGACTCCAAACACACATTTGCCATCTATACAGCAGAGCGAACCAAACAAAGGTGGCCCATCCGCCTGGCTGCGGCTACAGAGCTGGAGATGCACGACTGGGTGAGGAGAAATATTAATCATGGGAAATTGACTCTCAACAACTTGCACTGCACTTTATGATTATCTTGGTGTTTGACTGACAGTTTGTTCATCGTTTCAGCTTGCTCTGCTCAGTGTGTCCTGCTGTGACGCTAGAGGTATTCAGGGCCCTCCCTCCAAACAAGCCATCTGGTCGGTCACCTGTAAAGGTGACATCTTTGTGAGCGAACCCACAAAAGAACTAGAGGCATCTCCCTACGCTACACCGTGTGATCAGATGTAAGAATCAGATGATTGATTGATTTTATGGGAACAAGTTTGATGTAAATAGGTGATTCTTCCTTAATTTGTACCGTAAGTGTTGTTTTTTTCAACAAGCTTTCTACTTAAAGGATGTATTATAGTACATTCTTCAAACTTTATTTTTATTTTATTAAATTTTAAGCCTGTCCCTCGTCCAGATATTTAGCTTTTTAACTAACCTTTATAGTAAATTTATTAAGTGTGAAAATCAAGAACATTTTCCCACCAGAACCATTGAGTTTTTCCAAAAACTTGAAAAAAAAACAGCATGCATCATTACACTATCCAAAACGACTTACAAATGAGGACAACAAAAGCAATCAATTGTAGTATTAAAACAACAAAGTACAAACAGATCCAAAACTAAAAGCTCAAACTTTATCAATGCTACATATACACATTTTACAAATAAAGCAATTCAATAAAAATGACAAATGCATACAACAACTTTTCAAAACTTAACATTTAAATGAAAAATAATAAAGCTAAGAACAATTCAAAACATTAAAGAACAAGAGGTAAAGAGTATAATAATGATTCTAACATAACACTAAGCCAAACACCAAAAAACAATGACATATATGTGTATGTCCAACCACACACACATACACATTTATACAATCAATATATATATATATATATGATTTCATTTCCATTTAGTTTGTTGAAGTATTAAAATAACTCAAATTAAATAAAACAGTCACATTATTATTAAAGTAACAAATAACATACAATATAATTCACACCATCACACATTAAACCAACATTCACTTGAAAGTTGACAAAGGCCAAAAACCATGTGATAAATGTTTAACATGAATGAAACATGGTTTGAAGAGGTCTAAAGAGCCCCTCATTGAAGAACTACCTTTTAAAAGTTTGGGGCCAGTGAGACTTTTTTAATGTTTTGAAAGAAGTCACTTATGCTCACTAGAGCTGCGTTTATTTGATTAAAAATAAATTAAAAACAGTAATAATGTGAAATAATATTACTAATAGTATTGTTCATTTTAAAATAACTGTTTCCTAATTATATTTAAAAATGTACAAGTCTTTATTTTTCTTACATCCTTAATTTGCATCCCCAAACTTTTGAACAATCATATATTTATATTATATCTGTCTGTTGTCTTGCTGGTATGCCTTATAGTAATTCATGAATAGTCACTATGGAAATATGAAAAAAACACTACAATCGTTGTCATCATGGCAGGTTCTGGCGTCAAGTCGGAGGGCATTTGCGTATTATTGAGTCCAACGGTCTTGGTGTGGTGTGGGGGATTGGCTATGACCACACTGCCTGGGTCCACACAGGAGGCTATGGAGGAGGCTTCTTCCAGGGTAAATGCATCACCTCTTTCTAAACCAATCAGTGTTTTTCATGCACTTTAGTCACATAATGTATTTATCTCACACACACAGGGTTGGCAAGCAGCACTGATAACATCTACACACAGACTGACGTGAAGAGTGTGTACATCTATGAGAACCAGCGCTGGAATCCTGTCACTGGTTACTCTAACAGGTTAATACAGAGCATGATGTTTGTAATCCAGAAGTGTTCCCGTATGCTCACTGCTGTGCCTCACTGTTTCTCCTCCAGGGGTCTCCCTACTGACCGTTACATGTGGAGCAATGCCTCGGGTCTGAAGGAGTGCACTAAAAACAACACAAAAACACCCTCCCCCAACTGGACTTGGGTTTGTGCTGTTATGCATTTCCTCCAAATACATAAAGAACATGTCACTGCAATTGACTGTGAATGACTTGTGTTTGCTTTATAGTTGCAGATCGCTGTAAGTGTGAATGATCCCTAATATTTTGCAGGTGTCAGACTGGACTATTGACTATGCTGTGCAAGGTGGCACAGACAGAGAGGGCTGGCAGTATGCAGCTGACTTTCCTGCGTATGTTAAATTGGTATTAGTATATCTTATAAAATAAAAAGCGCAAGTGTGAGAGTGACCTAACTCTTGATTTTTCTGCATGTATTCACCATTCTAGGTCATACCACGGAAATAAAACATTGAAGGACTTTGTCCGCCGCAGACGTTGGGCCAGGTATCTAGCACTTACTTTAGGAATATTTTTCATCAACTAATGCAGTAAATAGTAAAAAAGAAAAGGACAGTAAAAATATTAAAAGATGTAACCAAACAGTGTTATTTTAGTATTTTTGTTTAGTAGCCTATATGGAAATATTGTTCAGTTTGCAATTGCTCAAAATTACTTAAATCATTTTTGGTATTCAAAATGAAACCATTTTTGTTATTGTTAAATTTGACTCCCACCACCAATCTTTTTCCACCTTAGAAAGTGTAAACTCACAACAACTGGCCCCTGGCAGGAAGTCCCGCCTATAGCTTTGAGTGACATCACTATCCTGCCCTGTGGACCGAAGAGCACAGTGGAGCAGGTGCCATTATGGGCCATCAGCAACAAAGGAGACGTCTTGTGCCGTCTGGGTGTCACTTCACTTACCCCTGGAGTAAGAGCCAAGTTCCTTATTTTCTAGAAGTTAGCTAATATGTTTAGCATCCAGTAGTTCCCATGCAAATAGTGTACAGGTACTTCACAAACTCCAGCATTATCACTGTGAGAGTCCTCCCAGAATACTGTAACCCTGACTGATGACATGGCTTGCTCACAGGGGTCATCATGGTTACATGTTGGAACTGACCAGCCTTTCAAGTCGATTTCCATAGGTGCCGTCCACCAGGTTTGGGCCATCGCTAAAGATGGCTCTGCATTCTACAGGGGCTCTGTGTCTGCCCAGAACCCGGCAGGTGAGGGAATAACCTTCTATCACAAAGCCTTTACGTGCATCACCGCATGAGAATTGCATTTTAATGCAAGTCATGCTTGTCATTCTGCTATTGCAGCATTAGAAAGGTTTGATCTGTTCGCAGGAGATTGCTGGTATCACATCCCCTCTCCAACCGGACAGAAGCTCAAACAGGTGTCAGTGGGCAGGACGTCTGTATACACAGTGGATGAAAATGGTACACCTATAAATGTCACACTGATAAAAAGGTGTTAATACATCAGTGGCCACTGGTACTTTTCAAAAGTGGGGAAGCACCGATGTTACTATTCAATGGAAAAATGCGTACTCTAATTAGGGCTGGGCGATATATCTCATGCGATAACTCTAATCTGTTTGTATATCTTGGTGTCTGCAGTATTGGTCCTAAAAGCAGTTTACTTAATGACTGAAATTACTTTACATCAATAATTGATCACACTTATGTGTAACTGTATTTTACAGCAAGATTATTATGAATGCTAATTTAAATGTGTTCTACAGTAACTGAATCTCTAAATTTGGTATGATAAATATGCACATATTACAGTTCCCAGTGCAACAGTTTTCAAAACTGATAAGAAAAACATATTTTTTGAAAACTAAATCGGCATATTAGAATGATTTCTGAAACTTGAAAACTGTTGAAAATTCCACTTTTCCATTAAATAAAGTACATTTTAAATATAGTAAATATAAATGTAATTATACTTAATATAAATGAACTAATATTTTAGTTTTATTGTATTTTTGTTAGCAGAAGACTTCTTTCAGAAATATAAAAAAATCTTACCGACCCCAAACTTTGTAGTGTAAATAATACAAAAATGTATAATAAATTATAATATACCTATATATATATATATATCATATGTGGTTAAAGCCCATTTGCTCTAAATTGCTTTTATTTTCGTGTGTGTGTGTGTGCAGTCGAAAGCAATCACCAGTTTTGTACATGTTTTATTTAAAACCATCAAATATAAATTGACAATTTATTATAGCATGGATTCTATGTATGGTTTTGTATGTGCAGGTAACCTGTGGTACAGACATGGTGTGACCCCCAGTTACCCTCAGGGCTCATCATGGGAGCACATCTCCAATAATGTGCGCAAGGTGTCTGTGGGACCTCTGGACCAGGTCTAGACCATGTCCTTGTAACTAGTTATTGCAGTCTGACTACTGCAGGTTTGCTGCTCTGCTTGATGCCAGATTTTTGTTTTTTTCCTAAGGTATGGATCAGTGCGGATAAGGTGCAGGGCAGCCACAGTTTGAGCTGTGGCACTGTGTGTCGCCGACTGGGGGTGCTGCCGATGGAACCCAAAGGACACTCGTGGGACTATGGCATTGGGGTGAGCACTGTCTTTATGCTCACTTCTCACTAACACTACTGTGCAGAATTGAAAGAAAATGAGAAATGATCTATTTCTTTCAGGGCGGATGGGATCATATTACAGTCAGAGGAAATGCCATGGAGGCACCTCGCATCCTGATGCCATCCCTGACTGACAACCAGACGGCAACACGTCCACTGCTAACCAGCAACCAGCCAGAGATGAACGGAAACGCAGTGGGCTGTTAGTCAAACAGCTGAGCTCTTTATGCTAACCGTCTCTACTGTAGCCATCAACTGTTTTCTTCCCTTCTGTAGTGCTTCTCTTGTTTAGAGCAGAATTACTCAATCCCACTTTACAAATCGTGTGACTCGAGCTCTCGCACATGCAGGCGGCTGAGGTTTTGTTTGTACCTTAGCTGAATTCATATTTTCCAGTTAGTCTGAAAGATGTTTTCTCCTTTTGAGGGCTCTCGTGGATATTGAGGCCACTTTCAGTAATGCCCTCTCATTTTTAACAATCCCATCATTCTTCATTATGTTTTTTACATAGTACTTTTGTTTAGATGATCTTAATTCAATCGTCTGTGGTAAAATCACGATTGCCAGTTTGCTGTTTTGATTTTTTTATTTGAATTCAGGGGCATTAAATACAAAAGTTCACAGTGTAAGCTACTGTAGTGTAGGTACACTACAAGCATTTTATATTGAACATCACACACAAACAACATTTTTAAACAAACACCTGCTTCTGGGAATTTTACAGCTCGTCTACAGTGCCGCTAAACATGGGTTTAAGCATAAAAGAGTCTGTAATACTTTCATCATCTGCTTGTATTGGGTTATTGGTTATGTTCTTATTCAAAGCTGAGACAGCACAGTGGTACTGTACAAATACACTACTGTTCCAAAATCTGGGGTCAGTAAGATTTCTTTTAAGAAATTAATACTTTCATTCAGAAAGGATATATAAAATTGACTCAAATGACTAAAGGATTTTATATTGTGAAAGATTTCTGTTTAAAAAATAAATGCTGTACTTTTGAACTTCCTATTCAGAATCCTGCACAAAAAAAAGTAGTTTCTACAAAAATATTAAACCGCTTAACTGTTTTTAACATTGATGAGAAAAAATTGTTACTTGAGCAACAAATCAGCTAATTTGAATGAGTTCTGAATTAATCATATGACAGAATTTTCACAATATATTACAGTTTTTATTTTTGATCAAATAAAAGCAGTGGTAAGCATAAGATACTGCAAAACAATAAATAAATCAAATCTTTCCGACCTTTACGTTTTGAATCGTAGTGTATGCTCAGACACGTATTTAACTGTCGTCATTGTTGAAAGAGTGCAATATTTACTTTTGCACTTGAATATGTGAAGACGATGTTGTGAAACATTTCTCAGGATGTAAGCATATTTTATTTATACATAGATATATGTGGTTTAATTCCATTTAAAGGCAGCACAAATTTCAAAAAGTAACAGTGTTTATAACAAATCTTTCCAAATGTTTTTATTAGGATGAATAGTTAGTTTTATTCCTCTTCTGCTTAGTTATATTGTACATGTGGATGTATAAATGTTGAATATTTATGGGTAATTTACTATTCTAATGTGAAACTGCATCAATTGTGTGACATCCTATAGGGCATTATTTATGGTTGCTTCTGTAAATATGAAGAAATTTATGCAGGCATGAAAGAAACCACTAGAAAAAGAAAAGGATAAAATAGTTTGAAACTATTAAATGTAGACAGATAACAGGGTAAAGATTCACTATTTGTGTAAAGTAAACTCCTCTCAGTGTCATGGTATGTGTTTTCTCAATAAATGTGAAATCTGCTCCAAAACTTTGCATTTTTAATATGAAATACTTACCCTGTTAAAGGGATAGTTCACCCAAAAATAGCATTTTATTGTTTACTCGCCCTCATGTCGTTCCAAACCTGTATGACTGTATTTCATGGAACAAAAACGAAGATGTTTTTTGTTTGTCCATACAATGAAAGCCAGGTGTTCCAGTGATATTTTGGACCCCCCTGACTTTCACTACAGAAGCAAAGCATCTTCATTTGTGACGTTTTTGGGGTGAACTACATTAATGACCAGCAAATTGTGTACCTTCATAATCCAAAGAGTTATTGGTTAGTAATTTAGCAACGATGAAAGCAAATAACTACCACATTGTTTGTGGGCAACATAATCTGTACATAAATGAACCTGTTTATGGACCAGGTTTAGCTTGTAAACTCAGGGTTATTCAGATGGACACTTTAGTTAGTCTTCAGAGCTGGTATTCATCATCGTGCATGTATTTACACAGCGCTCTCGGAGTCTGTGGCAGCGTGTGTTAGCTGTCCTGGTTGAAGCTGTGAATGTGGCTCAGGAAGTTGGACAAATCCTCCTCTCCCTCCTCCTGTAGATGCTGCTGATAGCACTGCAGGAGCCGGGAGGCATGAGTCTCCATGTCACTCTCGGCGTGAGGCAGGCAGGCGTTCGACATGCCCAGGATGATTGTGGTTAAGGACTTGATGTAGTTCTTTGCCAGCGTGAGAGTCTCGATCTTGGAAAGTGTCTTGTCTGTTTTGACGTGAGGAATGGCCTCCCGTAGGTCCTGAAAGGCGTTGTTGAGTTTGTGCATCCTCTGCCTCTCTCTCTCGTTACTCTCCAGCCTGCGGACATTGCGTTCCTTAGCGCTGCTGTGCTGCCGCCTGCGACGCTTGCCCACGCGGGAACCACCGTGCCTCTCGCCCCTCAAAGTTCTCCATGTGCTTCCCAGCCTCACGGACGCCTCTGAACCTTCCTGCTCGCTGGAACCTGGCTCTGTTTCCAGTGTAAAGTCTGGGTCATCCTGCTCTGCCCAAGACTGTCTGCCCCGCTTTGACCCCTTTCCTTTGGACTTCATACTTGACTCACCCACACCCTGGTGTAGGCCCTATAGCATAATATCATTCACATTTGATTGGCGCAAGTTAACATGAAAAATAACATTATATGTGAGAGACCCTGGACCTCAAAACCAGTCATAGGTAGCAAGGGTATGGGTCAAAATTATAGATTTTTCTTTTATGCCAAAAATCAATAGGATATTAAGTAAAGATCATGTTCCATGAAGATATTTTGTCAACTTTCTACCGTAAATATAGCTGCACTTAATTTTTGATTAGCAATATGCATGGCTAAGAATTAATTTGAACAACTTTAAAGGTGTTTTTCTCAATATTTGGATTTTTTTGGCACCCTCAGATTCCAGATGTTCAAATAGTTGTATCTCAGACAAATACTGTCCCAACAAACCATACTTCAATGGAAAGCTTATTTATTTAGTTTTCACAATGTATAAATCTCATTTTCGAAAAATTGACATGTTTTTATGGTTTTGTGGTCCAGGGTCACATACAAATGGCTTTAATACAGTGGATACTGAAAATAATGTTATATGAAGATTAAATACATCTCAAATGCTTGTTTGAACATCCTGTACTAACGTCTAGTTAACGTTAGATTACACGACGTTCTTCTAGATAGTGTGTATTATCTTTCCCTAGTTAGTTTCACTAGTAGCATCTCATTCACCCCTGGTTAACTGCTATCTATTCAAAATTTTAAACTTTGACTTAAAATACTGAAAAATCCACTATTGCTAAATGAAATAAACTGTTGACAATGAGTCAGATGCTGACACGATCAAATGAACAACGAAACTGCACATTCTCTACACGTTGTCGCTTCTGTCTTATGAGCTGTCAATCATCTCTGCTGTCGTGAAACAAAGTTTTGCTTACCTCGAAATAAATGTCCACCAAACTCGTGGTGATGTGAGTGCGATAAGAGGCTTGCGGAGAGTTGACGCGAGGCGCTGTAGTCTTCCTGACAGCCGCAGACAGAATGACATGATAACGGTCACGCGCTCTACCTGTTGCTGCTCGATGTCCACGTAGCGCTTTTGTGGCCAATCAAAGGAGGGATCCGTTTCGTCTCGAGTCACCCATGAGCTGGCGCAAGCATCGGAAATAGCGATCTGAAACTTTGTTCAGGCTTTCAGATGATGATAATAGCGGGTCTGGGATACAGCAGCTGCTAATGCTGCAGGTGGTATATGCAGTGCACTCTAAATGCTTTTGTTTTAAAGCTGTGGACAATTCCAATCACATACTGTTGCTGTGTTGCATTACATTAGTGGGGACTTTCCACTGATAAACATGCATACGTTTATTTAGGTTAATTGTTTTATTTTTGCAAGAAAGAAAGAAAGAAAAATACAGACGTGGTAGTGGTGGCTTCATGCAGATGATTAAGTTGTACTATTTCCATGGTACTTTATCAAGATAAATATTTGCTTAGACCTTTGCATTTCAAATGGGCCTTGCATACTTATCATTTAAGCACTTTTCTTTATGGTGATGCATTCGTGGTTCTTTGGAGATTATTAGGCCTATTACTGTATTTTTGTATTTATTTATTATTTATTCACACTTGTTAATAACATATCTGTACATTCATTTAGACAATTCAAAAAATTCTACACTTCCACGTCTGTACATTATTTAATTTTCAGTTTTATTATATTAGTGTTATATTCCATCTCTACTGTCTTATTCCATATGTATGTTTGCATGTATGTTCCGTACTTTTTTCCTGGATAGCTCCTCTCATCAAATCAAATTATATTTGTGTGTAAACATAGGCCTACTTAAAGCTCTTTCTGACTTCTGACGTGTGTATTCATTTACTTTTTTACATTAGGCTCTTCAGATCACTGTATTGGTTTCTGCACTCTTCATTAAAGCTATTTTTTTAAACCTGGGGGAAAACAGAAAATATTTTATTCCGCTTTTACTTTGTTTCATTTGCATTTACATGTGTATTTGGCAGAGAAATTAAAATAAATGATTGTGATTAATCTCATTTCCCATTTGAGGAAAGAAAATGTGTCTAATATAGGTTTTGAAGTGACAAAGTCATCTGTGGAACCTTTTGAACCTCTCCAATAGGATCAGGCTTCTTACTGGATCCTTTATTTGTAGAAGTGTAGATGTGTGCAAAGAACCACCCTTTTCATAAACTGCGGTATCAGACAGATCAAACACAGACATGTTTATTTTGTACCCGAGTATGGCAAACCTGTTCCAAGTGTGCCTGCGTTAAGTTAAGTATCTTATTCTAATCTTAAAACTGTGTTTTGAGCTTTCTTTGCAGCTTTGCATAAAGCACAACTGCAAACATAATTTTGAGTAAGGGATGGATGCACACTTTTTAACATTTGACATAATATTAAGGCACAACAAACTTGGTTTTGGACAAACAGGACATTTTCACAGTTTCTGGGAACAAGTAGCCTACATTTCACACCTGTTTAACTCACAGCAGCTATCAGCTCAAATGTTCCCTCCCCCACATCACTGATGGCCTTGGTCATGCAGCGTTTGGACACAGGCTGGGCGAGACTTACTCCCTTGCTCCGGTCTCAATGCTGAGACTATGGAAACAGTTTCTATCCCAACCCTCAGTTTATTCAGTCTGGAACCTCCGGTATACACCACTTACACTGATAACAATCTGCCTGCAAGCAAAGCGTTACAGACAGAGCTCAGAAAACAGACTCATACAAAATCATGCTCACATGCAGGCATAAAACTGTACAAACACAACTAACATTCATTCATGCAAATCCATCCAGGCATTCACTGTAGTAGTAGTCTAGTTTATCAGCACTTGGTAGTACTGATAAATTGCACCTCATGCATAAGACACCTTTTATAGTTTACAACTGTTCAGCATCGTGACAAATTTCAAGATAACTTCTTGATTTGCATACTCCACACGGAGGTATCTTTAAAGTCCTGCTCAAATTTCCCTTGAGTAAATAAGTCACTCATTAGCAACCCCATGCTAAGCGCTACATTCCAACGAGGGGAGCTTGTTAGATGTTAATGACAAACGAAAACATTGTCAGAAGCTAAATGGGCTGTTTGATGAGAACTTAAGGTGATAAGGGACCATACACACAAACTATTTTGATTAGTAAACTAATATAATGTTTCATGGCTTAATCAAGGCCCAAAGCTCACAGCTGGCTGTCTTCAAGGCTAAATGCAAAAATAGCTGTTTAAACATGGAGCTTCTCTCCGCTGCTCTGCACACCTGATGTTTCTTCACACAGAACAGTGTTTGAATTAAGTCAAAGGTAATTTGTTTCACTGAATGAATGCTTATTTGAAGGGTTAGATTATGTTTGATATGAAAACTACAAATTAAAGAGACAGTTCATCCCAAAATAACCATTGTCTTTTACTCCTGCTCATGTTTTTTTCTACTGTGGAACACAAAATGAGATATTTAGCAGAATGTTCATGTTGTTCTTTTTCAAATGACAATTATTGGTAACCTGGGGCTGTAAAGCTACAAAAAAAATGGCAAAAAGCAACATAATAGAATTTATATGACTTGTGTGGTAAATATTACAAGCCTTTTGGAGTGATGGCATAATTTTGTGAAGAAAAAAAAGACAGAAAGACTTGGTCACCATGGTCAAAAAAGCAACATTCATCCTGCATCTCCTGTCTCAAATGATGGCATAATTTTGGTGTGAACTATTCCAAAATGATCTGGCATGCTTCATCTAATAATATTATGCTTATAATGCTCTCTGTTTTGCTTCCTCAAAATTACATAATGATTTTAAAATAAAAACAGTATCTAGTTTTAGTGCTTATACACACAATTTTGATTCGTTAATCTGATCTGTAATGTGAGAAAATAGATGTGATTTTTCATGCATCATTCATTGATGTCATACTGCCACTTATGTCATCATCTGTGATCTGACTGGACAAAACAGCAGCCAGCAGCTAGTGCATTAAAGCCTGACTCACGCAGGATCATAAAAAGGGAAAGAGGGGGACAAGTCAGTTTTTCCATGACCCATAAGCTGGTCAGACGAGAGGGGTAAAAGTACAACCTGTTATATCAGTATGGCTTGAACAGATGCTAAGGAAATGCATCTTCATAGTACACACACAGTAAACATCTGCCATGTAAATATATAAATATATATATATATATATATATATATATATATACAGTGCTCAGCGTAAATGAGTACACCCCCTTTGAAAAGTAAAATTTTAAACAATATCTCAATGAACACAAAAACATTTTCCAAAATGTTGACAAGACTAAGTTTTATATAACATCTGTTTAACTTATAACATGAAAGTAAGGTTAATAATATAACTTAGAGAACAATATTTTCAGTTTTACTCAAATTAGGGTGATGCAAAAATGAGTACACCCCACTGAAAGTCTCTTAAATTTTAGACTACAAATGTCTAATTTAACAAGATTTCAACCACAAGTCTAATTATTCATTACACAACAGACTATAAAAGGGTGTTACTTAAAGAAAACCCCTTCCCATTTCATGCTGTCAGCAATACATGGAAGAGAAATGTCACAAGACCTGAGAAAGAAAATAATTTCTTTACACAAGAAAGGTGAAGGCAACAAGAAGATGCTTTACTTATCAGTCAGAATACTGTAGCAAAAGTGGTACAAACATTTAAAAAAGATGGAACTGCAACCATCTCACAGAGACGTCCAGGTCGTCCACGAAAGTTAACACCTCGTCAGGAGCGTCTTCTGATGAGAAGGGTTGAAGAAAATCGACATGCAAGTTCACTGCAGTTATCTAAAGAAGTAGAAAGCCAAACTGGGGTGACTATTTCCCATGACACAATACGGCGTACACTGCAGAGGAATGGCATGCATGGGTGCCGTCCACGAAAGAAGCCTCTACTAAAGCCCAGGCACAAAAAAGCCCACCTAGAGTTTGCCAGGGCCCATGCTGACAAAGATGAAGACTACTGGGACTCTATACTCTGGAGTGATGAGACCAAGATAAATGTTTTTGGAACTGATGGCTTCAAAACTGTATGGCGTCGCAAAGGTGAGGAATACAAAGAAAAAGGCATGGTGCCTACAGTGAAACATGGTGGTGGCAGTGTCCTTATGTGGGGCTGCATGAGTGCTGCTGGTGTCGGGGAGCTGCATTTCATTGATGGCATCATGAATTCACAAATGTACTGCTCTATACTGAAAGAGAAGATGCTACCATCACTCCGTGCCCTTGGTCGTCGTGCACTTTTCCAACATGACAATGATCCTAAACACACATCTAAGCCACTGTTGGATTTCTGAAGAAGAACAGGGTGAAAGTGATTCAGTGGCCAAGTATGTCTCCTGATCTGAACCCAATCGAACACCTATGGGGAATTCTGAAGAGACAAGTTGAGCATCACTCTCCATCCAGCATCCAATCTCTAAAAGAGGTCATTCTTGAAGAATGGAAAAAGATAGATCTGGCAAAATGTCGCCAACTTGTTCATTCCATGCCTAGAAGACTTGGTGCTGTCATTAAAAATCATGGAGGCCATACAAAGTACTAGATTTAGTAGTTTTTGTTGTGGGGTGTACTCATTTTTGCATCACCCTAATTTGAGTAAAGCTGAAAAATGTGTAATCTAAGTTATATTATTAACCTTACTTTCATGTTATAAATTAAACAGATGTTATATTAAACTTAGTCTTGTCAACATTTTGGAAATGGTTTTTGTGTTCATTGAGATATTGTTTAAAATTGTACTTTCCAAAGGGGGTGTACTCATTTACGCTGAGCACTGTATATATATATATATATATATATATATATATATACATACATACATACACACAGTATCTCAAAGAAGTGAGTACACCCCTCACATTTTTGTAAATATTTTATTATATCTTTTCATGTGACAACACTGAAGAAATGACACTTTGCTACAATGTAAAGGGTGTACAGCTTGTATAACAGTGTCAATTTGCTGTCCCCTCAAAATAACTCAATACACAGCCATTAATGTCTAAATCGCTGGCCACAAAAGTGAGTACACCCCTAAGTGAAAATGTCCAAATGAGGCCCAATTAGCCATTTTCTCTCCACGGTGTCATGTAACTCGTTAGTGTTACAAGGTCTTAGGTGTGAATGGGGAGCAGGTGTGTTAAATTATGTGTCATCACTCTCACTCTCTCATACTGGTCACTGGAAGTTCATCATGGCACCTCATGGTAAAGAACTCTCTGAGGATCTGAAAAAGATAATTGTTGCTCTACATAAAGATGGCGTAGGCTATGAGAAGATTGCCAAGACCCTGAAACTGAGCTGCAGCACGGTGGCCAAGACCATACAGCGGTTTAACAGGACCGGTTCCACTCAGAACAGGCCTTGCCATGGTCGACCAAAGAAGTTGAGTGCACGTGCTCAGCGTTATATCCAGAGGTTGTGATTGGGAAATAGACGTATGAGTGCTGCCAGAATTGCTGCAGAGGTTGAAGGGGTGGGGGGTCAGCCTGTCAGTGCTCAGACCGTACGCCACACACTGCATCAGATTGGTCTGCATGGCTGTTGTCCCAGAAGGAAGCCTCTTCTAAAGATGATGCACAAGAAAGTCCGCAAACAGTTTGCTGAAGACAAGCAGACTAAAGACATGGATTACTGGAACCATGCCTTGGTCTGATGAGACCAAGATAAACTTATTTGGTTCAGATGGTGTCAAGCGTGTGTGGCGGCAACCGGGTGAGGAGTACAAAGACAAGTGTGTCTTGCCTACAGTCAAGCATGTTGGTGGGAGTGTCATGGTCTGGGGCTGCATGGGTGCTGCCGGCACTGGGGAGCTACAGTTCATTGAGGGAACCATGAATGCCAACACGTACTGTGACATATCGCTTAAGGAAGATTAAGGAAAAAACACTGTGATATAATGAGCACACTCGCGCCCCTAAAGAGAGCAGCCCAGAAAATGGAGCGCAGCTGGAGGAAAACAAAACTAGAGGTATTTTGTATGGCTTGGCGGGAAAGAACCCTATCCTACAGAAAAGCATTAAAAACTGCTAGATCTGATTACTTTTCGTCTCTTTTAGAAGAAAACAAACATAACCCCAGGTATTTATTCAATACAGTGGCAAAATTAACAAAAAATAAAACATCAACTGGTGTTGACATTTCCCAACAGCACAGCAGTAATGACTTTATGAACTATTTTACTTCCAAAATCAATACTATTAGAGATCAAACTGTAACCATGCAGCTGCCAGCTGCAGTATCACATCAAATTGTGCACTATATATCCCCTGAGGAACAATTCCATTCATTCTCTACTATAGGAGAGGAAGAATTGTATAAACTTGTTAAATCAGCTAAACCAACAACATGTATGTTAGACCCTATTCCATCTAAACTACTAAAATATGTGCTTCCAGAAGTCATAGATCCTCTTTTGGCTATTATAAATTTGTCATTGTCATTAGGGTATGTCCCCAAAACCTTTAAATTGGCTGTTATTAAGCCTCTCATTAAAAAAACACAACTTGACCCCAAATATCTAGTTAATTACAGACTGATCTCGAATCTCCCTTTTCTGTCAAAGATACTAGAAAAGGTAGCATCCTCACAATTATATTCCTTCTTAGAGAAAAATGATATCTGTGAGGATTTCCAGTCAGGATTTAGACCATCTCATAGTACTGACACTGCTCTCATTAGAATGACAAATGACCTGCTCTTATCATCTGATCGTGGTTGTATCTCTCTATTAGTGCTCCTGGATCTTAGCGCTGCGTTCGACACTATCGATCACAACATTCTTTTGAATAGACTTGAAAACTCTGTTGGCATTAGTGGAAGTGCAATAGCATGGTTCAAATCGTACTTATCTGACCGCCATCAATTCGTAGCAGTGAATGAAGAGGTATCATATCGATCACAAGTGCAGTATGGAGTACCTCAAGGCTCAGTACTAGGGCCGTTACTTTTACCGCTTTAGATGTTACCCTTGGGAAATATCATCAGGAAACATGGGGTTAGCTTTCACTGTTATGCTGATGATACTCAGCTCTATATTTCTTCACGGCCCGGTGAAACACACCAAATTGAGAAACTTATGGAATGCATAGTTGATATAAAAAACTGGATGACGAATAATTTCTTACTACTAAATTCTGAAAAAACAGAGGTGTTAATTATTAGACCTAAAAACCACACAAGTAATAACCTAGAACACTGTCTAACATTTGATGGCTGCTCTCTCGATTCTTCATCATCAATTCAATTCAATTCAAGATTATTTGTATAGAGCTTTTTACGATACAATCGTTGCAAAGCAACTTCACAGGAAATTAAGTTTCTAAAATAGATTTATATTGTAGAAACTCAATATAATTAACTTATGGCAAAATTTGGTTAAGTTCAGTATAATCGCTGATGGTTGGCTTCCTCTGAGGTCCTCCGAGGGGTTGTCATCATCTCTTCTCAGGTGTTCGGTAATCTCAGATCATTTAAGGGTTGGATACATACTGAAGCTTGTGTAATTCCTAGCTACCACGGGATGTTAATCGTGGCAGAAACAGATAAACAAATAAAGACAATTAGCGTAGCAGTTGTTCCATCCAGGAACAACCCTGGATGAAATTATCTGTTCAACCCAAGCTAAAGCATAATAATGTGCGTTTGATCAGATATACCTGGCAGTACAAGATTGTGAGATGCATTATATGAATGCTTGGCTAAAGAGATGTTTTTTTAATCTAGATTTAAATAGAGAGAGTGTGTCTGAACCTATAGGTGAGATTCATAGCAATCTACGAATTGATTATCAATCAGGAACCTAGGTGTGATTTGATAGCAATCTCTCCTTTGACAGCCACGTTTCTAGCATTTGTAAAACTGCATTTTTTCATCAAAAAATATATCTAAACTGAGACCTATGCTCTCAATGTCAAATGCAGAAATGTTAATTCATGCGTTTATGACCTCAAGGTTAGATTATTGTAATGCTTTATTAGGTGGTTGTTCTGCACGTTTAATAAACAAACTACAGATGGTCCAAAATGCAGCAGCTAGAGTTCTTACTAGAACCAGGAAGTATGACCACATCAGTCCGGTTCTGTCAACACTGCACTGGCTCCCTATTAAACATTGTATAGATTTTAAAATCTTGTTAATTACTTATAAAGCCCTTAATGGCTTAGCTCCTCAGTACTTAAGCAAACTTTTATTGCATTATAGTCCTCCACGTCCACTGCGTTCTCAAAACTCTGGCCATTTGATAATACCTAGAATATCAAAATCAACTGCCGGCGGCAGATCCTTTTTCTATTTAGCGCCCAAACTCTGGGACAACCTACCTAACACTGTTCGGGAGGCAGACACACTCTGTCAGTTTAAATCTAGATTAAAGACCCATCTCTTTAACCTGGTGTACACATAACACACTAATGCGCTTCTAATATTCAAATCCGTCAAAGGATTGTTAGGCTGCATTAATTAGGTCAACCGGAACCGGGAACACTTCACATAAAACACGGTGTACTTGTTACATCGTAAGAAGATTGACATCTACGCTAATATTAATCTTTTTCTTTCTTATTCCGAGGTCACCGTAGCCACCCAATCCGGTCCTTATACAGCCCAGATGATCACTTCAGTCAACAGATCCAGTCCATATCCAGATCATATGGTGGATCAGCACCTAGAGACGACCTCTACAGCTCTGAACATCAGCGGAGACCAGGGCACCTAGATAAGCCCCAGAGACAGATCTCCAGTGAGGACCTCGTCACCTAGACAGCCATCGGGAAAAGACCACTGGAACCAGTGGAGCCCTTACACTCTGACGTTGCTGCAGTTGGAACAAACTACTGGTTCGTCTGGCCAGAGGGGAATTGGCCCCCCGACTGAGCCTGGTTTCTCCCAAGGTTTTTTTCTCCGTTCTGTCACCGATGGAGTTTTGGTTCCTTGCCGTTGTCGCCTCTGGCTTGCTTAGTTGGGGACACTTCATTTCCAGCGATATCACCGACTTATTCACCGACTTGATTACTATTTAAACTGATACTATTTAAACTGAACTGAGCTGGACGATGACATCACTGAATTCAATAATGAAATGCCTGTGCTGGAAAATAATGGTGGCCACAACAAAATATTGACACTTTGGGCCCAATTTGGAAATTTTCACTTAGGGGCAAATTTACACTTATATTATATTATTACTTATATATAGCTTGTTATACAAGCTGTACACTCACTACTTTACATTGTAGCAAAGTGTAATTTCTTCAGTGTTGTCACATGAAAATATATAATAAAATATTTACAATAAATGTGAGGGGTGTACTCATATATATATATATATATATATATATATATATATATATAGTGCTGTCAAATGATTAATTGCAATTAATCACATCCAAAATAAAACTTTGTTTACATAATACATACTATGTATATTTATTATGTATATATAAATACACATGTATACAGTAAATCTATTTTGAAAATATTTACATGTATATATTTATATTCTTATATTTTATATTATATAAAAATATATTTAACAAACATAACATATTTTTCATAAATATATACATGCATGTGTTTGTATTTATGCATTTATACATAATAAATATACACAGTACACATGCATGTATTATGTAAACAAAAAGTTTTATTTTGGATGCGATTAATTACGATTAATTGTTTGACAGCACTAATATTTACTAATATTATATTATATTAATATATGTGTAAATTATGATTTCTTGATTTAATAATATAAAAAAACATTTAATAATATAAAATTTTTTTTATCAAATATATTTTTTATATGATAAAACAAAATAAAACAATTAAAAGCTTTTTTTTCATTTAAATTGTTTTTATTTATTTAAAAGCATGCCCAACTCATATTTCTGGTGAAGATCATACACTTGCAATAATGGCTTGTAATAAAAACCATTTAGCTCATAACAACATGTTGAAAACCATACATAACCACTGATAATAAAAAATAATTATAATGCCATGACTTTCCATTGACCATTTGAAAATGGAAAACTATAATTTAAAAGTAACATGGGTTTTTCTGGTTTTGAGGGAAAAGCAGGTCAACACTAACTAATCCTGCTGCTGTAAGGGGATGCCTCGGAGCTTCAGAAGCCATGAATATGTGCAGTAGGTGTCTCCACCTGCTTTTTAGAGTTGGTTGTTTTCTTGTTAACGTGGAAGGTGTCAAAACAGGAAATATTGTCTTGCAGCACACACACTACCCTCTGTGCATTACTTGGTAGCGGTAAATATTTATCTAGCAACACTAGATCTTCTGTTATGACGCTTCTTTTCACAGGAAACCTGTAAAACCACTTCATGAGCTATCATTCAACACACTATTGGAACCAAACAGGCTTTACATATTTTTCTGTATATGTGTGCTGGTTTCAACTTTGTCTTTTACTTAAACATCAGTATTCAAATGCATATCTGATGAGTATGAGGTTATATTAACTCGATTCATTTTCACTGATGATACCAGCTTTCATGAGAGGAGTGTGCCAGCCCGTAAGAGCATCATGTCCTCCAGAGAAGAAATTAAAATACCTCTTATTTTAGCTGTGAGGCTACTAAATGATGCCTCAATCAATAGAGTGAAACAACCAACTGAGAGGAAACAATGCTTTCAGCAAATATTCCCAACCATAAAGAAATAGTTCACCTAAAAATGATTTTTGCTTGAAAAAAAATGTCTCACCCTCAGGCTATCCAATATGTAAATTGTGTTTCTCCTTCTGAACATGTTTAGAAATGTAGCATTACATCACTTGTTTACCAATCAATATTCTGCAGTGAATGGGTGCCGTCAGAATGAGAGTTCAAACAGTAATCCACAAGTAACCTACACAACTCCAGTCCTTCAATTAACATCTTGTGAGGTGAAAAGCTACATGTTTGAAACAACATCTATCATTTATAACATTTTATCTTTAAACTGTTGGTTCTGGCCAAAATAGTCCATTAAAAAAAAGTTAAAAAGGACATTTTAATACTATTAATAAAAATGCTGAATGATGTCCAGCTTAATATGAGTCAAAATAAACACATTTCTGCATTGGTGTCCATGAAATTTTACATCATGATAGACTATGTGGGTTCATAAGACAAGAAAGCTTCGCAAACACTGATTCAGATTAACTGAATCCCACCACCATATATCAGTTTTATTAGAAAGTTGATTCGGTAAACATGAAAAACAAGGGAAGTTCAGAATCCGCAGGCAAACATTTTTTACGGATGGCCGAACATCCATGCAATCATGTGAAATGCATCAATTATTTTCTCTGGCCCTCTTACTGCCGTGCTTGAATAAATATTGGTACCAAGGATCAGCGAATGCGCAATAGGAAACATTTCCCCACCGCTGTCACTAGGCAACCTTGAAACGGATGACTCAGAGAGCTGTCTCAATAGGGACTGTGACGAAGTCAGTCAAGAAGCACACACACACACTCATACACTCACCATCTGTATGCGTAGAGGAAATCTCTTAGTTGAGGGAGAGAACTAATCCTTGCTTCTTTACCTGCTAGCTCAACACCTCTGTGTTTAACAGGTGTGTGTCCATATCTTCTGACAGCCTCCACCCAGCCTTCTCCACACCCTGTAAATAAACACACACACACCAGCAACTACCCACTTACTCGCAAATTTTGTTGAAACAACCACTTTACAAATAAAGACCCTACATCAATTAGCTAAGCAATTTAATACATTTAATTAAGATGTATACCACCTATTTCATCTTGCCAGTTTCACAAGCTAGATGAAATTAACTTCATATTGTGAGCAATTAAGTATGAATAAAAATGCATAAATATTTCAGTTCAAATTTTGTGTGGAATTGACTGAAATTAAGGAATTATTTTCCAAGCAGCTGTTAAATAAATACAAAAACACTGAGGGGGCTATATTCAGGATACTGAACAATGTGCAGTAGCTACACATGCTCTCCTGCCTACTATTTTGAGAAAGAAAGAAAAAAGGAGAAACAATAATCATTTCGCAACAACTAATGTTTCGAAACATTGTTTCAACAATGACCTTATCACATTGCAAGTAAGTAGCATCTTTCATCATCTTGTAAATAATAGTAATTTTGCTTTTTTTATTCAATGTAATGTAATCATATTGTAACATCTGGCAGGCTAATAATGACAAATGAGTTGTAGAAAAATGTGGCTGAAATTATTTACATTCATTTGTTACACAGGAAATGGAATGTCAAGTTGAGCACATTGCATTGTGGGATATGGTATTCCAAGCACTGTGCACTATTATACATCTTTTTGTAGGCCAAAACCACAGACTGTAAAAAACAGACCAAAACCTGGAAAGGGGTTAGCATTTTAGCACTTCCGGTTTTACTGTCCCTAAATCAATAGTTTTTTTTATGATTCTTTGGTTATATGCCTGAAATAAAGTCTGTGGTGAGTAATACTCTAGGTCTTTTATGCTAACCACTAAATGAGACTGCAATAATGCAATAATCTAGTAATAACCCTCTTGAGATTTTTTAAAGCTGTTACTTTTTTAAAGGTCTTTAAAAAGCTAGTTGCTAACAAGTGGCTCTCTCCTGTGATACTTTGTGCTCTTTTCACGCATGTTACTCAAACACACAAGGCCCTGCACTGGGGTTGAAACAAGGCAAAGTGTGTGTGTGCCCTCTGCTGGATATTTTCCAGAATCACAACCTCAAATTGAACTTAGGACACACAGTGGACAATCGTGAACACAACACCTTATGAAGAATGCTAATGGAGTCTCCAAATGACTATTTATTGCACAGCTGCTGTTTTTCAAATTTAAATAGACATACATTTATGTATATATTCTCCTGTTATATCAGTAAATAAATAATGTAAGGCATTTCTGTCTTTGCAGAACATAATTGCCACTTATTTATTGTTGTATATTAATAAGAGTGGAACATTTACAGGTATAAAACATACATTTAACCTAATACCACCAGTTCTGAAGCCAGTGCTTTCCAACCATGTGCAGATCAGGACGAGGGAAGCTCCATCTCTGATGACACACACAGGATGTCCAAGGCGCTCCTCTGGCAACAAAATCACTGATGCTGGAGTTTTACACAACACACTCATTCAGCATCAGGATATTGTTCCCAGCTGGCAACAGATGCACGCATGTGCACATACCCATCAGGCCTGAGCAAACATGCAGCTGGTAGTTCAATCAGACGCCTGACAAGAAAGTACAGGGAGCTTCGGGTTTCTTCATCAGGAATTTCGTACACTTGTCGTGGTTTTGCTCCAAGCTTCTGAAACCGAAGACCTAACAGCTACCATTAAAATGAGCAGCAAAAGCACTGAGACTGAAACTGGAGCAGAGGTATTAAGGTATTATTCCTAAACCAAATCCTTACAGTATGTCACGCCCAGGTCTTGTTCATTTTTATATATATATATAAATGTTTCTAAAGAGATATAAGACATTAGAAATACCAATACAGCTCTTTGTGATATAAATGAAATGATCAGACATAAGTCTGATCACGAGATCAAATTTCTCAGATAAATCATCTTGGGTCATGTTTCACTTAATTTTTCATAAATCAATGAGGGGAATGTACTCACCCGAACTATGGTAACAGACCTTGTAGGGGTTGCGAAGCCTATATGCTACCAAAAAGGGAGGAGGTTCACTATTTTAAGTGGGTTTGTGTTGATCTTCCCACCAATTGAGTGGTAACACTTCACAAAAAAAGGGGCCCAGAACCTCACGCTATCCTTTTACACATGAAGCGCAGAATCATCATATCCCTCAAACAGATGATAAGTGACACCAAACAATCCATGAGAGCTGTGTAATTGGATGCCTTTGGGCTTATTCTGAGCATGCAAATCAGAGCCAGTTACATGCCCCACTACAACAGCAACTCCATTCGTCTGGTGCCCCGCTGGATTCTGGGTAGGGACAAAAATGAAACGTCAGCCTTGGCTGTCATAACCTTTTTTGGGAAAGTTGGGAAGTGCCTCGTACAGCAGCTCTGGTGTACAGACGGCCTGAACAGTGTGAGTAATTCAAGATGGATTTGTAAACACAAATATATTACCACCTTCTGCTTAACTTAAAATGGTGCCGTCATTAAAATCACAAATCATTAATTTGTGTTTATAAATCAGCCCAGGGACCTGCCAATAAAATTTCGAACCACACTAAGCCATTTGAATTTATATCACCATAATAATAGACTTTTCTCCGTTTCAGTTCAGCATGTAACTTTGAATACCCTTTTTTATTCAATAATAAATGTTACAAGTGAACATATTTTTTTCCATTTAAATATTGTTCAAAATAAAACTATTTTATTGTATACATATTTATTATATGATTTAACGTCAATTTGTTTAATAGTAAATAATAAACATTCTATTAATACACCATGCATAAAGTTCCAGTGGACCAGATATCTGTTTGTAATCTTTGGTCACAAAAGCTGTTTAATCTGAATTATTTTATTATAATCAATATAATATTATATTTTTTGTTAATTAGATTTTCTGATTTAATTTTAAAGTTTTAGAAATTGTTATTATTATTATTTAAATATGTTTTTTAGTTCTAGTTATTTTAGTACTTCAGCTTGTGTAAACTAAACAAAAAATTGAAATGTTTAAAAGGTTTTTTATTTATTATTTTATTTCAAGTAATATTTTTTTAGTTTTAGTGTTAGTTTACAGTAGTGACCCTGATCTAAGGATGAGTTGATTTGGTACTCGGTGTGAACTACTGAACGGTCTAAATTAAGAGCGGCAGGAAGTTGGCTGTAAGCCAGAGATGCAACAGGGCCAGTTAGGGCTAACTCCACTCTAACTATTTACAGTCCTCTTGCTGTGACATGAGTACAAAACATGCTACAAAATTCACTATATTTTTCCAAATCCTTTCCAAGAACAGTAGTTTCAAGGGGATGTTGGTTGTTTGCCATTTCAATCAAATATACATACCGTACTATTCAAAGGTGTATACATTTTGCAGCAAGAGTCCGCCCAGTGGATCCTGAGGTGAAGTGTCTTCACATGTGGCTCAAAGATTTCCATAAAAACTTGACAGTGGATTGAGAAAACAAACTATTTTAGAATTACCGTTTATCTACCAAGGAGATTGGAGAGGGATCTGGTGTGATTTTGAGAATTAAACGGACTGAAATATTATTTTAGAGATGCACAAAGCTCTTCACATGATGCCAGTGTTTTAAAAATATTATTTTAATGGTTATATTTTATTAAAGAGTTGGATTAGCAAACAGATCAAGCACCATATTCATTTTATGGGCACATATTAAAGTGTAACACTCTGTGCTCTCAGTTATCGGCTTTACATCCTTAATCTAATCCTGTATAGTAACTATATATGGGCAGGGATGTTCAGTAGATTTCTCTATATGCTGTGTCAATATAATTTAAAAATAAAAAAGCTCTGTCAGTCTCGGCAGTCTGCCTGCCTTTGCTCTGCAGTCATGGATCAGGTTTACAGGTCCTGTGGGTGAAAGGACATACTGAGAAAAGAAAATGTTATTCAATATTCCACAAATCAGTTTATTTGGAAAGACTAATACAATATGTACATATGCTGAGCTGCTTTTATGCAAAATTAATTATATATGCATAAGAAATTAGATTACAGAAAACATCTGCTAAAGAAATAGAATGCCAGTTATTTTGGAAGACACCCAGAAATCATTAAAATCATCTGGATTACTACTTTATCTTGTTGTGAGTTTCATTAATAACTTTATGTTAACCCACATTACTATTAGTTTCATTTTGTCTGTTGTATAGTGTGATATAGGAATACATTTTTACAACAATATTTTACTGTTTAAAAATTAAATAGTATTTTAATTAAAGATCAAAATGGATCCTATATAATAACTTTTATTTAACTTTGATATTGAGTCTAAAGTATTGGATCACACATCTGCAACCTTTGCCCTATAATCTCTAATACTAGTATTACTTACTGGGACTTTCTGTTTTCCTCTCTTCTCTGTGTTAACAGGATAGAGTTTATGCAAAGAAAAATGTCACCTGTTTTAAATCTGGCAGACATCTCACTTGCCGGAGCACTAAAACTGACAGATGAGATCTGTACCAGGTTGAGAACAGGTGATCTCAAAATACAGAAAGGAAAAAACATTTACGGGATGAAATGCTATAAAAATGCGATACCAGATTTGTATCCAATGTCATGGCAGTATGCTGCCATTCTGCTAAGTGTGAAGTCCATCCAAGAGATACTGTCATACTCATAAAACTAGAGCCAGGCCTGTGGCGGCTCAGGGAAACCCCAAAGGTACTGTACAAGCAGAGGGACAGTCACTGAGTCGTAATGAAACTGGCATGCTCTGCTCCTGTTGCATGGCCGACTGCATTTCAGTCCAAAAAATACTTGGGACCACTTGAACAGACTGACCATACAAATAAAGCTTAAAGTTCACCCAAAAATGTAAATTCTGTAATAATTTACCCACCCTCATGTTGCTCTACACCTGTAAGACCTTTGTTCATCTTCGGAAAACAAATTAAGATATTTTTGATGAATTCCGGGAGCTCTCTGAATTGATCAAATAGACAGCAAGGATCCTACCATGATCAAGGTCCAGAAACGTAGTAAAGACATCGTTAAAATAATCCATGTGACATCAAGGGTTCAACTGTCATTTTACAAAGCTACGAGAATATTTTGTGCGCAAAGAAAATAAAAATAACGTTATTCAACAATTCGTCTCCTCCAAGTTACCCTATAGCAACATTTTGGAAAGTATCACGATGTTCAGTATGCGCACGCTTTGATCTGAACATAAACAATGTATGCTGTTCGGTGTCAGCAGCACTACGCAGATACGCTGTTTACATTCAGATCAAAGCGTAGACCATGTAAACAATGTATCCGGATGGTCCTGTATACGCATACATTGTGATACTCTCCAAAATGGCGCAACAGGGTGACACGGAGGAGTCGAATTATTGAATAGAGTTTCAATAAAGACTTTTTGTCACAAAAAGTATTCTTATAGCTTCAAATAATTACGGTTGAAGCCCTGATGTCACATGGATTAGTTTAACAATGTACTTGCTTCGTTTCTGGACCTTGATCGTGGTAGGATCCTTGCTGTCTATTTGATCAATTCAGAGAGCTCTCGGAATTCATCAAAAATATCTTAATTTGTGTTCCGAAGATGAACAAAGGTCTTACAGGTTTGGAACGATATGAGGGGGAGTAATTAATGACAGCATTTTCATTTTTAGATTAACTATTCCTTTAATGTCCATACAATAAAAGTTAATGGGGACCAAAGTTGTTTTTGACTTACATTATAGGGATAAAAATATTTATTTTGTCTGTGACAACTTGAGGGTGAATAAATGATGACAGAATTAACATTTTTGAGTGAACTGTCCCTTTAAGTAAGTCACAAACAGCTTCCAAGGCCTCTTTCTGCATGTCAGCCTGGCATTGGGAAAGACCTGGAGCTCTTGGGGGGGGCTTTTCTAATTTTCAGCGGCATGAAACCAACTGCTCACAGGTTGTGTTGGATAAAGAGTAAATGAGATCCACAGTGTGAAGTGTCCAACTCTGTGGCATGATACATGAGTGCCGTTACACAACTGTCTTGGTGATCTCAGTGTGCTGGTCCTGGTCTCTCGGTGGCCTCTTGCCACTTTTACAGGCCCCCGAGAGGCATATCAACGATCAGCACAAGGGGAATTCGCAGCCTGGCAAGATAGGCTGCTCAATTAGCGCCTTGGTGTATTTCACAGACGTGGAAGTGGAGCAGTCTATGGCCAAATCACATCACTCACGTAAAGGGGGAATCGTGGGATAGAAGAGACAGGTGTTGCGTAAGATCTCATTTCATCTGCGTGTGAATCAGACGGAGAGGAAGAATGCCCAAATGAGCTCTAAATGTGTTTGTTTTGTGGGTGCCTTCAGATTTACGGCTAATGATGTGATCTGGGCCGAGGTCACCTCAGTGTGTCCATACATGCACACACAAACATTTCAACCTACACGCACACACACACACACACACACTTGGTGTTGAGTGATTGATGCTAGGGAAGAGGAGGGGCGGGAACTGAAACTGAGGCGGCCGTCTTGGCTAAATCTGAGAGTCCCATCGGCATGCTTCCATCACAGCTGGTCAGCTGGAAATAGATAGAGATGCAACTAAACCCAAGAGACGGAGAACAGCACAATCTGTGTCCTCGCTTATGAAAGACACAATCAGCTTTAATTAAGGAAGGCATTTGAAAGGTATTCCCATTCGCAGAGTCACTCTTTGTACATGCCTGACGCTCTGATGACAATGCCGTTGGCGGATCAAGAGCAATGGATGTTACATCAAACAAGTTGTAAATCTATCAAGAGAGGCTTAGTGAGAAATCTCAGTCTGTTACTGAGAACCTTGGCATAGAAAAGCGTCTCAAAATAAAACAGGGCGTGTTCCAGACATGTTATGATTTAGATACAGTATTTCATTGCTCATTTATCAGCATATTAATTATTTATTTTAACTATCCTCTGACATATATAACAAGTATTAATGAAAATGACCGCGGGAATAAAACAAATACATGGGTGATTAAGGCATAATATGGAAATGATATATCAAAATTGAAAAGAATATCTCACAAAAATATAAATTTCTGTCATCATTTACCCATTTACCACCTTACCATTTCCAAACCAGTAGGACTTATTAAACAAAAGAGAGGATATATTGAACAATGTTTCAACTGTTTTTGTGCATACAATAAAAGTGAATGGGGACCAAAACATTTGACCCCATTGACTTTCATTTTATTAAACTAACTAACTAAATAAATAAACTTATTTTCTAAATATCTAATTTTGAGTACATAATATCTCATTTTCATTTTGAAAGGCACCCTTTTAATGTATAATGGAACCCTAAAGGATCTTCATTATTTTTAAATGGTCATGTGATATGGCAAATACATCTGTGTGTCAAAATGCATACAAAAATAATTATAAAAGAAAATGATGTTTTAAATCACATTGCAGGACATTTCATTTTTCCATAAGTATTTCCCAAAAGCATCAACTACCTACACTCCTACAAAAAAGCAAACCCTTTACTTTTAGCTACAATACCTTATTTACACAAAAAGTTTCTAGTAGTACTTTGACTATACAAACTTGCAAGGCGACTAAAATGCACCTTTTAAGAGTAAGTAAGGTATCGTGCTGTTGTACCCATAAAGTTACAATTTTGCCAAAACAAATTCTGAGCTCAACATGTTCTGTTATTAAAAAGCCATACATTCAATAAAAGACGGAATAAACACTCGCAAGCATTAAACAAGCACTATTATGTTTAGTTTAAACGCACTATTTTGGTCCAAAAGCAGTAAAACAATGCATGAAATACACATTTACATATCATTAACGCTGTTCTTAAATCAAGACTCAAAGAAAAACAAGATATTTAATATTTTCTAGAGGTCAAACTCACCAGGTCAAATCTCTTGTCTGTCCGTTTCTAATATCATAAGGCTCCAGACACTCTTCAGTGCACCTGATGTAGCATATAAACAAAGACACACAGTGTTATTGAGAATATGAAAAGTCCAGCCCCGATCCCCATAAATCCCTGTCACTCAGGAAACATGGCCTTCCTGCAAACAAGTGGTAGTATGGAGCGGGACAAGGCCACAGGGGCAGGTAGTGGGCTGGAAGGATGTTTTCGTCATTGCTTTGGCCCCTGGTTAGGCAGCAACACAGGCAGGCAGACGTCCATCCTCAGGAAAAGAGCCTGCGGAGGAAGTGAAGCTGACGTCACAGTCCGCCTGCTGTAGATCAGCACGTGCGCAAAGACAAAGCTATCGGTAGAGTCACGTAAACACAAAAACAGGTGGACTTCGTCTTATTGTGCTTCAATACTGTGATCATGCCTCTGCCTTTGATCTGTGAGGAAAATAAACATACTTTTCTGAGCAAAATTATACACAGAACTATTTCACGGCTATACTGCTTTTAAATCATATTGTGTAGGCACACGTCCAATAATGACAGTGAAGCAATAACAGGATGTTTACAAAGATATTCACTTTAAGTGAATGAAACATAATGGCTGAACCAAATATAACCTGCTGATATTTGGCAACACATCACATTTATTATAAATCATAAGATTTGTGTTTGTTTGTTTAATCCAGTAGATTGTGAGGTGCTTTACTCGAGTAACAATTACAATGGGATGTACTTCTGTGTGCGGGACAGGTCAGGTGGTGTAAAGGACACAGCTGCAGCTGACAAACAAACACTGGTGGTTTTTGACGTCATGTAGTGATGGTAAGACTGCAGATTTTGCTGTTATAATCAGTGAAGATACTGCTGCAAGTAGTATTTTCCTCAGATCCGTTGAGAAATGGCTATCACAGACGTTTTGGCTGCCTCTGATATTCAACTACCACCAAGGCATGTAAAGGTAAAGTGTGAATGATACTCCAATGAACAATACTTCAAATTCACCTCTGTGAATATTAGTATGAGAGTTGTTTGTTTTTTTAGTCAGAAAAATTGAATTGTTTTTTATTTTGTCAGAATATCCATTGTGAATTTTTATTTTTTATTTGATTCTTGCAGCAAATGATTCTTTCAGCCCAAAGACTTTTTTGCAACAATAGGCTTGTCAAAGAAGTCTCCTCCTGAGATAGAGAAGGTCTTTAAAATGTTAGACCAGGACAAGAGTGGGTTCAATGTACAGGATGAGCTACAGTTGAGTAATTTGCCTAAATACTTTTTCATGTACGTTTATGGGGCAGCTAGAGTGACTGAAAAACACATTCACAAACCTGTGTGATATGTTAGGGATTGTGACGTCATTCAGCTTATTACACGATCAATACATAATTTTTTGCATGAAATATTGATTTAAATGGACTGTTCTCTTATCTTAAAGCATTTCACTATAAGAAAAAGATAATGCATTAAAATTTACAATTTTCAATGCAATAATTGATACACAAAATGGCAGCAATTGCGTTTGTAAAAAACAAAAAAAAAAAAACAGAGAGTGTAATACGATAGATATAAAAGTAGTGCCGGTTTAATTTTAATTTACCTGACAATCACACAGGTATACGAAATTGTTATAGAAAAAATGTGGAAACATTTAAATTTAGGAAATATCACTGTGATAAATAAATATGACCTGTTTATTTGAACCAAATAATCTCTGAATGTTCACTTATTATATTGTGACTCATTTTCTAGGTTGTTTCTGCCGAACTTCACTAAAGGGGCTCGTGCACTAACAGCAGCTGAAACCAAGGCCTTCCTCATGGCTGGAGACATGGATGGGGATGAGAAGATCGGCTGGGAAGGTTGGTATCTAAAATACTCCGATATTTTATAAATAAGTGATGTATAAATTGTAAGAGATTAATCTACATCTCCTCATTTCCTGTAGAATTTTCAGCCCTCGTTAATGCTTCCTGAGACCAACTGCGACTGTCAAACATGGCAAAGAAAAGTGATGAGCTGGTCTTGTCACTCAGTAGTTTTCAAATCTGAATAGTTCAGAATTGTGCTCTGTCTTCTATGTTTTACTGTAATGTTATTGTATGAATTTAGAAATTATACAAGAGAAAGCAACACAAAATTAAATTTTCAACAATATTTTTTGCAGCTATATTGTGTATATCTTACAATTTTTATTTATTTATTTAATGCGTTTTATAATTCAAACAAAATCAGTTTTGCAGCTATTGGGTAAACAAGCAAACACATTAAAACTACAATGATGTGTAAAGTACTGCAATATTTGTAATCACTGAAGTAGATTAACTCTGGATTGTTTTGCATACTTTTTGACATTTTGTGCATTGGTCATCACAATGTTGAATACACATAGGACTATTACTTAAGGTATTGAGTGAAATAGCCTCCTTTAGAGATAAAAGCATAAGTGTTTTATAATGTTTGCCAGTAATCTGAAACGTTTGCTCCTGCTCAAATCTCCAGCTGTCCCAAAATCTGCTTAGCATCGTCTTACTGCATGTATAGAATATACAGAGACTGTAAATGGCTTAACACCCCCTCCCCTTCCACCCCAAGAAAAAAAACATAAAACAATATTCCTACACGTTTACCTAGTGAAAATATCTCAAATGGAATAAAAATAATAATTTGCAATAAATAATACAGAATCCTCATGAGATAACAAGTCATAAAATCCTTATGGATTTACTGTACAAAACGTCATAAATAAAATAATTAATATTAATATATTTTATAATTATTATTGGTTTATCCAGCAGGATCTTGTGTAACTCTCTCTAAAGGGATTCCTGTTTGACCCCATAGTACAAGGCTGAATGAGCAAAATATGACAAAATATAAGAATAATGGTACAAAGAATTACTTTACATATAAATGCATTGCACACTTTTTCATGCAACAACATGCAGAGTGTGCACTAGGATGTCCCACCTACGTTTTCCATAAGGACTCAGAGCATCCCCTTTTCGAAAAGATAAAAATAGAGCTATATGACTAGTGGACACATTTTTGTTTGAAACTTTACCCAACCTAAGCAAATGGTGTCTGTTACAATCCCAGAGACAAAAGTATAAAAGCCAGGCCCATGGGTGCTTGAGTAGTCGTCACACCTCTCTGGAACAGTTGTCAGCTCAGCGCAAAGGTGAGTTTACCAGAGACACCTTGAGGATCTTACTCCAGGGGTCGGTGAATTTTTCTAATCACCATGGAATATAATTAACGAGAAATGGAGGAATAAAATAAGGATGTGAATGGACTTGCTGCAGGACTGAAAATGCGAAAATACATCTCTTCAATTAACCAAACCAAGGACCATATTTTCTACTTACTACTTTCTACTTTTTGGATGCGCTTGCAATGATTGCCAATTTTTGTAATTACTTTTTTGGTGTTTTTCATTTGGCAATCTCAAATGAGCTCACAGAAATCATATTTTAACTGTGGGAAGACGTTTAACCCAAATGGGAGAAACGACACTAAATGTTGCAGTTAATGTGTTGTTACAATAATTTAGTCCAGATTCAATGTCAGAAACCTTTACGCATCTTAATGCATCATCGTCTTGTTTGCGTCTAATTTCCAGGTAAATCAAAATGGCATTTGCTGGAATTCTCAAGGACAGTGATGTGGCTGCAGCCCTTAAGGATTGCACTGGTAAGACACATCTGTTATAACTCGCCACACAAAAACAATAGACTATTGTTTAATTTGCTGATTTTTATGGATTCTATTTTATGTGATTCTAGCTGCTGACTCCTTCAACTACAAGAGCTTCTTCGCCAAGGTTGGCCTGAGTGCAAAGACCCCCGAGGACATCAAGAAGGCCTTCTTTGTCATTGACCAGGACAAGAGTGGCTTCATTGAGGAGGATGAGCTGAAGTATGAAAGCTACAGACTTTGAATTATTGAACTCATTGTAATGCATTTATTATATTATATTATAATATATAGGCAGTATTCTTAATGCTCTTTTCCATTCTCCTCAATGTTCCCAGACTGTTCCTGCAGACCTTCTCCGCTAGTGCCAGGGCATTGACTGATGCTGAGACCAAGGCCTTCCTCGCAGCTGGTGACAGCGATGGTGACGGCAAAATCGGAGTAGATGGTACTTAATCTCATATTCATAATATTTATTACTTTGTAGCACTGAGGATACAAAGCATAACAAGATAAAACATGGTTAAACTATAAATTCTGGTGATGCAATCAAACTTAAAAAATCTTTGTTACAGAATCTTTTAAATATTTGCTGAAGTCATAATATTAATTGATTTATCATCATTTATAGCTCTTTATTTTGTTGTTACTTTTATATTTATATTTTAAGCAGGTCAGCAAACCAAAAAGTGCAGTAAATCTTCATGAAAAACATAAATAATGGTTTAGTTTTGTAATAATGTCATATGTAGTAGTCTATAAATGATTAAATAATGTCACGATAGAAGGTACCTCTAAACTTTGAGCTGCTTGAACTGAATGAATTGTTAAAATGAACAGTGCCAGATTTTAATTGCTTTTCTTTATCAATGTCTTTCCACAGAGTTTGCTTTGCTTGTAAAGGCCTAAGCATCCATGGACCCTTGTCTTTGGAACCAGAGATCTGCTTACCTATCATCTTTTTTATATTTATTTATGAATGCCCTGCAAACTCCTCCTTTCAAAGAACACACGTTCAATGTCTTGAAAAGCTATTTATTATTAATGTTGTTTCATTGCATTGTATTGTTCTGTAAAAAAACTGTGTGCAAACATACAATCTCTTTTGCACTTTAAGGAAATAAAAATACATTCGATTTAAAACAACTTTCTCTGCATCTTCCTCTTATTTTTACATATGAGAGAACAAAAATCTTAACTTTGATATTTCTTTAAAAAAATCTTACTTTTACATTTCAAGTGTTAAAACTGTTACTTTAAAAATATAGGAATATCTAGACATGGACAGTGTTAAGATTCTGCAGTAAATATAAGCACAACCGATACATGTAGAGGTCTAGTTAAAGTCACAGAGATATTAGCAGAGTGAGCATGTCACTTTATACTCTGAACCCAAGGGCATATCACATACAACTCGACTGAAGCAATGCAGGAGAAGCTGACTCTGAATGCTGGAGTGCACTACTAACAACACAGTTCTATGTAATTGCTACTACTGAAAAGTAGAGTATTAAACAGCATTAAATTAAAATGTATCATAGCCAAATAAATGCATTCTCTGATCTAATATATGAATGTGCACAAACTCTGTCTAATAGCATAGTATAATAAAAATTATGATTTTAAAAACTACAGTAGCAGAAAAACCGCTTCTCAATATTATTAACTCATCGTTATCTTCAGGTCACGTCCCAAAACCATTCAAGTTGGTGGTTATTAAGCCTCTTATTAAGAAACCAAAGTTAGATCCTTGTGAACTGGCAAATTACAGACCCATTTCAAATCTTCCGTTTATGTCTAAACTTTTAGAAAAAGTTGTTTCTGCTCAATTGTGCTCCTTCTTGCAAAAAAAATTGAATTTCAGAATTTCAGTCAGGTTTTAGGCCCCACCATAGCACAGAAACTGCACTTGTTAAAATTACAAATTACTTGCTTCTTGCGTTAGACCAAGGCTGCATCGCATTGATAGTTTTACCTGATCTTAGTGCTTCGTTCGACACTATAGATAATGACATACTCATAGATCGATTACAAAACTATAAAGGTATTCAAGGTCAGGCTTTAAGATGGTTTTGTCACAGAACCACCTACCACAATCACAGAACCAGCCACTCAGCCACGCCCTCAATCACCGGAGAACTGAGCACCTGCACCTGCACCTGCCCTCAATTACCAGTGTACTATAAGAGCACACTCACCCCTCTAGATCATCGGCTGGTATTGAGGTTACTTACCCTGTGTTCTCTCCTTCAGCCCTTAGGATCTTAAACTCGTTCCTGTGCTCCTTCGACACCGTATATTCTCTGAGGGTTATTGGACTGTGGACTGGGACCTGGAACTGCAGCTAAGACTTTCAACTAGCCTACTCTACATTGTCTATCTCAGTTGGTTGGACTTAGACCATTGCCATGCATTGTGATCGTGCTTACACTATTAAAGTATAGTTTAACTTACCTGCATCTTCCGTGTCCTCGTCCTTGGTGTCCCGTGACAGAATACCAGCCCCTATTACTACAAGAAGAAAGCATGGAACCTGATCCAATCTCAGAACTCGTCACTTCACTTCGCGCTGCACTGCAGCCATCACTCACTTCATCTGCCTCCGCCTGTCCCATGGCCAAACCAGCAGTATGTTCAGGTGAGGTGTCAGAATGTAATGGTTTCCTGATGAAATGCCAATTATACTTTGAAATGCTTCCCCACCAGTTTTCCGGAAATCGTGCGAAGGTATCCTTCATCATTTCTCTGCTGTCTGGAAGGGCTCGTCAGTAGGCAGAATCCCTATGGAACTCAAAGTCCGGTAATTCGATCCATTGACTCCTTTTTAGCGCATTTTAAAGACATGTTTGGCATTAGTACTTCCTCTCTCTCTGTACATGAGGAACTATTTCAACTACGGCAAGCTGACTGGAACATCCACGAGTACACAATTCACTTCCGCACGCTGGCGGCATTCAGCGGCTGGAATGAAATTGCACTCCTCTTTGCATACCGTCGCGGGTTAAACCCCAAGCTCCGACAGCAGATGGCCATCTTTGAGGACTCCGTGGGACTTGAACGTTTCCTGCTGAAGGCCCAACATGTCTCACAGCATCTATGCGCGGTCTCCACCAAGGAAAGGGCTCCTTCTGACACCTCACCCTCCAGTGGCTCTCCTGCACCTGATGCCATGCAAACAGATTAGTATCATCTATCCGTCACTGAACGCCAGCGTCGCATACAACTGAACCTGTGCCTCTATTGTGGAGAAGAGGGTCATCTCCTTCAGACCTCCCCAGTCCATCCTTCATGCCCCGCGGTGAGTCCCATTCAGATCAATACGGTGGTTAATAATCCACGATTTCATGATGCAGTGCTAATCCATGCCAATTAGTCTTTCCCATTAAAAATCCTACTCGATTCTGGTTCTTCTGGAAATTTCCTCTCTTCTCGCCTACTGTCTACCTTCAATATTCCACGTCAAAAGAGTCCCACCTGCTATCAGATCACAACCATTCAGGGAAAACCGCTGGGCAATGGACTGGTGAGGTGGAAAACTCCAGAGTTAACCCTTCGTATTGGCTGCCTTCATGAGGAAACACTCTCCTTGCTGGTGCTGGAGGAATCCGCCATCGATGTCATCATGGGGCGCCCATGGATGGCCAAACACCAGCCTATCATTAGATGGAGTTCTGGAGGCATTGACCAATGGAGTAACTACTGCTTTCAACACTGCCTTCAATCCTTTCCAGTTCCTCCTCAAAGAACTGCCATCCTAGGATCTACCACTATCGAGAGCCCTGAAATCACCACAAAGGTCAACCTCCCAGAAGAATACCAGGTGTTCCAGGACGTCTTTAGCAAAGTCGCTGCCACAAAACTTCCACCACACCGGCCATGGGACTGTGCGATAGACCTACTGCCTGGAACTAAACTACCTAAAGGTAGAATTTACCCATTATTGATCCCGGAGCGCAAGGCCATGGAGGAGTACTTCAAGGAAGCGTTACAACAGGGGTTCATCCGACCATCCACCTCTCCGGCAGCTTCCAGTTTCTTCTTCATGGCCAAGAAGGATGGTGGGCTCCAACCATGTATTGACTATCGCAGTCTCAACTCCCAAACAGTAAAGTTTGCTTACCCCCTACCTTTGGTACCAGCAGCCATCGAGGAACTGCATGGAGCTCACTTTATCTCTAAGCTAGACCTTCGCAGTGCCTACAACCTTATCCACATCCGTCAAGGAGATGAGTGGAAAACTGCATTCATCACTCCATCTGGACACTACGAATATCAGGTCATGCCGTATGGGCTTTCCATCTCACCTTCAGTCTTTCAGAACTTCATGAATGAGATCTTCCGGGACATACTACACAAATCCGTTATTATCTACATCGATGACATCCTCATTTACTCCTCCAACCTCTCTGACCACATAAAGCAGGTACAACAAGTACTCAACCGGCTCCATCAATATCACCTATATCTGAAGCTAGAGAAATGTGAGTTCCACCAATCTACCATCCAGTTCCTCGGATACGTCATCACTCTGGAGGGTATCCAGAAGGATCATACCAAAGTGGAAGCCATTAAGAATTGGCCACAACCTCTTACCACCAAAGATCTGCAACGCTTCCTGGGGTTTGCAAACTTCTACAGAATATTTATCTGTGGTTACAGTGAACTCTCAGCTTCACTGACCTCCCTCCTACGCCAGAAACCGAAACGTCTCTGTTGGCCACCGGAGGCGGTCGAAGCCTTCCAGAAACTGAAAGCCTCCTTCTGCACTGCTCCAGCTCTCCTCCATCCAGACCCCACAAAACCTTTCATCGTGGAAGTAAACGCTTCCTCCCTTGGAGGTGGAGCATTGTTGTCCCAGTGAAGAGGTGAGCCCCCTGTACTCCATCCATGTGCCTTCTCAAAGAAGCTATCCCCGGCGGAGCAGAACTATGACATCGGCAACCGAGAACTGCTTGCCATCAAGCTGGCCCTCGAAGAGTGGCGGCACTGGCTGGAGGGAGCAAATCACCCATTTGAAGTCATCACTGATCATAAGAACTTACAGTACCTCAGAGAAGCGAAACGTTTAAACCCCAGACAAGCCCGATGGGCATTATTCTTCACCCGATTCAACTCCACCGTCACCTACTACCCAGGACATAAGGATACCAAAGCAGACGCCTTATCCCGAATCCACTCACCTGACCCTCTACCTGAAGAAATTGAACCTTTACTCCCTCCAAACCTATTTGTATGTATTTGTATGTCCCATCACCTGGTCTCTCGACGACAACATTCGTGCCGCCACTGAAGAGGTACCAGCTCCGCCGGGCGGTCCAGAAGGTAGAACATACTTACCCACATCCTTACAAATTTCCCTTCTGGACTCTGTACATGCGTCTCCGGGATCCGGTCACCCAGGCAGGCAGCGAAACCTCTCACTCCTCGAGGGAAGGTATTGGTGGCCCAACATGGCCCAGGAAGTCGCCCGGTTTGTGAAGGGATGCTCAGTCTGTGCCATTATCTCGACACTCCGTCGTCTGCCTGAAGGCAAACTGGTACCTCTGCCTATTCCGCGCCAACCCTGGTCCCACCTAGGAGTTGACTTTGCCACCGACTTACCTGCTTCCAACGACTTCACCACCATCCTCGTAGTGGTTGACCGATTCTCCAAGGCCTGCAAACTCATCCCGCTCAAAGGTCTACCTACAGCCCTTGAAACAGCAGAGGCCCTCTTTAACAACGTCTTCCGACACTTTGGCATTCCAGAGGACATAGTATATTGTTAATATTTACTTGGACCAAAAAACAATACACAGAATCTCTTGGATCACAATTTGCAAATAGACGGATGTCCTGTTCCTTCCTGTACGGTCAAAAACCTGGCTGTTATATTAGACAGCAACTTATCTTTTGAAAATCATATTTCCCATGTTACAAAAATATCACTCTTCCATCTTAGAAACATTGCCAAACTATGGAACATGTTAACTGTTTCTGATGCAGAAAAGCTAGTTCATGCATTCATGACCTCTAGACTGGACTATTGCAATGCACTGCTAAGTGGTTGTCCTGCATCTTCAATAAACAAGCTACAGATAGTACAAAATGCTGTGGCTAGAGTCCTTACCAGGTCAAGAAAATATGATCATATTACTCCAATTTTACAGTCTCTGCACTAGTTACCCATTAAGTTCCGTATCAGTTACAAAATTATACAGAGCTTCTTCCATCATGCCATCAGGCTCCTAAACTCGAACTCATAACATCAACATGACTCAATTTAACAAAAAGTAAGATTCCCACTATTCCCCATCATTGCTGCTATGCATATCTCTTACACATCCTTGCTTATATTATTATTTATTAAGTCCACAGTATACTGTCCTGCACATTTTATTTTATTGCACATCTTATTCTTCCTTATTTTTTTCACCTATATTTATGTATATTATTTTGTGTTGTGTTACATATTTTGCACTGTCCACTGAGCGGACCTGACCTGATTTATATTCTGTATAATTTAGTATGTGACGAATAAAACCTTGAATCCTTGAAAATATTATTACTTACCTATAAGGACCTAAATGGTTTAGCTCCTGCTTACCTAACTAATATACTATCACGCTGCAATCCAACCCGCTCCCTAAGGTCGCAAAACTCTGGACTCTTGGTAATACCTAGAATAGCAAAGTCCACTAAAGGAGGTAGAACTTTTTCATATTTGGCTCCCAAACTCTGGAATAGCCTTCCTGATAACGTTCGGGGTTCAGACACACTCTCTCTATTTAAATCTAGATTAAAGACACATCTCTTTAGCCAAGCATTCATATAATGCATCTCATAATCTTATACTGCAGTTATATCTGATCAAACGCACATTATTATGCTTCAGCTTGGGTTGAACAAATATTTTTTGCTTGGATGGAACAACAGCTACGCTAATTATGTCTCTATTTGTTTCTCTGTTTCTGCCACGGGACTAACATCCCATGGTAACTAGGAATTACACAAGCTTCAGTCTGGATCCAACCCTTAAGTGATCTGAGATGACCAAACACCTGAGAAGAGATGATGCTAACCCCTCAGAGAATATACAGAATTAAACTAAGTTTGCCATAAGTTAAATATATTAAGTTTCAACAATATATAAATCAATTGTAGAAACATAATTTCATGTAAAGCTGCTTTGCAACGATTGTATCGAAAAAAGCACTATACAAATAATCTTGAATGGAATTTAATTGAATAATAGACTTATTTATTTATTTAGTCATTTAGCAGACGCTTTTATCCAAAGCGACTTACAAATGAGGACATTATAGAAGCAATCAAAACCAACAAAAGAGCAACAACATGCAAGTGCTATTACAAATCACGGTTAGCCTAACGCAGTACACGTAGGAAGTTTTTTTTTTTTTTTTAAGAAAACTAGCATGTAAAATATAGAAAAATGAAACTTAGTGTTAGTTTTACAAGAAAAGCTAGCAGTTAGAGAATAAATATGCAATTAATAGAGGGTCAAATGTTTGTGTGTTTATTTTTTTTTATAAAAAGAAGACAGATTAGATAAAATAAATTGAGAATAGAGAGTGCTAGAGTTAGAGGGTCAAATAAAGATGGAAGAGATGTGTTTTTAGCCGTTTCTTGAAGATGGGTAAGGATTCAGCTGCTCGGATTGAGTTAGGCAGGTCATTCCACCAGATGGGAACAGTTAATGAAAAAGTCAGTGAAAGTGATTTTGTGCCTCTTTGGGATGGTACAGTAATGCGTCGTTCACTTGCAGAACGCAAGCTTCTAGAGGGCATATAAGTCTGAAGTAATGAATTTAGGTAAAGGAATGCAGAGCCAGAGGTGGTTCTGTAGGCAAACATTAATGCCTTGAATTTAATGCGAGCAGCTATTGGTAGCCAGTGCAAATTGATAAATATATTAATTAATAGATATAGTCTTATAGTGTCTTTCTAATCACTTTCATCCATCTAATTGTAAAGGATTAGCTATTTTGAAACAGCTGTCTGTTTATTTACATTTTCATAATGTAAAGAATGCTGAAAAATGTTTAAAAAGTTTTACAAAATCATGTTTTACAAAATGCTTTTCAAAAAATATTGTAACAAATATTTTGTTAGAACCATGAATCACTGTCCCCAATACACCTGCCATTATTATGGGAGATGGTAGGCTATTCATCTTAAGACTTTATATCATGATCTGACAGTAGCTTTATTGGTATCACCAAACAGGTTAACATTTGAGAATTTGAATTTAGATTTATAATTTTATTTTACATTCAGCCTACAGTTTACATTTGTGCATTTAGCAGAAGCTCCAAATGCTACTTACAGAAGAGGAAGACAAGCAGTGCATCAAAGAGCCAACAATATGTGTAATACACCAGGTGTATAGACATAAAATGCCAGATTTATTAGATAATATGATTAGGGATCAAGCTAGAAGAAATTCAGAGAAATTAAGACTCTTTTGATAAATGTTCAAGTCCAAGGCTTTCACTAAACATTATCATCTACCTATAAAAAGTTTCTCTGTAAACAAGGTCCAAATTCTAGAGAGAAACATCCAATACACACAATAGCTGTCGATTTTATACATTTATTTAAAATCAAACATGACGCTGGCAATCAGTGGTCAAGAGGATCATAAATCCATCCGGTGGATGTTAAAGAAACAAGGACCAACAGCAGGGATGTATATTTATATAAAATTATAGGTCAAAAGTTTGGATACATTATTACTATTGTCTATTTTTGCAAGAAGTCATTTATGGTCATCAAGCCATTCATTTATTTTCTCAAATTTTGTATATACTTTAAAATACATATTTTGCCATTCTGAATTATTATGAATGTTGGAAACCTGCAATACTTTTTCAGGATTCTTAGATTAATAAAACGTTTTTAAAAAGCACTGCATTTATTTAATTGTAACAATATATGTTGAAAAGCTTGAGGTCAGTATTTGTTTTTAAGAAATTAGTTTCCATTAAGCAAAGATTTGCTAAATTGATATAAACAGTGGTAGTAAAGATTTATATTGTTAGAAAACATCTCTATTTTGAATAAATGCTGTTCTTTTTATTTATTATTTATCAGTGAACCCCCAAAAAGTATCAGGGGTTCCAAAAATAATTAAATAATAATAATAATAAATAAATAAATTCAATAAAAATAAGCAGCACAATGGTTTCCAATATTAATAATAAATCATTATAATGATTTCTGAAGGATCATGCGCTGAAGACTGGAGTAATGATGCTGACAATTCAGCTTTACATCACAGAAATAAATGATATTTTTTCTGTAGGTGGCACTTGGGCTTCATTGATAGTTTCATGAAAGCGTAAACGGTGCATCATACAAAAATGTAAGTGAATTTACTGATTACCATTATTGCGACTTTTGACGCTGCATGGTTTAGTACTTTTGTATTCGTTTAGCATCCATTTTCTCAGCGATGTAATTTGATTTATAAAATGAGACAAACCGCAGATCCAGATCGGTCCACAAATAAGCTCTTCTCTCCCATGTAATTTTCAACCGATTTATGAATAAGAACGGAAAATGACCGCTCCACTTTACATTATTGTCCACTGAAATTTAAACTTGTGCGAGATCATGATTGGTTGGTGTATATTATATATGAAAAACGGGCATTGATGAATTATGTAGGCTAGTATTCTGAAATATAGCCTGTAATATATGGATTTGTAATTAAATCAAATCCATATATTAAATAATTAAATTATGAAAAAAAGGTTTAAAATATTTTTTGGTTTATTTTTTTCCTTCTGTCGACCACACTCGCTGAAAGAACCATATTTGAGAGCCTATAGGTTTCCGAACAGACTGGAATATCAATCAGTCAAGTAAAACACACACAACCCATAGCAACGCCTCAGATTGACAGATATGTAAAAATAAACAGGAACTTTCCGACTTTTGAGCTATTAGTTACCGTTTTGTACACATTGTCATGTTAATTATAATTCAGATGCATTTTGTTTTATTTAGGCTACTACAATATCATAATATCATTGCTATTTGTCTGAGAGGGGCACTTTTGAATAATTTTGAAAAAGGGCAGGGGCTTGAGCCCCCAAACACTAACACACTATAGTGTCACCAAATTCAATTTACACATCACTGCTCTCCTGCTGTTTATGCTACAACACTCAAATAGGAATGTAATTGCCTTGGCACATTTTTTATTAATTTTTATTATGGATTTTTTTAAATAACTTTACTGTAAAACATTATACTTTCACCAAATTCAGTTTACACATAACTGCTCTCCTGCTGAGTATACTACAACACTCATTTTGAAAGTAATTGCTTTGGCACACATCGTCGCTCTCCTGTTGGTTATGATAAAAGACTCAATTTTAAAGTAATTGCTTTAGAAAAATTTGTATACATTTTTTACTATGAAAAATTGTTAATAACTTTACTGTAACACACTGTACTTTCACCTAATCCAGTTTAAACAAAACTGCTCTCCTGCTGAGTATACAACAACATTCATTTTGATAGTAATTTCTTTGGCATATTTTTTAGGATTTTTTATTATGAAAAAGAGTTAATAACTTTACTGTAACACACTGTAATTTCACCAAATTCAGTTTACACATAACTGCTCTCCTGCTGAGTATACTAAAAAACTAATTTTGAAAGTAATTGCTATGGTACGTTTTTAATGAATTTTTATTAGGAAAATGTGTTAATAATTTATTGTAACACACTGTACTTTCACCAAATTCAGTTCACACATCATTGCTTTTCTGCTGGTTATACTACAACACTCGTTTTGAAAGTAATTGCTTTTGCAAATCTTTTGTAAATTTTTATAATGAAAAAAATATAATAACTTTACTGTAACACACTGTACTTTCACCAAATTCAGTTCACACATCGTTGCTCTCCAGTTGGTTATGCTATAACACTCATTTTGAAAGCAATTCCTTTGGCACATTTTTATAAATTTTTATAATGAATAATTTGTAATAACTTTACTGTAACACACTGTATGTTGGCCAAATTCAGATAACACATCACTGCCCTCCTGCTGGTTATACTACAACACTCATTGCACTTTGGCAAATTTTGTATTCATTTTTATTATGAAAAATAGTTAATAACTTCACCGTTATTGGACATAATAATTAATAACTTTACTGTAACACACTGTATTTTCACTAAATTCAGTGCACACATCACTGATCTCCTGCTAGTTATATTACAACACTCAATTTGAAAATAATTTATTTTACACATTTCTATGATTTTTTATTATGAAAAATAGTTAATAACTTCACTGTGACACTGTACTTTCAGCCGAGAACTTGGTTCGAGATTGTGGCATGGGGACATAACGTCTCCGTTCCCTCCATCAGGGAATGAGGGTTACGTACGTAACCAATATGTTCTCTATATGTCAGTCACTACAATGTTATTTCGTGAAGACATATGGGTTCCATTGAAAGCGCCACAACCCAAACCCCATCACAACCCAACGCAAAGTCGTAATCTTCCCACCGCCACAGCAAAAATTCACTCTTGGTATCCGCAGGGTAATGCTTCTGCAGATAGCATAGCCGCTGTTCCTTTCCCCGCAGGATTAACAAAAGGGATTTTGACCTTCAATGAAAGATTGCTTATTTGTTGTTACAGCTTGGCAGTAACAATGGTGAGGCGAGCCTTCCGGAGAAGGCGCCCCCTGGCATCAGACTGCTCCGCCAAGTCTGACTGCGGGGGGTGCTGGAGGAACACCATCAGAGTTCGCTGTCGGGGGAAGTTACTGGGGGAGGAAAAAGGCGCTCGCATCCCCGGTTGAGGGGAAATGGCGCAGCAAGTGTGACACTGGCCAGCTGTTCCCACCACTTACCTGTTACCCAACATAAGGGAAGAGACTGGCTCAACGCGGAGAATGTGTTCGGTGTGATGCTCAGCCCGCAGCTCTGCAGATATCTGTCAGAGAGGCGCTGTTCACCAATGCATAGGAGGAGCCAGGGCGATGCCATCCACTATCCAGTGGGCCAACCTCTGCTTGGAGACAGCCTTACCCTTTCTGTTAACCTCTGTAGCAGACAAACGCTGCTCAAAGCTTCTAAAGCTCTGACTGACACCAGAAGCTCAATGGGACTCCTCTGCAGTCCAGCCAGGACAATAGAAAGATCCCAGGATGGCACCAGGGGTGGCCTAGGAGGATGCAACCTCCTGACACCCCTCGGGAACCTCACAATGAGATCTTGCTTTACCAGGAACCGGCCATCCACTGCATCGTGATGTGCTGCGATAGCAGCCACATATGCTCTCAAGGTGGAGGATGACAGCCTATGCTCCAACCTTTCTTGCAGGAAAGAGAGCACTATTCCAATCGTACATCTTTGTGCGTCTTCTCGACGAGAATAAAAACAGTTCATGAACAGACTCCAAAGCTCACTGGGGTAAACATATACTTGCTTAAAGCCCAAGGCCAGCTGTACGTCCGTGCAGAGGGGGCCTTGGTCAGGGAGTCATACAATTGGCCGTGGGAGGTCTCGTGGGAGGCAACCAGGTTTACCTGAGTTTCCCCGAGACGACTCCAGAATAGCCGGATCATCTCAGGATGGAGTCGCCATTCTCCAGGGAATGTGAGCTGTCGTGAGAGCACATCGGCTGCATGATTGAGGATGTGGATGTCCAGGATGTGGACGGCGCGCAGCAACTTGCACTGCATCTGACTCCAGAGGAGGAGATGGCGGGTGAATTGTGACATGCGATGTAATCGTAGACAACCCTGCCAGTTGATGTACGAAATGGTCGCAGTGTTTACCATGCGGACCAACACATCCTAGCCAAGCAGCAGCAGCAGCCGGACCGCCACAAGGCTAGTAGCACTGCCAGAAACTCGAGACAGTTGATGTGCCAAAGCAGTCGAAGCCCTGTCCAGAACCCAGAGGCTGCATGCCCGTTGCATGTAGAGCACCAGACCGCATTAGAGGCATTCATCGTGACAAACGACATGCCAAGGCACTTGTTTTAAGGGCACTCCGACCTATAGAAAGACAAGGTCCACCCAGGCGCTGAATGAGCGGCAACGCGTTGCGTGATGGTCATGCAAACTGTACCACGGCACCATGCCCATTTCAGGACTTGGGAGTGTAAGCTATGCTGAAGTGGTCGGTACTACCCTCATGCATTTGTTTGAGTGCCTTGGCTTGGTGGACCTGCAGGATAACCATGGCATGCATGGCAGAGGTGGCCTGGCCCGCAGCACTGTAAGCAGCCGTCAGCTTAAAGGCTTTGGACAGGAGACGCGGGCAACACCTCCAAGTGGTGGCGTTTTGTGGGCACAACTGCACCGCAACTGCTCTCTCCACCTGGGGAACGTCCACATACCCCCTGGCGGCCCCGCCATCAAGGGTAGTGAGGACAGGGGAGGGAGACGAGCAGCTTCTGGACATAAAAGGGGCGTCCATGACTTCGTCAGCTCCTCATGCACCTCTGGGAAAAAAGGCACCGGAGCAGATCGTGGTTGTGAGCTGCATCCCGCTCTGAGAAACCAATCATCTAGCCGCAAGGGCTCAGGACTGGGCAGTCTGTTGACCAAGCCCGATACTCATGGCTGCCCGGGCAAGCATGGTCGTCAACTCCAGGTCAGATTTGGCGGTGGTGACAACACCCGAGGGGGGCAGCCCCGTCGAATCTTCATCCTCGGAGGATGATAGTCCATCCCCCGATGTGGCGATTGACATCTGATCCTCCGGTGGTGCACTGAATGAAATACTGGCAGCCCCATTGAGGCGGACCAGCGAAATCACTTGGGAGCCGAACAGGACGATCGCGCAATAAGAGGTCAGTGAGGACTGGTCTGGTGGAGAAGTTCTTATTGTAACCATCAGTTCTCCCAGAGCGCTAGCCGGCGGTTCTCTGCTCGAGCCAGAGACGTACTGGGACATGTTGTAACAGAGGGTGCCCCTCAACCAAGAGGACACCAATGGAACAATATCTTTAAAAAGACATAACCCTTCCGTGATTTGCTTTTTTAGGAAATCTGCTCTTTTAGTTGAAGTGCCCAGGGAAATTACTGCAGACAGGGACACCGCTGTTCACACCATAACACCAACCAAGAACAGCTTCCAGTCAGATCGATGAAAGGCTTTGTGGAGATCACTGTTCACCTACTCGGCTCCAAAGCAAAAATTTGAAGAGTGGATGCACCTATTTATACCCATATGCATGGGGAGTGGCTCAGGTGTGTAAAATGCACAAGGCAAAATTCATAAGTGTTTTCTTTTAAAGTCAGAGATGATTGGGGCTCCCAAGTGAATCCCAATATGTCATCACGACATAAATCGTAGGGACCGACAGATAGGGAACTGAACTTGGTGAAAGTACAGTGTGCTAAGTTATTAACTATTGACCTTAACAAAAATTAATGTGCCAAAGCAATTATTTTCAAAATGACTGTTGTAGTATAACCAGCAGGAGAGCAGTGATGGGTGAACTGAATTTGGCCAAAGTACAGTGTGTTACAGTAAAGTTATTAACAATTTTTCATAATAAGAAATCATAAAAAATGTGCAAAAGCAATTACTTCCAAATTGAGTGTTGTAGTATAACCAGCAGGAGAGCAACGATGTGTAAACTGAATTTGGTGAAAGTACAGTGTGTTACAGTAAAGTTATTAACTATTTTTCATAAGAAAATTAATAAGAAATGTGCCAAAGCAATTACTTTCAAAATGAGTGTTGTAGTATAATCAAGAGGAATGCATTGATGTGTGAACTGAATTTTTTTGAAAGTACATTGTGTTACAGTAAAGTTATTAATTATTATGTACAAAACGGTGCTTATTAACTATTTTACAATTAACAATTAATAAAAAATGTACCAAAGCAAATACTTTCAAAATGAGTATTGTATTATAACCAGCATGAAGGCAGAATATGTGAACTGAATTTTGTGAAAGTACAGTGTGATACAGTAAAGTTATTAACACTTTTTCATAATAAAAATAAGAAAAAAAAATTGCCAAAGCAATTACTTTCAAAATGAGTGTTGTAGTATAACCAGCAGGAGAGCAGTGATGTGTACATTGAATTTGGTGACACTACAGTGTAATCGTGTAAAGTTATCGAGTATTTTATTAGTAACATTTCTCGCGTTTGGCACTTTGCAGACGGTCCCTTACGGACTTGTCTCTCAGATGCCAGCGCATTGAGATCAACGTATTTTATACAGAGCGGAGGAAAGCTTGTTTTGAGGAAACCTCGCTTGTAGCTCGTTTTCTACAAAAGAAAAGAGGCGTCATTTGTGTATTAAAAACGTTTTGCTCGCGAGTTATTGATCAGGAAAAGTCGAATCTGTCAATATCTTGCCAACTTTACCGAACTGACCAAGCGCTGAAATCTTTGACTACCATATCTTCATGTCAAATAAACACACGTTACAAACACTACGATGCCCTGAGATCTTGCATTTACCTTATTCCAAAGAAAACAAGTAACGACTGAAAAAAAGTATTATGGGTTCATTTGTGATCCACAGGCTTCCTCTTGAAGCTCCAAAGCGCGTGAGATGATTTGCCCCAGTTACACAACTGCAGAGCGAACTCAGTTTCTCTCAGGCAAAATGACCTTAACCCTTCCCGCTCATCTTCAGAAACATACTAGCGCTTTCATCCATATCAGCATCGTATATTATTAGCCGACGCGATATTAAGGACTTATACATACGTAAGCATCTTCATTTAAGTGCATAAAAATAGAACAGCCTGACTACTGGACAAGTTTTTCAACCAACTGCCCGTCATGCGGTGTCCATTACATTATGCCTTATATTTCGGTTGAGTGATGGTATATAAGGTGGAAGCCACGGAGTTGGTGCTCACTGCAGTAGCCATTTCATCCCTGCGAATCCAAACCTAACCCCCAAAAGACAACCAGAGGTGAGTGTCTTCAAAGATGAAACTACAAGAGCTCACAATCTCTTGCATGGAAGAAAGAAAAACGACAAACAACAACGGCCATCTGACTTCGGGTTGATCCGGAGAGGATGTGTTGATCTATTAAGTCTCGGCCACCTGGCGTGGGAATAATTTGTGTCTTGCCATTTGGACGTGTTGGGATATCGCTCTTTATTAAGCGGTTTGATTACGCCAGGACTGGGAGGGATATCCTAACACACTGTGTTGTTAAAGACATGCAATTCATGTCTGCCTTTTACCAAGAATGGGAGCACATACTTCTGATGATCTGTTATATGGATGGAGTATTATGAGAGTTTTTGGTAATTAAATTAAAATGTATATTCAAATGAATATATGCAACGGAGGCCAGCGAGTAGATGCTGTGCAAGTAAACCTCACTCCTCTGATCTCAAGAACGCGGCTGCGGCCATTTAGCCTCCTGGTTTAGCGCGTCCGCCTTCCGTGATAGTGGGTTCGAATCCCGAGCTTGGATATTTATATATATATAAATATATTTAGTCATTTAGCAGACGCTTTTATCCAAAGCGACTTACAAATGAGGATATATAAATCCAAGTAAAATAAAACCTCTTTCGTTTTTTAGGCTAATCATGGCATTCGCTGGTCTGAAGGATACTGACGTCACTGCAGCACTGCAGGCCTGCAAAGGTAATCTGCATGTTTCTGGACCGTCCCATTGATTAACAAGCTAAAACGAGAACATCAATTTCACGTCGTTCCAAATCCATATGACTTTCTTCTTTCCGTGGAACACAAAAGGCAGAATGCTATAGGGACCGACAGCCTCAGTCACTATTCACTTTCATGTATGGACTAAGATGCAATGAAAGTGAATGGCGGCTGAGACTGCCATTCTGCCTAACATCTCCTTCTGTGCTCCACGGAGAAAAGAAAGTCACCTGGATTTAGAACAGCATGCGGGTGAGTAAATAATGACAGGATTTTCATTCTAGGGTGTCAACCTAAGTGTAAACATCATTTGTGGTTAGAGTATGGAGCTTGTGGATAAGCAACCATGTTTTTCAAGACCCTTACGTTCTTCTTGTAGTCATTCATATCCACCATCATGCTAAAATCTTGATGAAATTACCTCCCAGCTGCTGAATCCTTCAACTACAAGAGCTTCTTCGCCACGGTTGGTCTGTCTGCCAAGAGTCCTGATGACATCAAGAAGGCCTTCTTTGTCATTGACCAGGACAAGAGCGGCTTCATTGAGGAGGATGAGCTCAAGTAAGTCTGGTCTTAAAACACCTGATCATATTAAATCAATTCGTTTTAATACTTTTAAATAAACGTCCTTGAACAAAACGCTTAAGGGTAATTGCCTGTTGTGCTCTTCAGACTGTTCCTGCAGAACTTCTCTGCTGGCGCCAGGGCCCTCACTGATGGAGAAACAAAGGCTTTCCTGAAAGCTGGAGACGCTGATGGTGATGGCAAGATTGGAGTTGATGGTGAGGAATTTGCTTATTGTTGAATATTACAACTGACTGACTAATATCAATATTTTGTATATAATAATAACCAGCTGTTCCACACTGTCTTCTGATGAATTCTTTCTCCTTCATTTTCCAGAGTTTGCTACCATGGTCAAAGCATAAATAACACCTGACCAACAACTTTTGCTGACAATCAGTATTGTAACCTGAGATCTCCACTTTTTTATCAGAGTGGCTGATTTTTATACACAATTCTAACTGTCCACTCCCATGCTGCACCCGGTCCACAATGACTGTCAACGTCACACGGTCTTTCTCATTGTAGATATGCATGTTGGTTACTGTAAAATCTTTGATGCTGTTTTTGGGAAAGGACAATAAGAAAATAAAAACTATTTTTCATTTTTGAGTCTCTGTCCTCTGTGTAAACATTACATAGCCATTATAGCTTAGCTATTTGTTTTACTCTAAGAGGGGCACATTAGCAATGGCTTTGTAGGGACCAGACAGATTAAAAGACGGCTTAGTAAATAATACAGTATAAAAATATATAATAAATTATGGTAAAGGATCATAAAAATAGCTCTGGCAAAAGACTATAAAAATGGGACATAATCAATGAGACATAATGGGACATTATTAAAATACTGTTAAATATACAGTTTTTGGAAGTGAAAAAGAACAAGTCATCTTAATTTTCAGTGAAAACTACACTGACATCTAGAGTTACTCTTCACATTAGATTTTTCTTCAGTTAAAAATCGTATTTTTTGTTATTAAAGGCACAATTGATTGCAATAGAGATGAGGTACCATAACAATATGTTTATTTAGAAAAATAACTCAGGAACTAAACAACCAAAATAACAATGATAACTAACAATGAACTGAAGAAAACACAGAGCTACACTGAAACAAACCAATAAAGTAAAAGAACATCAAGTGCAGAATGAGTAGGCTACCATACAGTAACTAATGGACACAGACAAAGGGAAAAGTCCAAATAAAGCAAACACAAAACACAGATGACCTGCTATAATAATTTATGTTCATAATGGGTTTATGTTACATTGTAACATATTGTGTTACATTAATGTTTGCTTGTTTATTTATCTGAGCTGTCCTTGGGTCTCTTGAAGTGCAATGTGGCCACCACTAGGTGGTGTCTGGTGCCAAAATTCATTTGATTTAAACATGTCAGCAGCCTCTCAACTAAACAAACTTTTTTGCATACTTTACTGATTTAAACGACAACGTGTTCTTATCTGAAAAGTGTGCTGTTTATCTGGGATTTTTTTTAAATGTGTTATTTGTTTTCATTTTAGTTTGTCATTAATGTCAATTGCAGACTCAACAAACGACAGCAGAAGACATGTTGGCTGCAATGTACTAACAAATTAGAGGATGTAAATGGATAGATCACTATACAGTAACACTACCAGTCAGTTCAGTGAAACTAGAGTGTATTGGTTTGTTGGCTAAGTGGCTCCAATGTCTTGTCTTCCCCTTTCCATGACAGGTCAAAGGCACTCGGCAGTGCCATTTCTTCATCAATTTCCAGTAGATTACTACATGTCTGCTTAATTATCAAAAACATCCGATCCATGGCATTGCAATATGAACATTTTGGGGTGGATTTTGACAGATGTTTTTATAGAGACACATAAATCATTTTAACCATTTAGTTCTCACATAAATCATTTTTTACAAGTCGTTTATTATCTTTGCTATACATATACTACTTACTTTGAATTCTGACTGATTTTCCACCACAGTAAACGATGCAGAACATTCTCTGTAAGCTCAATCATTACTCTGTCGGATATCGGTCAGATTAGTGACAAAGTAAGAAAAAAGTGTCACGTTGCGTGAGTAGATGATTAGTGCAAGTGGATTGTAAAACTAAGACAAAGTGAATCTCATTCAGTGTAAAGCTATATTTAATTATATGGTATTATATAAAGCATACAGTAAGAATCTGAGTAAGCATGTATAATTGTTAAACAGCTAAACTTGTACATCAGCATCAAATACTGAATCTTACAGTATTGTTATCAATTAACTGCCAGGGGCTACAAAATACGTGCTGATGTTAACTAAATCTTGTGAAACAGATCAAAGGTGATTCACACAAAAGGAGTCAAACGGTTCATAAGAAATACATAAGCAAAACATGTGTCCACAAAGTGGCAACTTTTTCTATTTTATTACATGATTTTATCACGTACATTTTAATATGTTAAATAATCTATCATACACACACAAAAAAATATTTAAGTGCTAATAATTAGCATTGTACGATGTAAAGATAAATGTGAAAACTGTCAAATATGTTGTGATATATACTGTAGCTATTCTTTTAAATTAACATTTTAGTTAACATTTTAGTGTAATGCTGTTCATTATTTAAAATATCCAGTTTTCAATGATGAGTTTGATTATTGTACAAAATGATAACAGGGTCACATGGTTAACTATACGAAATCACCCCTTTAACCTAATTAGTAGTGCTATAATGATAAAGTGATAAAAGGTGAAATACACTTAACTGAGATAAAATAATTAAATAAATATGATACCAAGGAGGCATATAATCATTTAATTGTTAAAATAGGTTTACACATAGGCTATAGGCCTAATTATTTATTTATATAATTAACACTAGCATATCTAGGCTATCTATCTATCTACACAACAGCACCCTTGTAACAGAGTGGCACACACACACACACACACACACACACACACACACACACACACACACACACACACACACACACACACACACACACACACACACACACACACACACACACACACACACACACACACACACACACACACACACACACACACACACACACACACACACACAGAGCGTTTCGTTTCAATCAAGTACGCATAACATGGGAGAAGTGCAGGTACCTGTGTGTGTGCATTCTGTCCGAGGCTCATTTAAATAGTAACGGATAATTAGTTAGGCAGGAAATTAAACTCGAGCCTTGCAACACGAATTTGATACACGCACAGGTAACCCAAGCATCTCTCATTGTCCGTCCCATTAGCATGTACACATATATATAAGTTGTCGGTGGATGAGAGGCGCTATCACAGCCTTACCTCTGCTCTGGATCAGCGCGAGGAGGAATCTGCACAGGTCTGATGCTGCTTTCCGCTTACCGTCAAATAGCATTTGCTATACTTTACAACTATTGATCTTACACGTGTTTTGGATTTTACCTAAATTCGTTTAAAGTTAGAAATGTTATTTTTCAGCAATAGGAGAGTGACAGAACGTAAATTAGAATTAGTGTAAACATCTTAGAAAATTATGATTTGTAAATGTTACAAATAGTCTGTATTATTGTATTGCCATTCATGTTCCTTTAATTTTGATGTTGCTCTAATTTCTGTGCATTCTTTGAATTCATTGAGTTTCTAATACATGTATTTATATCGCAAATATGTTAAAATAGATCATTAGGATAATTTAAGTAATAAATGAATAAAGAGTAATAAAATATAAAGGTAAAAAATTCTATTTTTATCCTTCAACAGTTTGAATATGTCACTTACTTCCATCCTCTCGGCTGAGGCCATTGAAGGTGCTGTCAAAGACTGCCAAGGTATGTACTAAACATTTTAATAATAATAAATAATAATGTGGAGACACGTTTTTATAGTCTCATGTAGCGACGACAATGACAATAATTCTCATGTTGCTTGTTCTCCAAAAGCTCCAGACTCCTTTTGTTATAAAAAGTTCTTTCAACTTTGTGGCCTGAGCCAGAAAAGTCCCCAAGAGGTGAAGGATGTCTTCCGCAGCATCGATGAAGATAACAGTGGATTTATTGAGGAGGCTGAGCTCAAGTATGTCATTTCGGCTGGTATTAAATCATGTGTGATTCATCACAAACAATGATGTGATGTGATTTCAGAGTTTGCCAATGCTCAAAAAAAAACAGTTACAGATCCATAGACTATGTTGTTGTGATTTCATGTTCCTCGAGGCACAGTTCCTAAAGCTTTTATGGCTTCAATATGTTTATAATGCTAAAAATGCTATGCTCGAAACATGAAATACGATGCATAAAGAGAATTACGAGTTCCTTTTAAACTAAGTCCTTTTTAAATGTAATCCGTGGAGATGCTGTCATTGCGTTTTTTTCTGCACCTGCTTTATGTGATTTATCTGCGTTATGTAATGATATCAGCAGAACTAGATGACATTCACAACAGTGCTTTGAAGGGTTTCATTTTTAGCTCACATTTTAGCCAGGACAGGTGAAAGAGATCCCATTTGATCATTTGACTGATGAGCTGCATGTGAATGATCTAAAATGAAAAACGGGTTAAAATGCAGAGCTGCTTGAAGTTGAAGAGTCACCGTTCAGTGCAGCACTTTATTCTTCTCATCAATGGATTTGTGTGGATCAGGTTCTTTCTCCAGCGATTTTACCCGGGGGCGCGGACCCTGACAGAAAAGGAGATTAAGAGCCTCCTTACAGCTGCAGATGATGACAGCGATGGCCGGATTGGAGTAGACGGTAATGTTTTCTCATAAGATTGTGCCTGTTTTTTTTTCTTGTCTCGTTTATTGTGTTTTATGCATCTACATGTTCTATCATTTTGTATGCACATTTTTCAGATTTCAGAAGATTATTTTCCCTTTAAAATGGTGGAAAAGACATATTTATTTTGCATTTTTCCTTTGTAAAATCTGTCACTTTGTGTCCTTTGTCTGTTATGTAATTTCTCTGATCATTATTCAAAGATGTGCTAACATTTAATAGCTGTCTTAACTCATGGAAACTCTAGTGAAAAAACAAAACATTGCATTACATAAGAGGATCAAAGACCAGGGTCACCTCAAATTATTATTTTAATCCTGAGTAACGGTCATGCACACGCACTGGGATAATACAAAGTCTAAAAGCAGCATGCAAATTACTGAGAAAGAGAGCTCAGAGAAAACTTGTCTCCGTTAGTGTTTAATTTAATCAAATCACCTCTTTAGCACATGCTCAAACACTTGAGAACTATACAGAAAAGGTTTATTTCGGACTAACCCTGTTAAATCAGTTTATTATAATATCATTGCCTGAATGATTTTACTATATTTTAAATTCTGATGTTCCTCTTTCCCTACAGAGTTTCAGACTATGGTGTTATCCTGAAAGACTCCTCGAGCCCTCGGCTGTAAGCACTGCAGCCTCAGCTTACATTTGACTTTTTACACCTGATTTATTTTCAAAAAGAAGAATCAGCACATAAAGTAAATGTACTTGACATTTGAATACATGTATCTGTTTTGTTGTCCCACATTCACCCCAAATGACCAATGACAAAACTGTTCAGGGAAAATAAAATAAAGTCTCTAAACTGATGCATCTGGTTTACTGTGTTTTAAATCTGCTTTAGGTTCATGCACATTGAATTGTAAGAGATCATTATGGATTCTGGGATATTTATTTACATGCTGCAGCATTTCTGTAACACAAAACCACCAGCATGTGACTGTGCATAAATTTAGAACTACTGACACTGTTTCCACGGTAATGTTTAGCTTTGAGATTTATTGATTTGTGCACTGCACATAAGCACAAAGCAAAGAAATGCACTTTTACTTTACATCTGAAAAACCTCTGATAGTGAACTGTTCCTAACAAAACTTATAACTTCCAGAAAATGGGTACAGTCTAGTAAAGACATTCTTGATAACATTTCAGATAGTTGGTTAAACCTGTTTACACATTTCAACATTGCCTATTTTACTCTTACAATTATACACTATATTGCCAAAAGTTACCCCTTCTAATCAAAGGTTTGACTACTTTAGTAATTTCCATGAGTACAAATCTTAATGTTTAAGCATATAATGATATTCTAGGGAATTGTGTGCTTCTAATTTTATAGCAACAGTTTGGACCGGACCCTTTTCTATTCTAACATGACAGTGTCTCTGTGTATAAGACAAGAATCAAAGAGAAATGATGATTCAGTCAGTGTGGAAGAACTTGACTGGTCTGCAGAAAGCCAAGTCCTAATCCCAGCTGAACACCTCTGGTGTGACTTTAAATGCAGACCTTGAGCCAAAAATTCATCACCAAACACCAATGACTTGTACATTTGGGTACAGGGTACAATCATTTCATACACTTCAAAACTGTTGCAACAGAGGTGGAAATACAACTTTTAAGTGCATGAATTATGTTTCCATTTTGTTGCCACAGTTTGGAAGTGCCTTTTTCTCTTCTAAAGAAGGGGGTGTCCCAGTACTTTTGTCCATATAATGAATGTACAAGTCATTGGTGTTTGGTGATGAATTTAAGGTCTGCATTTAAAGTCACACCAGAGGTGTTCAGCTGGGATTAGGACTTGGCTTTCTGCAGACCAGTCAAGTTCTTCCACACTGACTGAATCATCATTTCTCTTTGATCCTTGCCTTATACACAGAGGCTCTGTCATGTTAGAATAGAAAAGGGTTCTGTTCAAACTGTTGCTATAAAATTAGAAGCACACAAATCCCTAGAATATAATTTTATGCTTAAACATTAAGATTTGTACTCATGGAAATGACTAAAGTAGTCAAACCTTTCATTAAAAGGGGGTGACCCAATACTTTTGGCAATATAGTGTATATAAACCTTTAAAACCAAAGCCGTAGAACAAGGGAGTTCCAATGTAAAGCAGACTAAGTAGGCACAAAAGGTACAGACACTGAGAGCAGGTGTAAGTTTCGGTGAAGAGGGCCTCTCAATGGTGAATGGCATGGATATCCCGTTCAGGTTACCGCTTAGCCCATTAGAACAATGGAATTGAAAAGGCTGCATCAATCCTAGCTAATGATTATCCCCTTACTGCACTGAAGCCAGAGACCAAAATGAGCCAGGCTAACATGTGCCTTAATGATAAGAGATAATCCCAGTGTGCATGCATGGCCCAATATGTTAGATTTAACAAACAACTAATGGGGGAGTTTATACAGCAATTATACTACGAAGCTTAGCCTCCATATTATTCAGCCAGAGGTCACGTGTTTAAATATAACAACGTTAGTATTGTTACACTAGCAACTTTCAGTTTTCAAGTCAATATCTGTAACCACTGGGCTGGTGTGTTACTAAATTGATCCAACATGTAACATTATTTGCTGAGGTATTTTAACTCATTCTGCAGTGGGTGGACATTTCACATCAACAAAACAGTACAAAAATATGATATAAATAAGAAAGTTTCATAAAAATAGCATGATAAACAAAACAAGAAAGCTTAATGGAATGACTACATTTACATTTATTAATTTAGCAGATGCTTTTATCCAAAGCGACTTACAATTGAGGAATGCAACAATAAGCGATACATTATAAAGGAATTACATTATTAATGGAATGACTATTAGTTTCAGTTTATATAACACAATGCTCTAGATTTATCATTAAAGACCATTTTGATATTACAAGAGAAAGAACGTATACAAAGAAGGTTCAGTTATTAATTATGATAACAATCAATCTATGAAAAACAATTAATTATCTTCAGTGGACTCAATCAATATAGGGCCATTGCCAACGGTCATGATACTTTCCAAGAATCAGCTCTAGATGGTTGACAGTTTCAACATTTTGACTCATAATTTCGATGGCCTTATCTGACTAACCATGCTATAAATCAGGTTAATCTCAAATTTGAACTTAAACATAAAAATATTGCAAACATAACAATACCTAACTAAGACAAAATTTATCAATTGTCTTGATAATGTGTTATTTAGACAACATTTTGAAAAAATGAAGATGATACTTGCAATAATGTGTTCAAAATATTGACCACAGAAAAAAATAACATTTTTGATTGATCATTTAGTGACATAGCTGACAGAATTTTTGTTGACATAAAAAAATATTATACATTAAATACGTATTTCCTTAATTTCCAGAAAATTACATTTAAACTCATCTTAAAAATGAAGTATGTATATTGAAATATTTTTAACTGGAGTATTTTTCTAGGTATATCAGTAAAAAAGTGCCTAGATTTACCTGAATTTACCCCTAAATCTAATATGATTTATTTGATTGTTTGATTATTTAATATTTTGAACTTGACACCCACTCATTTAAACAAACACTGCAAAACCTGTAAAAAAAAAAGAACAGGCAAATTAAAGAAAATTAAATAATGCACAAATTATTTGTGTGAGCCAACAATATGAGTTTCCTTAAATATTATATTTCAGAGGAACATTGTTACGGGAAAAATATAATTATCATCAACGGACATGAAATGTACCCTAAACTGTGTAATCATTGGTTTTGAAAAAAAAACACTTGCTTGATAACTGACATGGTCAGAAAATCCTTAGTTATATATACACACACACACACACACACACACACACACACACACACACACACACACACACACACACACACACACACACACACACACACACACACACACACACACACACACACACACACACACACACACACATATCATTTAATTTGAGCCTACCTGGTTTTAAAGTGCGTTTTATTTTCTTTCTACGTAAAACGTTCTGAATCATGAAGTAAATACTGTGACAGGATTAATAGTGAAACGGAACTGTGGATGAAATTTACCCGACCGCATTCAACTGTAACACACAGGCGACTGTCAAGAGCAGGAAGTACATCTTTTCTATTGAGCTCAGCTCTGTTTTTCTTCATGAGATAACAAATCAAGCACTTTGTTTCTGTTGTCATGCTGTAACAGGTAAGCACCAAATAGCTGAACACTCTTTGTGATAGTTGTCGCCTTTGAAACATTGCATGAAACAGTCAGATTAATGCTGAAGCTAACCAGCTAGCTTGTAAGTAATAGGCTAATTTGTCTGACCACCGTCACTGTTTTCATGGAAAGTGAAATGCTTTTGGTTCCTTTTTTTGTTTATTTGCCTCACTTATCAAATTCACGTTTCTAGTAGGGCTGCACAATTATGGCAAAACTCATAATGGTTGATTATTCCCTTGAAATTTTAATTGCGATTATTAATTACGATTATCACAATTTACTTTGAATGATGTTTATACGTTATACCATTGTTTGAAGCAACCGCATGCCATATTTTTAGATGAGAAACAAGCTGAAAACACTAACTGAAAAACTTGTATTGTTTTTCTATAGTAGCCTATAAGCCCTGAAATGTGAACGATACATTGAATTGGTTTCTTCTTTAAATAAAAAAGTCAAAATATGCATGCTATTATAATGCTATACATTTAAAACAATGCAAAAACCTTAAGATAACACGTAGAAAGAAAAGAACACATCTTAAGCACACAGAATAACATAAGTGGATTTTGAATGATTAATTGCTGCTTTGAACGATTACGTAATTGTGTTATCCGTAATCGCGATTAGAAATTCGATTAATTGTGCAGCCCTAGTTTTTAGCTATATAGGTCATGTATTATAGGTTATGTAGTCTAAGAAACAAACTGCTTTACATCAGCAGGTTATATTAAAAGTATAAAAGAATGGCAGTTTAGTTACAGTTTATTCACGTTTCTCATAATCTTAACCTAAACAATTAAATAACATAATTTTAACAAATGTGACCCTCTCTGTGAAATCCAGGCTAAAGTCTCAAAATCTAATTATGAGAAATACAAGCATCAAAATTTGATTTCTACCATTAATTTCACTATAATTTCCAAACTTTGACATGACCTTACTCAGTCAATATTACAGATATAAAGATTACATTTTCACAGATTGTTCTTTTCCATATGAAGGATGATTTTTTGTAGAAAAAAAGCAAATCACAAAATAATGACTTTAGCTGGGTTTTCACAGAGAGGGTCACAAATACGTTAGATTTCTCTGGCGTCCATAATGTAAAATAAAGTATTGCCTTGATTCTTTACATTGAAGCTTTTTCAGTTTGTACATATAATCTAAAAATAAATTGTTTAAAAAAAAGTGATTTAGTAGGTATACCTTCATTATCTAACGTTTTGTTTCTGTTTATTCTTGAAAATGTTTTCACTGTGTCTTTTGACAACAATCCCAATCAAGTGTATTCTGTGTACAGATCAAAGGCATGCACGCCAAACTCAATGAAAAAAGAGGGAACCGTAGACACAGACCACACTAATGCTGATGATCAGGTATTTTTATCAAATACCTGGGGTCTAAATGTGAATTATTTTAAATCAGACGTGATGTGTTAATTATCTGCCTTTTATTCCCACTTTATATCATCATCTCATAAGCCCAAGAATGGCGTCTGGAATGCAAGAGAAACAGTACACGCCATCTTTGCTCAGTTTTTTCATCTATAATCCTAAATTTGGACCACGTGAGGGCGAGGTAAATCCTGTTTATTTAAAAAATGTTAACAACTAGTGTAATTGTTTTGCAAAATAAATAAAAATCTCCACAGCAAATGTATAAAATATCTAGTGATCGACCGATATTGATTTTTTATAACCGATACCGATTATTTGTACGTTTATGTACCCGATAACCGATATGCAGAACCGATATTTATTTACTGTTATGAAGTAAATAAATAACAGAGTGAAGTAAGTCCATTCTTCGCTTTGGTTTTTCCTCCTTTCAGTCATCTTAACAACAACAAAAAACTGTTGAAAATTAACATTTTCATGTAAAATTTAATCTTAAAATTACAACAATAAAAACATTTTATTTATAAAAAGCATCATCAGCAACACTGATATTAACAATAAGCAAAATAATGTCTAATGTTTTCAAATGGAGAAAATAAAGGACAGAAGTCATATCAACTTCATTTTAAACTACAATTTTAGGTTTAAACGCTGTTTAATAGACTAAAGAGTGAAGAATAATTCACTGGATAATGTTAATTCAATGAATAATATTCTCTGGAATATTGAAATAAGCTATAACAAACAAAACATCGTATTTTATTGCATTTCTTAACTGGCACGTTTTATCAGAATTATTAAAATGTTTTTTGTCATTCTAAATTATGAAAACTGCTGACAGCGCGGTTTATCTATGCATTTACACAGAACTATACTCAAACTGCGATCGCTTGCGGAGATAATAAATCATTAATTTCGATAGAGATGTATTTATTTAGATGTTTATTGGTGAAATAATGGTTCTATAGTAAATGTTAATATAATTCAGCGTGTTTCAAACAAGTGAATCTTGTATAAAAGTTACATGCGGTGGCTGTGCTGGAGCTTTTCCTGAGTGAACAGTGCCCACTGCTCCAAGTGTGTGTGTACTTGGATGGTCAAATACAGAGAACACATTTCACTGCTGGTTATACGCTGTATAATTGTGTATGTGACAAAAAAAAATAATTTTTTTTTCAAAACCGATATCCGATAATGGTAAAATGCTTAAATATCGGGAACAATATCGGTAAACCGATATATCGGTCGATCTCTAAAAATATCTACAAAATCTGTCAGGGCATGATAATAATCAAAGGTGAACTAATGCAGGCAGAAGTCATGTTTTGGTAACAGTATGTGAATCATATGTTTATAGAGCTGTTATTGTATTTTGTAGGAGGAAAAGAAAATCTTGTTTTACCATCCCATTGAAGTTGAGAAGAATGAAAAGATTCGCAATGTTGGACTCTGTGAGGCCATCGTTCAGTTCACCAGGTTAGCACTTTACTAATGGTGGGATAAAAAAACAAACAATCATAGAGAGACGGGCATAAAGGAGAGCTTTTCTTATTCACAGAACCTTCTGTCCAACAAAACCAGCCAAATCCCTTCACACTCAGAAGAACCGACAGTTTTTCCATGAGCCGGAGGAGAACTACTGGATGGTCATGGTACGTCGTCTATGCATCAGTAATGTTTTGTAGAGATTGTTTCAATCCAAATGTTAAACAAAAGAAGACAGAATAAAAACAAACTAGCCTGACACAGTGATGCTAATGTATATATTAAGCACCTTTGAATTCCTCTCTCAAGGTTGTACGGAATCCAATGGTTGAAAAACCCAATAAAGATGGTAAACCACCCACTGTAGAATACCAAGAGGAGGAGATTATTGTAAGTATTGTATGGAATGATTGTTTAAAATAATTAAGGCCTTTTTTTTACACACTTTGCAGGAAAAAAAAAGAAAATATAATAGGCTGGTGTGCATTTCCGTTTAAATGTTTAAGCTCAGTACATTTACATTTAGTCATTTAGCAGACGCTTTTATTCCAAAGCAACTTACAATTGTGGAATGCATAAAGCGATTAATCTTGAAGAGGCAAACAGACAGAGGAAGTCTCAGGCATTGTTCAAATAAGTACAAGCTAGAAAGGGAAGGAGAGACAGTTAAAGATAAGATACTCTTATTCTGCCAGGATCCATAAAACTGACAGTAAAAACAATATTTCTAAAAAGAAATTGTAGCAAATAAATGCTGATGTTTTGTGTCTATTCTTTGATAATAATAATAATAAGACATGTTTCTTGAACACCATATCAGCATATTAGAATTATTTATGAAGAATCATGTGATGCTAAAGACTGGAGTAATGGCTGCTGGAAATTCTGCTTTGCCATCACGGAAATATAAATGACATTTTTCTGTAGAGTATAAGATAATTATTGCAAAAGCATTTAAAAAATCTCACTGATTGGTTGTGTAGACTTAAGTTGTTCCCCTCTTTGTTTTCTAGGATTCAGTTTATGGGTCTGTATTACAACAGTGCTACAGCATGTATAAGGTAAACACTGTTTATATTTATCTATTTTCTCCTTTTTAATCAATCTATTATTTCCTCATTATTTTTACAAACAGCTGATGCTTCTAACAGTTTTTTTGTCGTTGTTGCTGATCTTTAGCTCTTCAACGGCACATTCAGCAGGGCATTTGAGACTGGTGGAGTGGAACTGCTTACCCCAAAGCTTGAAAAGTTCTTTTACAGGGTAAATCAAGTATTAAGAACTCAATGCTTCAATCAGATAAAAGGTAGAGAGTGTATACCTTTGGTCGGTTTGGTACATGCATATGTATGTTTTAAAAGGAACAACCATTCATTTTAGGCTTTGAATATTGCTTTCACTGCAGTCATGGCCTAATGGTTAGAGAGTCGGACTCATTATCCAAAGGTTGCGTGTTCGAGTCTCAGGTCCGGCAGGAATTGTAGGTGGGGGAGTGAATGTACAGCACTCTCTCCACCCTCAATACCACGACTGAGGTGCCCTTGAGCAAGGCACCAACTGCTCCCCGGGCGCCACAGCATAAATGGCTGCCCACTGCTCCGGGTGTGTGTTCACTGCTGTGTGTGGATGGGTTAAATGCAGAGCACAAATTCCGAGTATGGGTCACCATACTTGGCCATGTCACTTTCACTCACTTCACTTTTCTTTATAGTCATACTGTTGCCCTGCTATGAGAGCTTCTTTGCTTGACTTTTTAAGACGTCACAGATAATCTGACCACTTGAAATTAAAGTCCCACTGTTAAGGAAAGAGATAAATTATAGATTATAAAAAGATATTTCATAGTTCAAAATTGTAGAGCTATGTGGCGTTCTTCATTATTTCTGTTTTCATATTCCACATAAATGTGTAAATGGTCAATGTGAGACACAAATATTAAAAGGAGGCCTGGCAATCTTATTTGTCCGTGTTTGCCTCGTTGGTTCTTCGGTTCAGATTTCCTTGCTGAGGGCATCATGCTTACTCGCCTGTCTGAATAATTCAGTTTAGGTCAAGGGAAACCCTTCACGTCGCCCCCTCCCTAACCTGAGCTGTGCCCTGAAGCTCTCAGTGAAAGTGCAATTTGTGGCGTTCCTTAACTGCTGTGCAAAGTCACACCAGGGCTGCGTCTCAGCACATCAAGTTGTCAAATTACATTACGTCAGCCTTATCAGGGACGCTTTGGTAATTTCATCCATGTTTGAGGGCATTGTGTTGTTGTACAGTTTTTTCTAGACCAATCTTGATAAGCAAAATGTCAGTCCTGATATCAATCTGTAATTATTTATACTGTTTTATTTTTATTTTATCTGATAATAAAATTATTTAAAAATATATATTTTTAAAGTTGTTGTATGCTTTGTCTTAGTACCTGCAGACACTTCATCTCCAGTCATGTGACCTGCTGGATGTCTTCGGGGGAATCAGCTTTTTCCCTCTTGACAAGATGACCTACCTGAAGATCCAGTCTTTTGTCAATAGAGTAGAAGAGAGCCTGAGTCTTGTCAAATACACGGCCTTTCTCTACAACGACCAGCTGATCTGGTGAATGTCAATCTATGCACGCCTCTGAATTGTTTAAAGGGATATTTCACCCCAAAATTTTCAATTCTGTCATTTTTAACTTACCCTCATGGGATTACAAACCTATAAGACTTTATTTTGTTTGTGGACAGAGAAAGAAACTATTTAGCAGAATGTTCACGCTGCTCTTTTCCATACAGTAAAAGTTAATTTTGATGAGGGGCTGTCAAGCTCAACAATTGATTCATGTTTAATATTAATTTGTTAAGGATAATTTATGATTGTGTATTCAGACCACACTTAATAATTCCTGTATGTTGATTATAGCTTTAACTTTAAATTATATTTTGTGTTGCATTATCAATTTGAAGGATTTTTCACTAAAATGCATGATATGAATGAGGGTTTACCTTAAATAACACGAGGAGATGAGACTGCAGGGAAAGCCAAAGCTTCTTAATCACAAACTGTCCGGCACAGGGATCCAGATAGACTTTAAATATGACTTTTAATCCTCTTTGTTGAATTCACAACATGACTTTCATTTCTTGTTTTCAAAAATTGCTTTCACAGAAGTGCCTGTGTTTATGCCTGTTAAATGTTGTTTGACTGATTACTTGTTTAAATTAAAGTGTCGCATTGATAACCTATTACCAGCTAACACTTTTTGTAAGACACAAGACAATTGAAACAATTCACATTATGTTCTGTGCTGTATTTTGTAGGAGTGGTCTAGAGCAGGATGACATGCAAATTCTGTACAAATACCTGACGACCTCACTGTTCCCGCGGCACACTGAACCTGAGGTGAGACACAGACTGAGCATTAATACATTGTACTTTTATATTGTAAAAGTGTAATCCCTAGATACACAATAGATTTAGCCATTTGAATCCCCCCCCCCCCACACTGTTTATACAGTAGACACTAGGGGCACCTATCAATGTGTCAAATTGGCCCCATTCAAATCTTAATATAATAATGTTTTTAAGCATTTTAATTTCCTCAATTGTCTTTAATTGTTACATTTTAAATTATCAAGCATCATGTGTGTCAATTAATTGCTATATGTTTTGTTATACACTACCATTCAAAACTTAGAATCAGTAAAAATGTTAAAAAGAAAAAGTTTTTGGGAAAAAAGTATATTATGCACATCAAGCATGTATACTTTATATTTAATGAAATATACAGTAAAACAGTTATGTTTATATTATAATAATATGAAATATTATTGAAATTTACATTACTTTTTATGAAGTTTTCTATTTAAACATTTTCAAATATATTTTATTCCTGTGATCACATGATCCTTCAGAAACAATTCTAATATGCAGATTTGTGCTCAAGAAACGTATCAATGTTGAAAATAGTTTGCTGCTTCAATATGTTTGTGCAAACGGTGATAATACTTTACTTCTTTGATTAAATTAAAAAGCATTGATCAGAATTTATTTAAATCAAATGCCTGGCTGCTACAGCAAAGCCAGCTTCTAGTCTTTTTAGTTTATAGTCTCTGGTCTACTAATGCAATCTTTTGTGTGTAACTGCATGTATACAGTTTCTAACAGTATGTGTGTTGATTTTGCTATTTTAAGATAGTGTGTGCATTCTGTGCAAATTTGATTTTCATACCAGCAAATTTCAATTAAATATATATATATATATATATTCAGTTATATAGTAGGATACAATCATTTTACAATCATTGATGACATGCCATAATTCCGTGTGTGATTTTTGGAATGTGCTCCAAAGACTTGTGCCATCTACGGCTGTGTTTATGAATGATCTGTGTGTGTTTTGTGTGTGTGCAAACATTCGGCAGCTTGCAGGAAGAGACTCTCCGCTCAGGCCAGAGGTGGCTGGGAATCTGTTGCACTACGGGAGGCAAGTATCCAGATATTTCCTGCTTTGAACTCAGGGCTGAAACAGCGGGCTCTTGGCCTTCTGCTTGTATGCTTGGGCTCAGTGCTTCGGGGTCACAAGCAGCCAAGCGCAGAGCTAAGACAACACAGATCAACCAACACTGCCACATATCAGATTGCACAAGGGTAATTTAATTGCTTTAGTGGCAAAGAGAAAACAATAAGCCCAACAGACTTCACAAAACCCGTCTGGTTGTTCGACGAGTGGATGATGGCACAAAGGGGTTACGTTTGACTGATTCCAGTAAGATTTATAGATTATTCTCATGAGGTCAATCAAGGGGAGACTGATGAATAATTGGCAGCGCTTCTTTGTTGGTATGTGTTCAGTGTGTAATGTGGGTAATGGGAGCATACTCTTCCGAGGGTCGGCTGTGACTCGAGGCCCGGGCCACCCCATGGAGGTAAGCGGGACAGTGCAGCTGGTAGCAGGCTGTAAGGACTGAGAACTTATTTAGAGGCAGAGGAGATGATCACAGATTATTCATCATCTGAAAGAGATATTTGTGGACTGTGGGTTTTGGTGCCTTCTTAAGAAGTCAGTGAATATTTGTATTATGCATGAAAAGGCCAAAGTTGTACTGACATCTTATGTTGTGTTATGGAAACAGATTTTTAACAGGACCAGCAAATCTTAAAGATCCAGATGCAAAATTCAGATTTCCCAGGATATTTGTGAAAACAGAGGACAGTTACGAGGAGCTACATTTGATTGTTTACAAGGTGAGAGAAAGAGTTAAACTCAGTGTTACTCTTTATGCATTTTAATCTATAAGCTTAACATGATTGAGTAATTACCTAACATTTATGTTTTTAATAATTTATTATGAATAAATTATATTGTTAATAATAATTAATATTTGTATTATTTAATTTAGTACATCTGGGCAAATGGAAACTACCACTAATTCTAATAAGACACTTGTTTAGTTGTTCATTCTTTATAAGGTGATTTGTGTGATTTTTAAGTTAAAATACTTAAATAAAGCAACAGTTGTGGGTTTTCTGTGAGAATCTGTTGAACAATAAGTGCTCAATTATGGTTAATCATTTTGTTTCTAGACAAATAAAAGTAGATTTTTGATTGAAATAAAGCATATCTGCTCATTTCATATTTTATATAAATGTTATTCCCTATCCAGGCAATGAGTGCAGCTGTATGCTTCATGGTAAATGGTAAGTGTCCGCTTTTCAGTCATTTTAACTCATTGTTGTTCTTGTTTTGTTAACAGCTGATTTAGTAATCATATTATCAGGAAATCAGTCAAATGTTAACTTTTCTTTCAAACCCTGCTTCCCTTTGTGCACGTAGTGGCAGTGGATTTGAATCGTGAGTTTTGTGAACAACTAGACAGCCTGGTTGGTCCCCAACTCACCCTGTTGGCTTCTGACATATGTGAGCAGTACAACATCAACCGAAGGATATCAGGGTCAGTATTACTCCAGAGCTTCACTTCAACTGCGGAATGAAGAAAATCTAATGTTTGCAGAAAAAAACTCAGTGTCAAGTCATGAAATAATATCATAAAGGCATTGTAAGTGATTTTTTTGCCACGCTTAGGCGCTGAATTAGCCCTTGAACCACACTCACTCAACTATTTTAATGATATCTGTCAGGTAGTTGGGACATTTTATTTGTGAGACAGCACTTTTAAACTATTTATGTTGAGCTGTCACTGCAACTGTCAAGTTAGTCCTGCTTCACTGCTCGTAAATGCATCAATCTTAAATGACTGGGTCATCCTGTGACCCAGGTAACATTCAGAAATATTGACCTGGCTTTCACTTACCCGCATGCTGAAGTGTCCACTGTATCATCTCTCTTCGAGTAGCAGTTACCGGAGCTTATTCATTAATCATATCTAAACAGTGTGTCCTTCTCTTACCTGAGCCCTATGTGGTGTGCAGTATTGTTTTGTGTGGCACAATCCCTCATATCCACTTACATGCCACTTATCATACTTTAAAGACATAACTGCTTTTATTCTTCCATGCATATTACATTGGAAGGGAAGACTATACCTCAGCTTCACTAATCCTCTGTTGTAGGCCAGAGAAGGAGCCTCAGTTTAAGTTCATCTATTTCAACCACATGAACTTGGCTGAGAAAAGCACCATCCACATGCGCAAGACGGCCAGCGTGTCCCTCACCTCTGTCCATCCGGACCTCATGAAAATCCTTGGAGACATCAACTGCGATTTTGCACGGTAAGCAATGCCACTGATCTACTGAAGAGGTGTTTTTAAGTCATGTTTGAATTATATTTTGTAATTGTATTTGGAATAAATTAATACATAGGACCAAAATGAGAATCATTTCCCAAACAATGTTTATTTTCTGGTTAAATAGTATGTATTGAGTAATAATTGCATGCATTATCCGTCATCATATGCACACGAGAATTTCTCATAATAAATTCAGCCTAATTCACAAATCAATTTATTTTTTCTTAAACTCATTGTATTCTACATGAGCGACCACATGCTCAAGGTTACTAATTTACATAAAGCATATCTAAACCATATCCTTATAAGGAGTTTCTGTACAATAATGTCTAAAGACACGCAGCATTAGCACATCTTGAGCTGTACCGCTCTTCTTTTTTCTCTCTGTGTGTATATGTGTATGATTTTAAGATGAAATATCTATGTATAAAGTTTCATCGTAACATGTTTATAAGGCCACGCGGTTAGTGAATGAGACTCCGTGTCTGTGCATGTTTTGTAGGGTTGATGAGGACGAGGAAATCATTGTTAAATCGATGACCGATTACTGGGTTGTTGGAAAGAAATCTGACCAGAGGGAGCTGTACGTCATTTTGAACCAGAAGAACGCCAACCTCATTGAAGTGAACGGTATGTAAAAATGAACTGACCAACACTGAGGTGATATAATGGTGTGAAGTTATTCAAATCTTCTAGTTAACTTTTGATCAAAGTTTAGTTATTTTAAAAGTTAGCATATTAAAAACATTTCTGTTGACCTAAACTCTCACCTAAGATTCTGTTTGTGTTACAGAGGAAGTGAAAAGGCTGTGTGCAACACAATTCAATAATATTTTTTTCTTGGACTGAAGAGATATGATGGGCATGGACTTCTTCACTACACTAAAACTGTCAACTGTTCAGGTTTTACTGACAGCATCAGTGTAATGCAATAATTGCATTGTAAAAAAAAGATTTTTCACATCATGCAATTTTTTAGATTTTTATTTAATCTATACAGAAATGTGGTTGCTTCCTTGTAATTAATTATAAAATCTGAATTTTACTGTAATTACCTCTTTTCGTTGGTTTGTATGTACATATCATGGTTCATTATCCATCAGCTATCCTCTCTTTTGTGTTTCATTCCCATTGTTCAGATTAGTTTTATCACATACAGATACAATTAAGTTAACATTCAGTATATAAATCCATCAAGCTATATTTTTCTCTTATTTTAAATGTGGTCATGTCATCAGTATCGTGGATTAACAGACATTATTTCACAATAAATTTCAGTTTTCATTAAATGTAGGTTGCTGTTCTTGTTCAGCTACACTTCACTCTTAAAATGATATGATCTTGAATAACTTTTCTATCATGCTCCACTTTTAATATGGATTTCAAACCTCTGACTGCCTCATGCTGATCAAATTAAGATATGCATTGTGTGAAATGTATCTGATCCAGATTTTCCTTACATATTAAATTCATATATTCCAGCCTTTATATGGCCTTTAAGGGGTACAAAAATACTTGATTCTGGTTTATAGTCATTTTCATCTAGTTATAATTCAGTGTTACAGCCATTAATGTGAATGTTCCAGAATGAAGAGTATTAACATTACATGAGTTGGGGAGAATAATATGCTAATTGCATTATATAAACTGTTTAAAAGTCATAAAGTATGATTATATCTGCTGGACATCTGGTCAGGGATTATCCACCTTGACTTTTATCCTCAGCAAGAGGCTTAGCTTTCTAAACAATCATTCAAAATATTAACACAGAGCAGCATGTAGCATATATGATTTATTTATTTACGTTTGGAGTGTAACGGATTAGTTGTTTGTAGTTGTGCTAAAAATATTAATATATTTTGAAATGTCCTAGACAGCTGATGAACCATACCTTACCGCAAACAGCGTTACGCGTGAGACCACAGACTGTAAAAAACGGGTGACCATCAGTGGTAGGATTTGTAAGTGGGCGGTGCATTACGCGTAATCTGAATGTAACCAATCAACGGATGGTTCTGCGTAGCAGAGCAGCCAATCAGAAGAGAGGTATTCACTTTTCAAAACCTGCCCGCCATCTTGAATATTCCGTATGCGTTGGGCAGGTAAACGTTAAAGAATATAAATATTGCGAATAATTTTGTGTCTGGATTTAGCATTTTTTTTGGACTACCGTAAACCGCCTTAATATAAAGGTAAGAAATATCTTCTATTATTTAAAACAGATGGATAACAAATAACGTTACATTCAGTGTGTTAAACTTGGTTTCAACGCACATAAAATGCCATTGTGTACAAGTGCAAAAGACATAAAACGTCTGGTTTAGTATAACGTTAGTAAGCAAAATTGCGACAATATGTTGCTTTGTTGATTCAGGCATGATACAATTAAAATTGTATATTGCAAATGTAACCAGTTTGAAGGATTTGGTTAGGAATGTACTTTTTACAAGTGACTTTTTACAAAATTACAACTCTTAAGTCGGAGCTTCTGTAAGAAATCAAGATGTCCGTTTATTTCTTAGATCTCCGCTACATTAAGGTTTGGTTGTATTTGTGTTTTTATTTAATTTGTTTGTTTGTTTTTTGTTTACGTTAACTAAAACCAACCCGTTCTGTAACTGCTCGGAGAAAAGATTTACACGAAGTCAGCATTAAATAAATAAAAGAACACACAAAAGTTACAGAGATCTTAACCATGTTTTTACCAGGTCACCAAAAAATAAGCTATTAAATTTGATTGGAAACACAAGCTTTTGATGTCAAAAACAAAGATATGAAAGCGTTTAATCTCTCCCTTCTAATAGTTGAGAAGCCTGTCTATAGATAATCCTTCCTAACTAAGCAAAATTCTATGATTTTACAAAGCTGAATTATTCCCTTAAATATAGACCTAACGTTAAGCCTATTTATAGATAAGCTGTGACCTCTCTGCTTGATGTTCCTGATGTAAAAACTCTTATAGGATGGACACTCGCTTCGCTCACCTGTACAAGCGGGACAGCAGTGTGTCTATGATCCGGGTGAAGATGTCCAGACGTCGGTCTCAGTCTCAGAAAGAGAACCGAGAGAAGGTCTGGAACCTGCGCAGACACCTGGACCAGCTGCCAGAGATCGAGCTCTCAATGGATGCTTCCAGCCTCATGGCCACCCAAGACAAAGCACCAAAAACAAAGGCAGCTAATGGTCAGTGTCATAGTTATTTTTGTTTGATTTTATTTTTGCATGGCATTTTTTGTCAAGTAGTTACAATTGTGCTTAACAGATGTAAATGCTGCTGCTGAGGAGAGAAAGAAGATGCTCGCTCGTTACAAAGAAAACAAGATGTTGCAGAAGGAGAAGGAAAAGCGGGACAAAGAGAAGAAAGGCGTGTTTAAGGTCAGCCTGTATAAGCCACAGCCACTTGGGTATCTGCCTTCAAACACTACTGCACAAAGCAGAGGCAAGGTGAGTGATGAGAATAACGGTTAGAAAATTCTCAGACTTTAATAAAGAGTACATAATTTCCCATCTCATTCCTCATCACAGATCACAGAAAAGAACCAGTCCACACGAGTGACCCGCTCAATGATGCAGAATCAAAAGGTATCATTTAAAACAGTCTAATTTCTGCATCACTGCCATCACCAAATGAAATGACAGAAATAATGACTGTTTTCAAACATGTTTCCCCGAGCATACCCCCATCTGCCATTATTCAACAAACCGTTAGACCCGGCCCAAATTAAAAACATTGGTTAAACCAAAAACCAGTGTCCTAAATAGGGGGGAAATGCACACATCAGCTTATCTATATGTATATTACCTTTCAAAAGTCTGGGGTCAATATGTGTTTGTTTTGTTTTGGAAATCACTGTCTCCACAAAATATATTACAGCTGTAGCACAACTGTTTTCAAACTTGTTAGAATGATTTCTGCAGGATTATGTGACAATGTAGATTGGAATAATGGCTGCTGATAATTCATTTAAATATTTCAAAAATGTAAAAAAAAAAAAAAAAAACGTAACAAACCCAAACTTCTGAATAATGCGTTTTGTCGTCATGTAAATAAATCTGTATGTATAATGACTGTAAATATGTGCTATATAATTAATTTTTTGTCATTTCTTTATTCATGGTTTTAAATCATGTAAGCTTTGTTACCTCTGTTACATTACAGCCAGCAGCAGACAGACATGCTGTTCCAAAGAAAGGTTTGTTGTGCTTAACTTTTCATGTTTTTGTGTTACCTAATGCGAATCATACAAATCAACAAACTGTGGTGCCTTTGTTGTTGATGAACAATCTTTGTGTTTGTACAGTTGAAAATGTATTGACCACCAGAGCTTCAGCCAAGACAAACTCAACATCTGTGACTACCATCAAAACCAGAGCAGCTACAGGTAAAATCTACTTAATTTTAGGAAGATGTGAAAGATGCAGTTAGATATAGTTAGAGATTAACATTGTCATTTCAAAGTTCCACGAGAGCTCTTTTACTGACTCCTGTTGAATTAGGACCCCATTCAGAGCATGATTGTGCATGAACTTCTTTTACAGTTGAACCATTTGTAAGAGCTCCAACCACACGATCATCTGCTAGAACACCAGCAGCTGTGGTTAAACCGGTTACTGGTGAGTTTTATTATACAATTTTAAGCCTTGCTGTTCTTGTTGCATGCGTGAAAGCCACATTCTCTGTGATTTAGATTCAAGGACTGCAAAAACAAGATCAACTGTTAAATGCCCTGTAGTGCCCTCTTCAGGCAAAGGGAAAGTCTTACAAGGTAAGACAGAGACAGCTATTTTCTTCTTGCATATTTTCTGATATTGCTTTATACTCCCATAGTGTTGCTCAGAAGGTATTAATGTTACATCATTCTAGCATTATTGGATATGTGTGTCATTAATCAGTAGAACACATTATCTTTCTCAGGCAAAACAAAGGCAATTATTGAACATAAGGTAAGTTTATTTGTCATGTTTTTTTTTTGGCTTAGACTTTTTCTGAAAATTGCTAATTATATTTCATGCTTGTTTTTTTAGACTGCTGAGAAAAAGGACACTGCAGTTGATTCTTTGAGACCTGAGGAAGAGGAACCCAACGCGGCTGCCTCCTCATTTGCCCCTCAGGGGTTCGTGTTCCAGCCTCCTGTTGGTCTAAGGTCGTTTGAGCCTGCACCCCTCTCTCCACGTTCAGTCAGCGCCTTCCTCACACCAAGGTACCATTTGAATTTATTCTAACAAACTACTTGATAATTCAATACTTTAAAGTTGGTTCGAAATACTGTTTGTTTTTCTTTTTCATAGCTTTCTTTCTGATGGCAACATGGAGCCCTCCTTCCCCTCTCCCCCAAAACCTGTTCTCCCTGCTCCTTCCATCTCCTCCCCTCCACCACCTCTGTCAACCCCTCCACCAGATCATCCTGCCAACCCTCCCTCAGTGTCCTCTCCCCATCCTGCCCCGTCCTCCCCTCAGCCATCCATCTCTACAGCACCATCACCTCCCTTGGCCCCCTTGGAGCCTCAGCATGATGTTGCCTATTTCAGGTGAGGCAGATCTCTACTATTCTTAGTTAGTATTTTATAGTAGGATACATTTTTCCCCCAGTATTCTTTGAACAGAAAGTTTTAAAGGGGTCATATGATGCGATTTCAAGTTTTCCTTATTCTTTGGAGTGTTACAAGCTGATTGTGCGTAGATGAGATCCCTGAAGTTGCAAAGACTAAAGTCTCAAAACCAAAGAGATATTCTTTATCAAAGTTAAGACTCTGTCACGCCCCCCTAAAAGGCTCATTCAAACACGCCCCCACATGTCTACATCACGATGTGGAAATATTTGCGTAAGGTGTGGTTTCAGTAACCGCAGTAGTGTTGATGCAGCCGTGTCAGGGAGAAGTTGTGAACAGCAATGCATTTTATGGACGACAGTTTCGTGAACCTAGGAGTGGAGGTAATTCTGACTTTGCTATGACAATCAGCGACTGTAAGTATGTTTTATTATTAGTTGAATTATTAAAGTATTTGCTATTGACTGTTCAAATGCAGAGATTTGTGCGCCTGTGTGTGTCATCGCGGCTTGTTTGCAAACACATACAAGCATCATCACTGTGTCTGTCATGCGACTCTGTTCCCCTCTCGGGCTTGAACTGATGGAAAAACTAAGAACATTATTAATTGTCTTTACTATAATTTAGAAAGCTAAAGCTCGCGATTATGGAAAGGGGCGTTACATTTCAGACGCGGATTGTGGTGTTCGGCCAATCACAATGCACTGTGCCAGTTGGCCAATCAGAGCAGACTGCGCTTGTCGGAAGGAGGGACTTTGTAGAAAACGAAGCGTTTGAGAGAGGCGGGGCATAGAGGACCTACAGTATTTGAAAAATAATGTGTTCTTTGAACATTAAAGCATGTCAACATATTCTGTTACACAAAATATTGATCTTTAAAAAAGCATCATATGACCCCTTTAAAAAACAGCATTTGTTTGAAATAGAAGTCTTTTGTAACGTATGCCGTTACTATCCGTTTTGATCAGTGTAAATGCATCCTTGCTGAATAAGTGAGTTTTTCTTCTTTCAAAAAATCTTCCGGTCTTTTAAACAGTCGTGTATGTTGTTTCATTAGGGCAGTGATGGCCAGCGAGACTGAGCGTTTGACTGGACTTTCTGAGCTGTGGATGTCACGATTTGATGATACTTCTATCCCGGAGGAGAGTAAGTTTTTTAATTTGCCCGTATTTAAAAAGAAGTCTTAATTTTAGACTAACACGTTATTCTAACCAGGTTTTTAAGAAAAGATTTTTTATTTTTTTTTTTACTGCCAGTACTGAAAGTGAAAACGACAATCATATCTAATCAGCATGTTTGGTGTTTAATATACAGTTATTTGGAGTAAGTATATTTCTCCCTCTTCGTGCAGTGCGAGACCAGATGCGTACGGCTGTGGGCCAGGCCAGATTGTTGATAAAAGAGCGCTTTGGTCAGTTCAGTGGGCTGGTGGATGACTGCGACTTGGGCCGTGGAGAGAAAATAACAACCTGTACTGACTTGCAGGGCTTCTGGGACATGGTGTACTTTCAGGTGGCTTGATGTTACTTTTTAAAAGTGCTCAAATTCTTTTCAAGCCTTGTTTTAATGTTGTTTTTTTATTTAATTGAATTTATTTTTAATAGGTGGAAGATGTTGACAAGAAATTGAATGCCTTGAAAGAAGCAGAGGCAAGGGAGTGGAAAGAGGAAGTCAGGCCTGTTGCCAGAAAAAGAGTGGCCAAAGTAAACAACATTATCAGCACCATTTTAATGTAGCATTTTAAAGAGGTGAATTGTGCAATTCTCATATCCTGTGCTTTTATCGTACAGAAGCCTCCTGTTGTGGGAGGGAAGGCTGGAACAGGTGCCAGTGCTGCAGCTAAGAGTCGACTGGCTGCTGTAAAGGCTGCCATGAGAGCCAAGCAGGCTGAACAGAAAGCCACTGAGACTTCAGACAACATCCAGGATGACTCGAGCTCTGTTCCTGCAGCCCCTGCTATCACACTGCCTGCACAGACCGTGGTGTTTAATGGAGGCTTCTTCCAGGTGGAAAGTCCAGTCAAGCCATCAGGTAAGATCGAAACACATGGGATGAGATCTGATTACTGGCCCCTGCAAGTTTCAGAGTAAAGTTTTTTTTTCACATGTGATCAGCTGATCATCCAGTGTTTTAAGTGTCTCGGAGCAGCTTGAACTCAAACAAGTGCTATGGTTTAATTAAAAACTTAAAAGCTCTATAATTTAATCTTTCAAAGCAAAGAAATTAAGACTGAAATTTACTGTTTTTCTGTAAAAGAAAATCTAACTAGTAGTATTGATGATTTGTTATTAAAAACTTTTTTGTTACAGTATAATGGTGTTATTGCAATAATACTATTTTTATTTATTTTAATAATAGTATTATTATTATTGTATAGTCCTATTCAAATAGAGAAGAGAAAACACAAATCGAAAATGACAATGTTTATTTTTGTCCTTTTGATCACATTTCTCATTACTGCCTCCAGTTTAATCCTGTAGTTTTATAGCTGTAGTCCAGGCCTACCAAAGTTGTAGTAATATAATATTTATACTTAAATGTTCCTTATATTTTAACCTTAACTTAATTAACCTTTTCAACCTAATTCAATATACTTCTGTAATGTTGTCTTTTGTTTTAATATAGATCATTTTCTTGTTTTTAGGTGCTGTTAGAAGATCGTGTCGAACCAGTGCAGTTTCTTCACCCTGTGTCTCTAAGTTCAGTACTCCAGGCAGGCAGCGCAGATCTACTGCAGTTACTCATGCTTCCCCTCTACCTAGATTGTCTGCCACACCTCCTCCAACCCATCAACCTGATGTATTGCCGGTTTCCACTCCTCCACGTTCTGCTGAGACCTGCTGCAACAGCCGTATTCATTTTGATTTAAGCTCTACTTGTACCCAACCAGATATCAGTAATGGACCAGAAAACAGTCCAGTAGCCCAAACACATGACTCACCCAGCAAGTGTCAGCTAGCTGTTGATTCTTCAGAACCTCAGCATGAAGACTGCATTCCAGAGTCTATGCTCAGTCCTTCTTCCCAAGAAGAACCACAAGAGAACATATCTTGTGAAGTCTCTGAAGAGAGTTTGCATGTCCAGCCTGGAGCAGATGCTGGTCTTGATACTCTATCCCAGGGCTCATCTCATAGCTCTTCAGATACCAGTGTCTGTGCGCCTGCTTCCCCTACCCTGATGCCCTCCACACCAACCAAAGATCTCACAGTTTCTACAGCTCTCTGTAACGAGGTCTTCATTCCGGCCAGTAATGGGTATGCTACGCTTCATGTGTATGTTATTTGTAGTGTGAAATGTCCTGTTTTGTAGTTCATAATCTTATATACTCTTTCCTCGGTCCACACAGATCTCCAACCAGTATGGATGTTGAAATGACTGGAAATCAAGATGCTGAGGTAATTATCTAGAAAATCTAACTATTGATGCACAATATTTGCTACCAAATAATAATAATAAAGTGAACCGAGTCTACAGAGTTTTTTACTTGTGACTTGATAGTTTGAGAATCATCATCTGATGCATTTTTCCCAGGGTGTTACTGGTTTGGACATTGAGCGTTACCTGCAGCCAACATGAGATACAGCATGTCTCCTGCACAGAGGCCTGCAGCAGAGAGGTTCTCTCTTGGGCCAGTGGATGCTGAGATGGAGAGTCCGGGGACTCAGGCAGAGGAGCGCCCACATGATGTCTTGGCAACACCTACAGGTAGTCTATGTCCCTGACATCACATCACAATGTTCTTAATGCTCACATGTGGTTTATTGGGGGCACATGGGCACTCACACTTCTTTCTTGCACACCTGTCTCAGCTCTTCACGGAATGGTGTTCTCACCTCAGATCAGTCAGGTGAGTTAAATCTTTCCTTTATGAACTGTCAATTCCTTCTTTGTCTTTCAGCAGGGTTCTCTACAGGTTCAGTCATGGAAATTCACAAACATAGAGCAATTCTGATCCAATAAAATATCTTGCAGCTGTTAATGAATTGTATTAATTTCATTTAGTTAAGAATGAGATTCTATTTAGCTTTTTTCCAGGCCTAGAAACTACAATTTTAAAATGATCAGGTGTTTCCAGGTTTTCTATGGCTGTGGGAACTCTTTCAACCACTATATCACAACTCATTAAATTTCACAATTTTAACTGTAGTATTTTGTGTCTATAAACGTCTTGTTCTCTGGTGTTTCAGAGGTCGGAGAATCTGTTGCTGTTCTCCCCAGAACGGATGGAGAAAGTGAGACAGTCAGTGTGTGAACATGACCTGATCACATTCACACCTCCCACGTACAAATAAAAGCACATCCACTCACTGTTTGGATGTGGATCATTAAATTTTTTAGATTTGTGATTGAATTAGATGTTTTTGGTTTGTTGTTGAATTAGACTCCTTAGATACTTAATTTGTTTGCTACTTTTTGTATTTCATAATGAGCATATTTGGATACAACAATAATATTTCTAAGCAGTTCTGACCTCAGAAAATATATATTTTTAAGGCTTTTAATGTCAAAAGATTTTGTGAAAGCGAGTTAAATAAAAAAAACACAATATACCATTCTGTGGATTTACTTCTTTTTCTTACTACCACTGGTGACTGGCTGTTTTGAAATGACAGATATGGTGGAGGTCATGTGGGTAGAAGGCGAGCAATTAACATCATTGTTTGGAACCTCTCCGTTACCATCTTCCTCTTGTTTTCCCCCAGCCTCCAGCTGTTCTATATATCTGAAAAAAGTTAAAAATGATTAAATGGGTTTCAAAAGGCCAGTCCACATTACACGGACTGACCAATGCTGACAGCCGACACGTCTCAGACATTCCACGACCCAATAAATACAGATTCAGTACGTTTAATCTGCAAAAACAAGTTTAGACCAACACACTGATCAGACAAATGTTTGTCAGCACCTGTCGGTGCAGTGTGGATTAGAACTTTTCTTGGAATCAGGGAAAGCACACGTTTTTAAATACCTTGCGTTGTCAGCCTCTGCAAGAGAAATTCTCTTTTGTCTCAGCCTGAATCTCTCCTCCTGTAGCTCCACACTGTGCTCATATGCAGGGAAGAATATCTGAGTGAAGAACTGCTGTGTTTTCTGCATCCAGCCCTTCAGTTCTGTCTCTGAGGATACGAAATTACCCCACTATTAGTCATAAATCCGAGATGGAGAAATGTACTCTGTGTTAGTGTATTAATGTCAGTATAACTATATTACACAGTAATCTGAGACTATCTAGACCTCTAGTAATGTAGTTACTTCACATGACAAAACATTTGATCAATATAGTGTAGTGGTTCTCAACTTTTTCAATGCAAGGCCCCCTAGTTTTGTTTTCAACATGTTCTTTTTTTTCCTCTCCCTACAGTTTGTGTAATTGTAAATAAAAAAGGAAATGTTTATAATTGATATTAACTTTCCATGCGGAATGTTCTGTGTGGGGGGTGTCTTACAAGGGTAAATAGAACTGGTTATTTCAATAAGTTTTGTATAGTATGTTCTTTACTCTTTTAAAAATATGTTTGAAAAGGGTATTATTTTATGTATTTGAGGTCTGAGATGTGGGAACAGTGAAGAAAGAGGGCAAACATTTTACATTTTAGGTCAGCATTGCCGTCTAATCAGCCAATACTGCCTTAAATAGCCTGCATAACATTTCATCTTTTATAACATTGGATTTTGACCAAATATATTCAATCTTGATTTTTGTAAAATGCTGCAACAAAACATTAGATTAAAAAAAGAGCATGTAAAGCAAATATCTTAAAAGAAGTTCCGTGTGGAGCATGCCCCCGATCCGCGCAATGTTCCGCCTTACCTGTTCTACTCTTTAACCAATTAATTTATATCACTCTTCTAGTAGTTGGTGATTTACTATGATTTTTTTCAAACTCAAAAAGATATTTCAACTCAATTTCTGATAAATATATAGCGTTTCACACTAATAATTTATTAATTTGCATGACTTTTCCAGGTCTTCCTTCCTCATATCAAGTTTTCCAAGGCAGTGCGAACCCTAGTTCTTTAAAGGAAACAACAGTTGTTGAGGGGGTAAATGAAAATAAGAAATATCTTGATTCGTTTTAACAAATTTTTGCTTGTTATTTTAAATAATTTTAAATCATCTTGAGGCCCCTTTGGAAGTTTGCTGAGGCCTCCTAGTTGAGAAGCACTGATACAGTAACAAGACGTGACCATCAAGAATTGCATTTGTGTAGTCAAACCTTTGAAAGCAAGCACAGGACTTTGGCTTCGTTCTGTCTCCTCAGATAGGGATGACTGAAACATTTCAAAAGATGAGAACGCCTTAATGGAGACAGTCTGGTTAGCTTTAAACCCAAGCTTGAGATAATGATCCACTTAATGTGAGACTGAGTCATATCTATACATCGCAAAAGACTTTGTATTGTCAACATGGGAGAAAATGCTAGAAAGGGATGATTTCTTTCTTAAAAGTAACAAGAAAAAAATCTATTTAAATTATGTAACTATAATTAGTGAACAAGAACAGCAGGACAGGCGGCACAGACCTGAAGTGAACTCAGAACAGTGTTCTCCGGATGATTTGTGTCAATCTGGCTCTCAACATCAGTTTGGATTCTTTGGCCTTTCACCTCAGCACAGCCCAACAATGCCTCAAAAAACTCCAGAAAGCTCATCTACAACCAAAATCATTTATCAAGTCGAATCAAAATATCATCCACCAAATACCATCAGCTACTGACCTCCAGGTCCAGGTTGCTGTAGGTTCCATCATAAATTGCAGGACTGTCCACAGAGAGGATCTCTAACACTTTAGACACAGTTAGCTCACTGTCATACAGATAGAGGTCCTGTGAACAGAACTATGCATAAGAATCATGTATGAACAATTCTTAGTAAGCTGAAATCTATAGAGTAAGAGGCAAGTTACCTTAAGCATCCAGACAAATTGCCTTACAGTCAAGATTGTGTCAGACTGGATTGAACTGGCTTTACACAGAGCCTGGTAAATTTCCCAGCATCTGTCTGAGTAGTTATATGCAACCGCGGCATGGACAGGATGGCAGAACAGAGGCCCTAAAAAAATATATATATACACACACTATATTGCCAAAAGTATTGGGTCACCCCCTTCTAATGAAAGGTTTTATAGTAATTTCCTAATCCCAGCTGAACACCTCTGGTGTGACTTTAAATGCAGATCTTGAGCCAAAAACTCATCACCAAACACCAATGACTTGTACATTCATTATATGGACAAAAGTACTGGGACACCCCTTCTTTAGAAGAGAAAAAGGCACTTCCAAACTGTGGCAACAAAGAAATTCATGTACTTAAAAATTGTATTTCCACCTCTGTTGCAACAGTTTTGAAGTGTATGAAATGACTGTATCCCATGTGTACAAGTCACTGGTGTTTGGTGATGAATTTTTGGCTCAAGGTCTGCATTTAAAGTCACACCAGAGGTGTTCAGCTGGGATTAGGACTTGGCTTTCTGCAGACCAGTCAAGTTCTTCCACACTGACTGAATCATCATTTCTCTTTGATTCTTGCCTTATACACAGAGACACTGTCATGTTAGAATAGAAAAGGGTTCTGTCCAAACTGTTGCTATAAAATTAGAAGCACACAATTCCCTAGAATATCATTATATGCTTAAACATTAAGATTTGTACTCATGGAAATTACTAAAGTAGTCAAACCTTTCATTAAAAGGGGGTGAACCAATACTTTTGGCAATATAGTGTGTATATATATATTTATATATAGATAAAATGTAAAATAATAAATTCCCCTGGTTTCACAGACAAGGCTTAAACCTAATCCCAGACTAAAATCTAAGTCTGAGCTGTTTCAACTAAAATAAACTTGATCTAACTGATCTTAAAATATATCAGAGCCTTTATTTTGTCTCAAAATGCACACCAGCAATGTTTTTTTTCTAAGGCACGTTTTAAAAATTACTTATATGGCCTAATCCTGGCTTAGTCTAAGCCCTGTCTGTGAAACCAGGCCATTTAAGTATTAATTATAACATTTATTAGAGTTTATAAATAATTGTATAACTTTATACAGAAAATGAATTCTCTGCAATTGTTATTTCTCTACCTTTTACATGTTTCGCATTGGGAATGATGTTCTGCCTCATGAGCTTCGAAAAACATGCTGCGAGTATGTTGTTCGAGGATCTAAAACATGACAAAGTAATTTGTGACTTGATGAAAGCATAAAAAAACGTTTTTATTATGGTATGAATGTACTCACTCAATATCTTTGTGGCAAATATGATATGCTACAATGATAATATAGCTGATACACTCTCTCGGTAGAATGGCAGCAAAAGGAGAACGAACCTCATCTAAGTTCAGACAATGACAACAAGCAAAACGTTGAATTATGTGTAATAGATTTGGCGACAAAAGAAAAGCATCATCACTTAACATTCTTATGCTCAAAGGCATTACCGTTGATAAGACGATCCATTTGCGCTACTGTGATTCCATGCTGGTGAACTTTACAGTCCATGAGGAAGCGCGAGAACTGCAGGTGGGTCAGTGGGAATATTTTGTCTGAAGACTGCTCATGTCCAAGGCAGCTGTAGAAGTTGTATATTTCCCTTAACAAACCAATGTGTCTCACTACCGCAAATTCCACCTAAACAAATGTAAATAAAATAGTACTTACACACAGATTTGGCTCTGGATTTACTTTAGGATTCATCTCAAAATAGAACAAAAACCTGTTTAAGTTCTTGATCTCTGTGGGCCTCGGGTAATCTACTTAACAGGGCTTGAATGTTCAAAACCAAATCAGATCCAAGCGGCGAGGAGCTTGTGCTTGACTGTGAAGCTCTGTTTGATGAATCGTCTAATGTACAGAGATAAACACTGTTAGATTAAAGAAGGACATACAAACGTAAGTAAATCTCTGACATCCTGTATGAAGGGGATAATGCACTGTCAGAAAAGCATTTTTGGAAACTAAACCCTGACAGTAATCAAGACCCCAGTGTGAACCAGAGTCATCTCATGACATCCTGATGAGTTTTGTTGTAAGAATAACTGACTGTACATTATCTACTAACAAAATTAATGGACATTAATTATTCCTTTGAGTTTAATACAATCAATATGTGGGTAACACATTATTTTAAGGTGTCCTTGTTCCACGGTACATGTACTTACTTTTATAATAACAATAAAGTATGCATAATTTAATAACATTTTATAAAAGTGAACGACGCATTACTGTACCATCTCAAAGAGGCACAAAATCACTTTCACTGACTTTTTCATTAACTGTTCCCATCTGGTGGAATGACCTGCCTAACTCAATCCGAGCAGCTGAATCCTTACCCATCTTCAAGAAACGGCTAAAAACACATCTCTTCCATCTTTATTTGACCCTCTAACTCTAGCACTCTCTATTCTAATTTTATTTTATCTAATCTGTCTTCTTTTTATTTAAAAAAAAACACAAACATTTGACCCTCTATCAATTGCATATGTATTCTCTAACTGCTAGCTTTTCTTGTAAAACTAACACTAAGTTTCTCTTTTCTATATTCTATATACTCGTTTTCTTAAAAAAAAAAAGAAAGAAAGAAAACCTTCCTATGTGTACTGCGTTAGGCTAACCAGGACTTGTAATAGCACTTGCATGTTGTTGCTCTTTTGTTGGTTTTGATTGCTTCTATAATGTCCTCATTTGTAAGTCACTTTGGATAAAAGCGTCTGCTAAATGACTGAATAAATAATTGCATGCAAGTAACCCTAAACCAAACCCTAATCCTAACCCTAACCATATACAGTAGTAAGTACATGTAGTTAATTAATATTAAATTTATAATTATTACACTATAAAAGGACACCTTAAAATAAAGTGTAACCCGTATTTGTTATACATTAGAAATAAATATACAAAAGTACAAATTTTAAAGGATTTTTTTATATAAAAATTAAACAACAGACTTCAATGTAGGAAAACAAGTAAGGGGTGACTAGGTTTAGCAGGAATTATTTAACTAATCAGAATCAAGTATTCCGGAGAGCTAATAATATATTTTGTTTCTGTCCATGAATATTACTTACTCTCGTCTGGAAAAGGAGTCGTAATTCCACTTAGGCCAGGAGTGAAGGCGGGAAATTCAGCCATGCAGTCCTTAATAAACACCCCTTCATATACCCGTCCATTTTCAAAAGTGTACCTCCCCTGCAAAAGACCATCAGCAGTGTTGGAGTCACAAAACCATCTCAGATCTTCATCATTTGAAAGATGATTTACCTGTCCATGTTTTTTGTCATGTTTCCACTCTCCACGATACACAGCCCCACTGGCATACCAGAACTGTCCTTGACCATGACGCATGCCCTGAACGAATTCTCCTGTGTACTCGTTCATACGAGGGTACTGAGAGCACGGGACTCTTTTACGGAACCACGTGTGTGTTCCTTTTCCATCCTGCATTAAATAAGAAACTTCTGCTAGGATTTCAGTACAAAATTATATGAAATCAGATATAATACAGGCAATGGCCCTTAAAAAATGGGCAAAGTTAAACAGACCTGGATGCCGTTTACCCACTGCCCACTATATTGCTGATCCAACTGAACCCATCTCATTGTTCCCTCTCCATGCCGAACATTGTTCCTCCATTGTCCCTCGTATACATTTCCAGATGGGTAACTTTAGTGAAACAAACAATTGTAGTTCGTAAGGAGATATTGAGCAGAGCTTAATAATACATTTAATTAGAAAAAAATTATAAAGAAATATGCATTAATATCACATACCACCGTGTTCCCCGGCCCTCCCTGCAATTGTTCACCCATTCTCCCTTGTACCATGATGTGTCTGCTTGGTTAAAGTACATAACCCCCTGAAACCGTCACAGGACACCAGTAAAGATATTTATGATTAAACACATCTGCGGAATATTGAGACAATGGATGTGTGTAAGTACATACATACCTGCCCCTGTCTTTTGCCCAGATACCACTGACCTCTGTACACAGTAGAGGTTTTGGCACATTTATACACTCCGACACCATGACGGACACCTTTGTGTACCTCTCCCTCATAAGTGCTGCCATCCAGCCAGGTGTAAGTCCCATGTCCCATGGGAACATTTAATTTAAAACAACCCTGCCAAATGTAACAGGAGGGAATTTTTGTGATTATTGGCGAAACTCCAGAAAGTGTAAATAAAAAACACTGGGGTGTTATGTGACTTGTTAAAAATGTGCATGAAGATGAAGCACAACTTGGTGACTTGAGTTAACTTTTAACATACCTGATACTTTAAACCATCTGACCAGATGTATTCACCATGGCCATGCATTAACCCGTGTGAAAAACTACCCTGAAGATTGAAAAATGTTAGAAATCAGTTGATAAAATGCTTCTTTCAAGCAGGGTCTGTAGATGGACATTTGAGGAAACCAATGACAAGAAAGTGTATTTTATCAGCAAGAATGAAATACAAAACAAAACAAGTTTTTTCTCCCCATTTCTAAAGGTTTTTCTACAATTACAATGTACTTACAAATTAAACTGTTGTTATTCATAGTTTATCTTTATTATAAAAAGTGATATACAAATAAATTATATTGTAATTGAAATTTTCCATTATATTGTAAACTTCAGGGGTTTAATAGAGAATGTATAAAAGTATACAAATTACATTTTTAGACATTTCTATTTAATTTTCTAACAAAGATCTGTTGGGTAATATATAATGTAACGTTAGTGATTTAAGTCGATGAAAGTTATTATCATTTTACTTAGATTAAATGATATTTTAATTAGATTTATAGTGGGGTCCCAGGGTCTAAAGTTTAGTCCCGTCGTTCATCAGTCACCTTGTAAATGTGGCCACCTTGAAAATAAGCGACACCTTCTCCATGAAACATGTCTCCGCTCTTATCGCCCTCATATCTGGGAACACGAGATAAAACACTATTAGTCAACACATCTGGGTGTTATCATTTTTGCAAGAATGCGTGTCTAACCTTTCCACGATTATATGATGAAGAATGGGAACTTTACGGCACTGATCGTGCTCGTGGTTCTGTTGATGGTCATTCGTGGGTAGAGACGCGGAACACACAGTGGAACTCGGAGAGTTTTGTACAACGTCGGGCTCTGCGACGGACTCCGACAGCAAACTGGACGCGGAGGACCCTTTTAACACTTTACTAAACGTTGGATCTGGTGTAGATCTGTCAGAACTTTTCATTTTGTATCCTTTAGCCATCGTTGGTGCAGAGAGGTAGAAGTATTCGCTAAAACACTGACTAGCTGGAGTCCCAGTGGAGTGTACATAGTAACACGCTATCGGTTGCTAGGGAATGGTAAGTACGGCAAGTTAGACTTGCCAAAATAATTAAGTGGACCTGCTGAATACAAATATTAAAATATAACCTGGAAAAACTCTTTAATAAATATTTCTCATAATAGTTTTATTTTTTTGAAAGTCAGCTTTTGTACAAGCACATTTAAAGGAACAGTTCACTCAAATATGAAAACGTATCTGTTAATATTTACACTTTTTTGTCATCCCAATTATTGGTGTGGAACAAGGAAAATGATTTTTTCAAGAATGTTGGTAACCAAACCGTTTTTGAGGACTTGCATTGTATGGACAAAAATTATTTATTTCTCAAATGCCTTCTTTTATATTCCACCAAAATAAAAAGTCAAACAGGTTTGGAACGACACAAGGATGCGTAAACCATGACAACTTTTATTTTTGTACTAAAACTAATCATTTTGATTCAATTATTTAATAAAATCCTGTAAAACACATGCACTAGGAGGTTATGGATTTCAAACTTTAAAATCTACCCAATTTTAAATAAATAATAAATACACAGTGAAAGGTGACATTACAGTTAAATAAGTACAACAAAAACAAGTGCAAACACAATGAAAAACGTACTTTATTATAAAAAATACTACTAATAAAATGTTTTATTAAAACATAATAGTGTTTGGCAGACAATATACATTTTGGGGGGAAAACCCGAGAAAAAACAAGAAGTTGCTTCAGTCCTGAGAAATCATATCCAGATTAGCAAGGTGTCTCATGGTAGGTCTACCATGTGGACAATTCCAGGGCTGTTCAATGTCCCCCATGTGGAGCACAAGTTTCTTCATTTCACTGGTGTTCAGGGCAGTGCCAACCATCACCTGGGTAAACAGGCACATTAACAAACCGTACAAGACATCAACACAAACATGCACCAGCTCAATCACACATTCTGTTCAACCTTACAGGTCTTTATTTGGGTAAAACTGATAAATAGCAGACAGGTAGGTTAGGTTATTTTGACAGGAAAAAAAACCTACTGCACTCACCGATTTGCGACACGCCCTGGATGCAAACATCTGCCTAACTCGAGAAGGTCGACACATGATTCCAGGACTGTCGCTAAGCATGAAGATAAGTTCTTCAATGTCACTTGGGCCAAAGGTCCAATTCTTGCTTGTAGGTAACGACACCAGCTTTACCCTCTGCATAACCTGAGCTGAAAAACCCAACACCATCCCACGTCAATCTGGGGGAAAAGATGCCATATAAGATACTGTACTATAGTAGATAACTCACCATCCTCATCAATGAGGAAGTCAAAACCATTCTTTCTGAAGATTTCAAGGTTTTCCATGAGCACAGTTTCACTGATAGCTGGGAGGTGGAGACTTTGTGGACTGCATATTAAGAAAGGTAAAAAAATAAGTTAGCTTTAAAATCAATACCTGCTTCCAGTTTAACTTATCTCTGCAGAGTGTGACTTACACTATGAGTCGCTGTCCCTTTAAGACCGTATTCTGTTGTAGCATCTCAAAATTGTACTTTTCGTCTGTGGCATGCTGGTCAATTATGAAAAGGTCAGATTTCAGCTTGGTGATAATAAAACCCAGGTTGAACTGACCGATGATTTCCATATCCTTGAACATATCTTTGCTGTAAGAAAAAGTTGAAATCTTGTAAATGGCATATAAACTTCTTGATTTTGGTACTTTAAGAGATCAATCTAAACATCTGTGTAACCTTATTTCTTTCTTAAGCTCATCCTCAGCACTATGGTTTTCACCAGGGTTAATATTCGCTCTGAACCGTCTATATTTTGGCTCGTGATCATTGTTCTCTGTCTTCTGAGCCTTTAGCCTCTGCATCCTTTTAGAAAGTTCCTGTAGAGTAAACTGCAAAAGCACTGTTTTCTTCTGTATGCTGACAGGTGAATCCAACTGCAGAGAAGCATTCTTGTTTTTGTAATCCACCAAACAGCTTCCGATCAGGAGGTTCAGCTTCATGTCGAGCTCTTTTAGCTTCAGGACTGGAAACTCTGTCCTGGTATTGTTCTGACTTTGTGTCCGGAACCAAAGGTTTGTAACTCCAGAACTTCTCACCTACAGGTTCATCAATAGTCTCAGCTTTAACATCAGTTTCATGTATACTTGGGTGTAAAACGGACTCAGAATTGTTTTCATATAGAATCTCTGGATCATCTTCAGCTGAATTTTGGTTTGTAGCCCCAGAATCTTCAGCATCAATACCAAACGTGCTTTTATATTTAGCTAGACAAACAGTCGATTTTTTTATGGAAGACACGGCAAAGACACTTGGAGAGGTTTTGATAATGTCTGTCATTTTTTTAGAGCAGCTCACAAAGGAAAACATCTTCTTCTGAGAAGGACCAGCACAAGCAGCTTTATGACTAGACTGCTTTGAGCCAGTTCCAGGAAACTGATGTTTGGAAAATGCTTCTTTAAGTCCAGCTAGATTGATGGAGGTCTTTGGGGGTCCATCATCTGGAAGTGCTTCAGAGACAGAACCTATATCCCGATCTTCTGAACCACCACCTGTCTCGGTTAGTCTGCACAGGTCTTGAATGAAAAACAGCATCAACATCTGTTATAACACTTCAGGACAACATATGATATGTCTTAAAAGGTCTGAAGTACTTACTGGTAATTGCTGGAGTAATGTGATTGAGACTGATTTTATTGACACCGGTCTCAAACATAGCAATGAGTGAGCTTTTCAGAATTGCCAGCAAGAGTTTTTCCTCTTGTAGAAGGATCTGACGTTTGTCTGGAGTCACGTTCACATCGACACAGTCTAATGTGAAACACAGAATCAAAACAAAGGGATAAATGACAAGTAGCAATAAATTAAGTACATTTAGCATTTATCTTTTACATACTTTGTAGTATATACTTTACCTTTAAAAAGTTTGGGGTTGGTATAATGTTTATGTTTTTGAAATAAGTTTCTGTTTTTCACCCTGACTGTATTTATTTGATTAAAAAAATGCAGTTAAAATAGAAAAATTGTGAAATATTATTAACATTTAAAATAACTGCTTTCTATTGTGATTAAAAAAAAATTTATTTCTGTGATTGCGAAACAGAATTTTCAGCAGCCATTACTGCACAAGAAAACAGCTGCTTACATCTTTGAGGAATCTGTGATATATATCTTTTATATATTATAATTTCATTTATTTATTCTTCTGTCAAGTCTTACCTGAAGCAACAGTGATGTTTAGAGCGACAAAAGGGTATTGATGCCGATTGTACATGTGATAAACCTCATTCACAAGCTTAGCGACCTGCGAATTTAAAATAAAATAAAATGAGGATGTCATACATATTACATATAATTATATAAACATAATAAAGCATACTTAAATAAAAAGACCACACCTTTACTGGATCACAGGGTCTTTTATTGATAAAGAAGAACTGTCTATCAGTAGCACTTCGACCAACACCATGATCCGCTTGTGACACAAATCCATCAATGCTAGAATTTAATAATATCAATAACCATCACTTTACACAGAAATATTCCAAGTTACAAAATGGTTTTCATTACCCTATTTGCAAAAACAGGTAATAAGTGAATCTAAAGTGGACAAACAAATGAATATGTTCACACAGAAAAACTCACCTGAACATGTCTTTAGGAACATCTACCCCACCGAGGCCATAGTCTTCCTTAATTGATTCATTGGGAGATATTTGTTGGAATGGAATCAAACTTTGTAGCTGTGAACAAGTAAAAATGTGACATATTGTTACACTTAAACAAAATAGATAAATAATAACACATGTACTTTAATATGATAATATCATCAACGTGTGTTCTGTTTGTCAATTTTGGCGTCAGAATTTATCTTCTTAAAAATCCACTACAAAGAATAGGTCAGTCTCACCTGTTTAGGTCCAAACACAGCTCCAATGTTGTCTCTCATGCTGTTACTGTCACTGGTGCATAATACTGTAGTGCGCTTGCCTTGTCCCATCTGGTTGGTGCATGTAATACGCACACCAGTGGAGATGATGCAGTAGGACTGCAAGACGAAAATCATCTTGGAATATTCCTGTGAAGAAACTCTAGTTAATTTCATCCTTAACATTTATACAAACCCATGTTCCCAAGTATCTCCCAGCTGACCTTTTTGATGTTGCGTTGGAACTCCTTGTGTCGAACAGGCAATGTGGAGAAGAGCTTCTGCAGAGTGACAGTAGTGCCATGCTGACGGGGATGTGGCACACGCTGAGTGAGACAACCATTGTGGTCATACACCAGCCGAGCTCCGATCTGAGCGCTCTCATGGCAGGTCACAACACTAAGATCACTGCAATCAAATAAAACAGGGAAAATTAACAAAGCACTAGTGACTAGAAAGATTAATAAATAGATTAATAAAACAAGATATCAAAGCACGAACAACCGTGAGATCATCACTGTACTACAATAATATTATCATAATACTTATACTGTAAGATTTAAGAGGACTAATCCAAAGTGAAGTGTTACCTAAGAGCACAAAGTGAGCTCAGAGCTTCACCACGGAACCCAAATGTCTCCACATGTATCAAGTCGGAAAAATCTCTTAGTTTAGAGGTGTGGTGTTTTAAAGCTGCAGAAGTTGAAAAGACACAAATAAGTTACTTCCGGTCCAAAGTTAAAAATCATTTAGATTTTATCATGTTTTTGAAAGAAGTCTCTCATGCTCACCAAGGCTGAATTTATTAGATCAAAAATACAGTAATCAAAACAATAATATTGTGAAATTGTGTTGCAATCTAAAATAACTGTTTTCTATTTTAATATATTTTAAACCATAATTTATGCCTGTGATGGCAAACCTGAATTTTTTGCAGCCACTACTACAAATCTTCAATTTCTCCTGATTCTTCAGAAATCATTCGGATTTCCACAAAAAATATCAAGCAGCAAAAACAGTTTTCAATATTGTATATAATAACAATAAGAAGAAATGTTTCTTGAGCATCAAATCAGCATATTAGAATGATTTCTGAAGAATCATGTGATCCTGAATACTGGAGTAATGCCTGCTGGAAATTCAGCTTTGCCATCACAGGAATTAATTTATTATTAATATAAAAAATCGAAATAAATGCAGCCTTGGTCAGCATAAGAAACATCTTTCAAAAACTGGAAGTGTAAGCATACCACAGTCTATCATCTCTGATGTTCAAAACACAACTTACTTAGTCCCTCAATGTTTTGCTCCTGAACACCTTTTCCATTGTCGGAAACTTCCACCAACTCTATTCCATTGTCTTTCAGCTTGACATCTGTATGAAAACAAAACACTTGACCAAATGTAGCATAACCTCAAATGCAGTGTTTCCTCATGCTGTCATCCCTTGAGCTCACCGACATTAGTGGCACCCGCATCGATGCTGTTCTCCACCAGCTCTTTCACAGCTGTGGCCAGACTCAGCACCACCTGTCCAGAGCAGATCTGATGCACAGACTGTTTGTCTATTGCCTTTATAGCTCCAGCAGAACCTGTGCTAGGAATGTTAAACACAGAATATGACAGGTAGTTTGTGCAATACTATAGTAAACAGTACGTCCATTGTTATAATGTAGCAAACTACTTAAAAGAAATAAACACTCACCTTGAGTCTGACATTTTTTCTGGAGCAATATGGTATCAGTCACAGAAGCTTTACTTAAAAGAGTTGCATTGTGGGTGTTTTGATAGCTTTTACTCCCTGCAGGTCAAACAAGGAGCGGGAATTTAATGTGTTTTCATTGCTCAGAGTGAAAAACCAAAGGGAGTAGTTCTGATAAACGATACACACTTCAGTATTTCATATGCAATACACACGCGCACATAGAATAACGTTAGCTCTCTGCAGCTCTGTGGAAGTTTCCCGCGATGTGACGCACAACGTCAGGTCACCACATGTTTTGCGTAGCATGTGATCATCAACTGTACACAGAGTTTACTGTTTCGCCTTTTCGTTTTATTAATTTGTAACGTTACAAGTTATTTTTTTTATCTTTACGCGTCTTATTTTTTCTTTGAAGTCTCCTCGGAATTGCATTTCCCACAAATGGCTTGATATAATAAAACTAAAGTACTGATTTTATTTTGAAACGTTTCATCATCATGCGCGTGGTTGCCTGAGTAGGGACTGTGTAAAAAGTTCAGATCTAGTATTAGCCGAAACTGACACAACAACATTGTTAATGTCATTTTCTTGTAACTTATATTGTTTATGGAGAGAAACGTATGTAAAAACTACAATCAATACATAAAACGATTATTGTTGATTAATGACTTATGTTTATATGCATAAGTTCATCACATCATCAAATGATAGTAATTTAGAGATACTTCCTAACTGTCCATAGTTAAAAATATGGCAGGCAACTGTCGCTTTACAGTGGTATTTTTATTCGGCCAATTTTAAATCTTGTAAGTGGCGTTTGCCTAATTAAAAGGGCTGGGTTTATTTAAACTTTGTTCCTTCTGAAAGGCATGTACAGAAGTGTCTTTTAGAAAAACATCATGTTTCACGCTACAGAGAGAGTCATGGCAGAAGAAAGTTCGAGTAGCAGTGTAGTTTCTACCGTTAACAGCCGTAGCTTTCATATCCGACAGGGCCTTTCCAGTCAGGACAGAGGCCCAAGAGCTCGGGGGATATTCAGCCTGACAGACACGGAGGAGGACGTCCAGTTTGACAGTGAGTCCACTGCATTATTATGTGCAGCCCTTTTCATTCATGAGTGTAGTCATGTCAAGAATTTGGGTTTATATAAGCCAAGTATTACGATTATTTACTCTTTTTGTAAACGAATGACATTAAATATAATGTGGACAATATGTCAAAGTAGTATGTCCAAATAACTAAATTGAATTAATGCAATTTTAAGATGTCCCTCCTCCACCCTAATATTTCTTCTGTGGGACTTCTTAGGGGTGTGGGGGTAACTTGAAAATGTTTCAAGCTGATAAGTTACTTAGACCTTACCCGCCCCTACTGTACACTCAAGATGCAGTATTTGTATATTTCTATTTGCTCAGCTGAGTATCGTAAACGCTTGGTATCTAAATGGAGTCAGAGGAAAATGACATTATGGCTTTAATTGCCAAAGTTATTGCAGAAGGTAAGTAATCTCCAATCCAAGTCGTTTTAGACTCAGTTTGGTTAGTTTTCGCTTATTTTGTGGATTTGATATTCAAAAATACTCAAACATATAGGCTAGTATTCACCTTTTTTATTTTTCATACAAATGTAGCCTCAGACTCGGACAAAAACTGTGAAGTGTTGCTGGCGGGGAGACAGTATCCATCGATCCAGGAATTTGCTTCTGTCATTCCCAACCAACTGCTGCTGGGATCTCTACTGGAACACTTGTGCTTTGTTTACGAGCATGATCCTACACGCTCACGCATGCTGTTTAAGGGTAGGTTGATACTGATACTGATACTTCAGTTATTTGTCTTACAGTTTTTTACATTTGCTAAGACTCTGAACCAAATTATTTTAATAGCCTAACCAATTTGTCAAACAAATCACTCTTTCTGCAAAACCTTTTACAAGTTCAGGCAGTTTAGACACTGTTTGCAGATCTCATTCTCTCTTTTTGCAAAACTCTAAACACATTCTCTTGTAGATGAAGTCCTCCTATATACATTACACACACATATTTGGAGTTGTGTTTAAGGTTTTGAGAAAAATGAGTGATGGTTTCAAGAACTGTGTTTTAGCTATTCGAAAAAACGTTACATTTTGTTTTCTTGAACACCTTCTGTTTCAGTGATAGGCCAGCGTTTAGCTGCCATGAACCTCCTGTCTCCACTGGCTATCAGTGATGAGTTTAGTACGGTCCGACTACAGCATAACCGGGCATTCACAGAGCTCCTGCATGCGACCAGCTCATCACTCTTTCCCCAGGTAATCTAACAGAATTCATCATCGATTTCATATTTTCTATCCAGCTTTTGCTTTCATGAACAAAAACAAAAGACCTGTGTATCTTTTGATTCTGCAGGAACATAGATACTTGAGTACAGAAGGCCAGAACTTAAGGTGAAAACTTTTACATTTGTAGCAGTTCCACTTACATTGCTTTGTAATACAGTACTGTTAAAGGCTTTGGGTCATGCGATCAGATTTTCTAATGTTTTTGAAAGAATCTCTTATAGTCACAAAGGCTGCTTATTTGTACATTAATATGTTTTAAAATGTAATTTAATCCTGTGAAGGCAAAGCTGCATTTTCAGCAGCCATTACTCTAGTCTTCAATATCACATGATCCTTTAGAAATCATTCTAATATGCTGATTTTGTGCTAAAAAAAACTTGTCAATATTAAAATAAAATTGAATGTGAAAAAAATCGAATGTTAATATTTTTTTTACATTTAGATTTTTGTTTAATTATTACTTTTTTAAGTTCAAAAGAACAGCATTTACTGAAAATATAAATTATAATTTGTAACATCATAAATGTTTTACTGTCACTTTTGATCAACTTAATGCATGTATAAATATGCCGAATAAAAGTCTTACTGACCCAAAACTTTTGAATGATAGTGTACAGTACATTAGCATTTCAAATAACTGAGATATACTTATCTATTCTAGAACCAAAGATGGTCTTTTCCAAGCACAGACATCCCGTTACCTTAATGAATTTGAAGAAATTGCAACACTGGGTAAAGGATCCTATGGCAAAGTGTTTAAGGTAAGAAGATGTTATGATCATATTTTATTCCAAATATACTAAACACTTGACTTTGAAAGGTGCATACTGAAAACAGTAACACTGTTTTAGGTCACAAATAAGCTCGATGGTCAGGAATATGCAGTGAAAAAAATTCTTATCAAGAAAGTAACAAGAGATGACTGCATGAAGGTAAAGTATGTCACAGATTCAGTTATTATAGTAGCAATTTACCCACCAAATGTATATGATTTAGAGATAAAATACCTTATCGCATCTGTTTTTATCTCCTTGCAGGTTCTTAGAGAGGTTAAAGTGCTCTCCAGCCTTCAGCATCCCAATATTGTTGGATATCACACAGCATGGATGGAGCATGTTCAGCCTGCAGTAAAAGGTAAGTTTGATTTGCAGATATAGCCATTTGATTCATGCTATTCTTTTATTCAGTATTTTCTGAAGCATAAAAAATGATACAAGCATGTACAATTTTCTGTTTTTCTCACTAGATCCAAAATCCCTTGTTTCACAAACATTTTCAGTATTAGAGAAACCTTTACAGAAAGATGGGTAAGATGGTTTGAAAAAAATGTTTCTCAACTAATTGTAACATGTTGACAAACGCATATTGAAAATGTGTCTTGCTTCAGGTGCACACAGGAAAACACTAACAGCAGCAACGGATCGTCCATTGTTTTTGAACATTCTGAACAAGCAGAAGCCAAAGAAAATCAGGTTGCATTAGAGAGCCTCTCAGTGAAACCTTCAACTTCAAAAGAAGAGATGGGACATGCTGTTTGCCCAAAAAATGTCCGCAACCCACAAAACTTTGTTCCATGTGTGTTTCTGGGAAAACCTCATGCTACGGTGAACAAATGCCCAGCAGCTAAATGGGACAGCTCAACACTCTCAGAGGATGACCTCAGTCAAAACAGACTGGAATTGAACAATAACTCTTACATTGATACAGATGCTCCTGAATGGTCCGAAACACAGGCACACAAGGTATGTGGTCCTAAATATAACAATTAATTTAAATGAGGAATAATTATTTTGTAATCTTTTATGTTTTTCATCAGTTTTTCTCATTCCCGTCTATAGGTTCAATTCCACTTAATGCTTTATATACAAATGCAGCTGTGTGAGCGATCTTTGAAAGACTGGATACAGGAAAGAAACTCAAGGATCACAGAGGGACTTTTGATGTCAGTAGGTAAGATTACTTTATTCATACGAGTTACTATAGTTTACATAGAAGTTTGCACTTCTTTCTTTACATGCCATTAAATAGGTATTTTTTGGAAGTTCAGGTACATCTCAAACAATTTCAATATGGTGAAAACGTTATTTTTTATTGTAACTTATTTCAAAGTAAAACACTTTAAAAGTGTTTTTTTTTACTTTGATGATTAGAGCTTACAGCTAATGAAAGTCAAAAATCAGTATCTCAAAATATTTGAATATTTTCATTTGAGTTTCAATTAATGACCATCCATACAGTATAAATTCTGGGTATCTCTTGTTCTTTGAAACCACAATAATTGGGAACACTTCTGACTTGGCAATGGTCCAGAAGACAATCATTGACACCCTTCACAAACAGGGTAAGTCACAGAGGGTCATTTCTGAAAGGGGTGGCTGTTCAAGGAGTGCTGTATCAAAGCATATTAAATGCAAAGTTGACTGGAAGGAAGAAATTGGGTAGGAAAATGTGCACAATCAACAGGGATGACCGCAAGCTTGAGAATACTGTCAAGCAAAGTCGATTCAAACACTTGGGAGTGAACTGAAGCTGGAGTCCTTGCATCAAGAGTCACCACTCTCAGACATTTTCAGGAAAAGGGCTACCAAGCCACTTCTGAAACAGAAACATCGTCAGAAGCATCTTACCTGGGCTAAGGAGAAAAAGAACTGGACTGTTGCTCAGTGGTCCAAAGTCCTCTATTCAGATGAAAGTAAATTTTGCATTTATTTGGAAATCAAGGTCCCAGAGTCTGGAGGAAGAGTGGAGAGGAACAGAATCCATGTTGCTTGAAGTCCAGTGTGAAGTTTCCACAGTCAGTGATGATTTGGGCTGCCATGTCATCTGCTGGTGTTGGTCCACTGTGTTTTCTGAAGTCCACAGTCAACGCAGCCATCTACCAGGATATTTTAGAGCACTTCATGCTTCCTTCTGCTGACAAACTTTATGGAGATGCTGATTTCATTTTTCAGCAGGACTTGGCACCTGCCCACACTGCCAAAGGTACCAAAAGCTGGTTCATTGACCATGGTGTTACTGTGCTTGATTGGTCAGCAAACTTGCCTGACCTGAACCCCATAGAGAATCTATGTCTTGAATCTATGTCAAGAGGAAGATGAGAGACACCAGACACAACAATGCTGATGACCTGAAGGCCGCTATCAAAGCAACCTGGGCATCCATTACACCTGAGCAGTGCCACAGGCTGATTGCCTCCATGCCACGCCACATTGATGCAGTAATTCATGTAAAAGGAGGCCCGAACAAGTTTTGAGTGCATAGAAATGAACATACTTTTCAGAAGCCTGACATTTCTGTTTGAAATATTCTTTTTTTTATTGATCTTATGTAACATTCTAATTTTCTGTGACACCAAATTTTGGGTTTTCATTATCTGTAAGCCATAATCTTCACATTTTCAAGAAATAAAGGCTTGAAATATTTCACTCTATGTGTAATGAATCTATATAATATATGGGTTTCACTTTCTGAAATGAGTGACAAAAAATATTGACCTTTTTCATGATATTCTATTTTTTTTTTAGATGTACCTGTATGTCTAATAAATAGCTCAGATTACATTTCTTTATATAGCATTTATATAATAAATAAAGAATTCACTTACACCCTTTTCCTGTTTTTGCATTGGATGACACATTGGCTGAACAGGAAAGACAAGAAAAGCTTATTTCCAGAATTTTTGGACATACAATCACAGATTTTTTTTAACATTCAGTCACAGCATATAATTGTTTTGTTGGATTATTTTAGCATTTTTAACCAATACATTGATCCACAGATCCTTGTGAGTCAATTGACTCTGAACACGCATTGAACATTTTTAAGAAAATACTTGAAGGAGTGGAGTACATTCATTCCCGTGATATTATGCATAGAGACCTTAAGGTATGTGTACTTATTTTGTTGGTTTGCATAACTTGGTATTGTTCACCACACATATCTAGTACATGTCTGGCTTGGAACTGTATATGCATTAGTCTACATGGGAGGAGGCCTAGTGTGTTGATAGCAGATATTGGGCTGGTGTGGCACAACAATTTGCAAAGTAGGTCGGACTTTTGCAAAGCAACAGATAATCTCTCTCCTGAGTTAGTGAGCTTGTTGATGTCTGTGACATAATTTAGTAGGCAAATGGCTTGTCCTTTTCACCATTTCAAACATTGTTATGTGTTTACAGATCCATTTGTAATGCTTAAAAATGAATCAACTATTTAAAAATAAAATTAGTTGCAGATAGTCACTTTGACAAACGCTGTTATTGTCCCTTATAAACCAACTCTTTATCTGTTTGTAACACAGTATTTATCTCGCATCTCTTCTGGATACTTTGTTTTATAAGCATGAATTGCTTTCTCAGAAGTATTTTTAATCTATATAATATTAAGCCTGAATACCACTTGGATCTGCACACATTTTTTAATAAACAAAAGGCAAGAACACATAGTTACCTATGAAATTCGAAAACAAATGTAATGATTCTGTTGTGATTAATATTTTAAAATGGTTTAACATACTAATTTTGGATATTTATTACTGGGGATGTTCTATCTGTGTTGTAATAAAAATATAAAAATGCTTTTAGTTGTTGTTGCAAGTTAAAATGTATATTTATTTACAGCCGAGAAACATTTTCCTTCATGGACCCGAGTGTCATGTGAAGATTGGGGACTTTGGATTGGCTTGCCGGAACTTAATAATGGACGAACATGAACAGCTGCCCTCTGGCTCTCAAGCAGGTGTAAACACAAGTGAGACCTCTTCTGTATTCACAAGAGCAAATGACAGTTATTTTAGTTATTACAAATTCAGAACTAAAATACTTAAATAAATTTAAATAAATTAATTTATACTTTGATTATTCTCATTTTCCCCATTTGTTGCAAAACTACTGCTGATTTATTGTTAGGTAACAGTATAGATGGCAGCCGTGATTTAAATGATACCTTGCAGCATAATTTCTCATTGCACTTTTTGCACTAGATTCAGCTCACACAAGTGGAGTTGGAACGTTTGTTTACGCTGCCCCAGAACAACTTGAGGGTTCTCACTATGATTCAAAGGTAAGGAAACTGTAATCTTACAAACTGTTATAATGTAACGTTTACTGTTTTTTGGGCTGTACTTCAGTTTGTGGCTGTTGCATCTTAGGCACATATGCTCAGTGTTTGTTTCATTTGTGCAGTCGGATCTGTACAGTATAGGAGTGATTGCGTTGGAGTTATTCCAGCCATTTGGGACCGAGATGGAGCGTGTGCACACACTTGGAGAACTAGGGCAGGGCAAGATCCCTAACATGCTGTCCAAAAACTGGCCACTTTTGGCCAAGTATATCACCCTACTGACCAGCACTGATCCTTCAATGCGACCAAGTGCATCTCAGTTACTTCAGAGTGACCTCTTCAGCACCAATGACATGGTATGTGTGGCGCTAAAGGTTTTTTTTACCCCCAAAATGGAACAAATGTCCATGTATATTCACATTTTAGATACTTTTGCTGCTTTGAAAAAAAACAGTTGACCTTTTAACTTTGTTTGCATTTTTTATTTTAGGTTATTCACAGTTTGAAACGCAAAGTTGACGAACAAGAAGAAGAAATTGTTCAGCTCAGGAGACAGATCAGTGAGCTACGGATCTCTCAAAATGCAATACACAGTCCAGAAAATATATATAATAATAAGAACTCTTTTGGACTACTATAAGTGCTCAATATTTGTACATTATGTGAATTGTTGTTTGGAGAGGTTGCATGTGTGAGGTCTGATCTGCTTGTATGTATATAAAAGAGTGCCATATTTATCTTGACAAGGAGGTTTGTAAAGTAAAGTCCCATGCCAATAGTGCATTAGTCTCCATTTATCTGACTCTTTAAAGCTGAGTAAATATTACCTCAAAAGTAAATAGTAGCTCAGTAGTATTCTTAATATCCATGACAATTATAGCTCAATTATCATGAATAATAATAATACCTTGGGAAGACCTTGGTATTTTTTTAATTCATGATGACGCATATGATACTGAAGCCGCACAATTTAAACTTTAAATTAGAAATAACAATGAGATTCACATAAGAAAAACAATTAATGTTCATGGTGGATACAGAGATGCCACAACCTACCGTACGATCCACCAATACCTATTACAAACTTTAAAACGTCTCTACAGTGATATAAATGTGTGCGAAACACTACTCCTCTGAATATATCCAATGAAACGATTTAAATATTATTGTAAAAGTGATTCTTTCTTGGTCGACGAGTTGACAGCAACAAAGACATTTAACTGGCTTGACGGCCGCGTTCAATAAGGCCACATCCACACAACTGTACTGGGTTGGCTGACATTACGAAAGTACCCGGATGGATCCGTGGGGAAACTACGTCATTGTTCGCCGCCGGACGCTCTTTGGATTTTAGAATGGATGAACTCATTTAAATTAATCATAAATGTACAGGTACGTGTATTATTTGATTTAAATAGAACATGAGATTGCTGCAGGTGATTTTTGGAGAGCGTGTGTAGTGTGGTTGCGTTTATTGCGTGGCACGAAACTGAAAACACCGGGTTTCGCATTGAGTCTTTCGGCGGCGTTGCCTCCTCGACCGAGGCACCGGTGAATTTTAAATACCGTGCCCCTCCTTTCTAGCTGTTTTCGATTAAAATCGAAATTTAGCTAATTACATTTAGTACTGTTGTATTGTATAGGTTAGTGAAGGGACAAACCACATATATCAACATCATCTTGATTCACAGACAGGCTTTTCGAAGTGCGTGACCATGTTCAAGCCGCGTTCCATCTGTATTGTTACGTTTCGCCGTTACCATGGCGTTTGTAGCTACAACACAGTGCTCTTTAAATCAGTCCTAACTTCTCGCGCCAACAAAAAAGGTGACTAGCCACGTTAGATTTCACTGACAAGTATTTCACATTCTTTTAATACTACTACAAACACATTTATTCATAACTCTTCGTGTTTAAATAACGTGCGGGAGAGGCCTATCTCGCACGCGAAGCCTTTAGCTGAGCACGCCAGCTAACAGTTGGCGGACGTGCGGAGAGAGTGTGTACTACGGGATCATTTCCTCATGCAAAATCATACACGGAACCGCCTCTGTAGTTCTTGAACTGTGTTTTAAGTGTTATATAGACTGACGAGCTAATCGAAGGTACACACGTTTGTCTGAGGTTTTAATGTGGAACGTGTTGATGTGACCGTTTACTGTAAACTATAACGTTAGCTATAAAGAATTAGCCGAGGCTACGGGCCCATGCTGGCGCTCAGCTCAATAGATCAACACACTGGCTAGTACACCAACACACATATTTAGCTTAGTCGATCAAATCTTGATTGGCCGTTCACAAGGAAAGAAATATGTACAATTTTAGATGTTGTTTTGCGTCATTAGGGTCATCTGGTATGTTTGGAGTTCAACGTTCAATTATATTTGTTGTACTTTCACTTTGGCGCGATGTCTTCTCGGGCATTTGACGTAACGCGTTGTCTCATAGACGCTATATTAGTGATATGTAATCTTTTTTGCACTGTATTTATTTGTTCCGAAGTTATGTGACTATATATCTTTTTATGGAGGGATATGTTTTTTTAGTTTGAAAAATATAGATTTTGAACTTAAATGGCTGAAAAGAATAATATTTATTTAATTTCCCGAAAGACTGTATTTGTATAAATAATGGCGTTACTTTAAACATAGTAACATAAATATAAAACATTACTGTAAACAGTAACAAAAATCTATAAAATGGTATAACGTTAATTGGTAAATATCCGTGTTGTTTCCATTGACCCCGTGCTGTAACGCGAACAGCGATTGATGCTTTTTACATATTATTGTTCTGAACTGTTTAGCTAAATAATCTGTGATATTATGTTGATAATTATATCTGTTTGTGTTTAAAACTATATATTTTATTAGAGGAAGGGAAAGTCAGAGGCAGTTTACACTATGGACATTTTCACTTCTGAGGAGCAAAGCAACGTTGTGAAAGAGTTTTGCTTTCCTCTCAGGTACCTGTTACAGTTGACACTAAGACTAGCTTTACCTGAACCTTTGCCTTTTAAAACCACTTCACATGCAAATTAAAAATCTGTCTATCTTGTCAAAAATGATTGAGTTGACACACAGTCTGTTTTTCCACAGAAAATGAATAATGACCATAGTTGACAAACCTCCAGAGAAACCTGACCTGGAGTCAGTGCGGTGCAAGCACTCCAGCTCCCTGACACCTTTCTCCTCCAGAGACATGGAAAGCAGTAGTTCGAGCTGGAGTGTTGGCCCTTCTGCCACTGAGCTTTCAAGGGCCAAGACTCCCTGTATGGCCCCGTCCATTGGAGTGACTGTGAACGGTAGTAATAACACAAAACTTCAAGTCGAAAGACCCAGAGAGCAAGGTGAGTGCTTTTCTTTACTGTTGATGTTTAAAGGTTGTATCATCACTTTTAAAGTACAACAGTAGTTTATATTGTATTGTTTGTGTAATATATGTCTGTTTTTCTTTTTTGGACCATGCAGTGGTCATGACCATCGGGGATGGCATTGCTCTTCCTCAGAAAGTCCTGTTTCCTCCAGACCGGCTTTGCTTGAAATGGAACCAGGGCCACCGCGTTGGAGCAGGTCTCCAAAACCTGGGCAACACATGTTTTCTGAACTCTATCCTGCAGTGTCTGACCTACACGGCTCCCCTTGCCAACTACATGCTGACCAGAGAGCATTCCAAAACATGTAAGTGTGCAATATTTTTGCAACATTGCACATAATGCTTGGCGTGGCTTTGTTCTAACAATGTACATTCATCCTCTTTATGTGCAGGTCATGAGCCTGGGTTTTGCATGATGTGTTCCTTGCAAAATCACATCACCCAAGTTTTCGCCAACTCTGGAAATGTCTTTAAGCCTCTCGGTGTGCTTAATGAGCTAAAACGTGAGTGCTCACGTTAGTGAATAAAGTGCTTTTGCTTTCGCCTAGAAACACACTGCTTCTCCCTTGCTGCTTCAACACTACTGCGATTATTGAAACCACGCCTTCTTTCTTTGCGTGAACATTTGGCCGGCATTACGCAAATATTTCCACATCGTGACGTAGACATGTGGGGGCGTGTTTGAATGAGCCGTTTTAAGGGGGCGTGACAGAGTCTTAACTTTGATAAAGTGAAAGTGATAAAGTTGATCTTTGGTTTTGAGACTTTAGTCTTTGCAACTTCAGGGATCTTATCTATGCACAATCAGCTTGTAAATTTGAAATCGCATCATATGACCCCTTTAAGGTTAAACCTTGACGTTTGTATAAAAACAAGCAGCAACAGCCACAGTGTTTTTTTGCTGGAGTTAAGCGATAAGGAATGGTCCAGGATGTTCCAGTTATATATATCATGGACCACTGATCTTTTGTTCTTATCCTCAGGGATTGGAAAGCATTTCAGATTTGGAAGTCAAGAAGATGCTCATGAGTTCTTGAGGTACACAGTGGATGCTATGCAAAAGTCCTGCCTGCCTGGAAACAAGTGAGTTCCCACAATGCAGTTTTGTTTGCCAGTTTACTTGCATTATAAGTTATGAAATAAAAATGTCTTCATTCATTCGTTCATTCATGTCATTAACTGTAATTACTGCATACTTGTATCCAGTCTAATACTTCATTATTCTAATTTGTCAGATTGGACAGGCAAACTCAGGCAACCACTTTTGTACATCAAACATTTGGGGGTTATCTGAGATCCAGAGGTAGGTCATAAGATTTATGTTTGTCTTGACTTGGTTTAAGGTTAATTATAATCTTTCTGAATTACACATACATTTTTGTTTATAAAAAGACACCTTTAAAGGGGTCATCGGATACAAAATTCACTTTACAAGTTGTTTGAGCATAAATATGTGTTGGAAGTGTGTGTACACATTAGGGCTGTTAAATCGAATTTCGAATATTCGTCGAATTTAAAATAAAAATCCACATTCGAATGCAAAACGCTGCATTCGAATTTTAGCTTGGCACACGAGATGCGATGACGAGGTGTCGTTGCATTTTAATGCTTTTTTTAAACCTGTCCAGTTGAACCCACTCGATGCGGTGCTGCACATTCAAAATATAGCGGAAAAAGAGAACATCAATGTGGAGAACACAATGTGTTGATTACCTCAAAACTGAAACCAAGCCGTTCACACAGAATGAATGTTTATTGCATTTTCTATAGACATCTATCATCGTTGCACTCGCGTCTCACACAAGAGAGCACAAAGCCATGTCAAATTCATGTTAGTTCAACTTTAGTGCAACATGTAATTACTAGATTAGGAAAATAGCTTGTTAGCGACAGCGTAAACATGAACCTTGTGATCATATGATTAAATGTTCATAAATTAAAGTCCTACTTTGAAGAAACGTGCATTTGGTAATATTTTGCTCGATTCGCCCTCTTGTGGCCTCAGGAGAGAAGCCAAAAGCTTTTTTATTTTCCTACCTGAATTTCTGCCTTTTAAATTCGAATATCATTCGAATTTTGATAATAATGTGGTAAAAAAATTTGAATGTAGTTTTTCAGCCAATTTGACAGCCCTAGTACACATCCATCCTATAATGATAAAAATCCACCCAGTGTTTTTTAAATCCCTATTTTAAAATCCCCTTTCTCAAATCAGGCTGTTCTGAGGTTCCTGTCAGAATGACGTAGTTCTGTACAGGCCGCTCCCACGATAGTTGATTGACAAGAGCGTCTTACCTTAGACCCGCCCTGAGTGAGCTGTGAGCTGTCCGCCATTGTGTCGACTCCGGTGCAGGGGAAGAAAAGATGTCTCCGATTAAGTGATTGAAGTGTTTAGTTGTTGGATATAATAATGAATATAGCAGTCGTCATTTACTCCCGACATCTGAGCCGCTGAAGACGCAGAGGATTAATGTTACTTTCATTTTGAAGGGAATGCGCCGATCCCAGATCTGCCTAAATGCGTCTATGTTCACCCTAATCATTCGTGATCCAGCTTTATCTACAGAAGAAGTGAGTATAAGGGTTTTTATGAAACTTTGCAAATAGACTTTCCTAACAATGTGCTAATTAGCCAGTTTCGCGGCTGAAGTTTAGTATGCTCCATAGATATATATATATATATATACCTAGATCATTATCGACTGTTTCTATGGGCCGCGATACGTAAGCCATCTGCTATTTTTGGAACGGCCTGTGAATCTTTGAGTGCATTGACTGTGTGCGTCTACAACAGCAAGTTATAAGCTTGTATATCTTTGAATAATAATTTATTATTATGGTGAATGCGAGATGGCTGACGCGTCAACGTATCTGGAGCGGTCGAATAGGGAATCTACACATATCTATGGTCTGCTCGTCACTCCACGGAAGAGAGGGCCGAAGTCAGCAGAGCTCACTAGCATTTAAAGAAGCATGAACTAGAACAGCGTGCTGAAAGCAGAGCTGATATTGACAGGGTAAATAAGGTGTTTTTTACACTACCATTGAGAAATTTTACCCAAAGTATGTTGTAGACTTTTCATTAAGGCCCTAAATAATTATATCAACTTGTGTAAAATGGGCATCCGATGACCCTTTTAAATTTAGTGTCATGAAGTTTGATTTATTTTATATGTATGTTTTATAGACTTTGTGCAATGATGGAATATTTAATCTGTGCTCCAGATACATCTCTTGGTACATTAATGCATATTTCTTTTTCACAGTCAAATGTTTGAATTGCAAAGCAGTCTCCGATACTTTTGACCCATACCTGGATATTTCACTGGAGATAAAGGTGACAGAAATGTTCTTGACATAAACTTATCTTAAAGCTGAAGCAAGTCATTTTTAGCATGGCTTCAATAGTGATCATTTTTGAAATGCTTATTTGCAGGCGGCTCAGACACTCAGTAAGGCTTTTGAGCAATTTGTTAAGCCTGAGCAGCTTGATGGGGACAACGCTTATAAATGCTCCAAGTAAGTTTTCCATGCATATTAACACCACATCATTGTATTACCCAAATTCAATTTTTGCGTGTAGTTACCATACATTTGAAGTCATGCATTGTCCACTCTTGACAAGGGCCTTCTTTCAGTTGTAACCTGTTTTATGACTTTAGTTTCTTCTAAATAGATTAGATGAGCATTTAGAGACCAAATCATTTGTCCATGTGGATTGATTTATTTGTATATTTTCACTCAAGCTTATAGTACTATTCTTTTGTCTTGGCAGATGTAAGAAAATGGTTACCGCCTCAAAGAGATTCACCATTCATCGCAGTTCTAATGTTCTCACCATCTCACTGAAGCGGTTTACCAACTTCAACGGAGGAAAAATTACAAAGGTACACTTCATAAAGCTCATAAGACAAAAGTTAATTGTATAGCTGCTTGCTAAGATACTGGACAAACTGGTGTGACCAGATCAATCATTCATATTTTCGAGATGTTGTCTCGTTACAGGACCTGTAATAGGGCTAGGTCAATGTGCTTAAATGTATTAAATACATTTTTAACCGCATTAAAATGTCATCAGCTAATGCATTAATTTTGGCAGCCTTAAATATGATGGTTCTTAATCCTTCACAGGATGTGAGATACACAGAGTATCTAGATTTGCGCCCATTCATGTCTCAGTCTCATGGGGACCCACAAATATATGCTCTATATGCTGTGCTGGTTCATTCTGGCTTCAGTTGCCACGCTGGACACTATTACTGCTACATTAAGGTAAGTCATCAAGTACAGACCTGCATCCTCTTTATTATGTATAATATATGTATGATTAATATGATATTCAATTTCAGGCTAGCAATGGGCAGTGGTATCAGATGAACGACTCATCAGTATCTCTCAGTGATATAAGAACAGTGCTTAATCAGCAAGCTTATTTGCTGTTCTACATCAGGTAAAGGTCTTAATTCACTTTCCCATGACTTAAAGAGATAATTTGTGTTTTTGGCGCTACGGGTGAGTCTCATCAGTAAAACTCTTATTTTAATTTAGGTCACCTGATGTGAAAAATGGAAGTGATTTTAGCCAGATGAATCATACTCCAGGCCAGTCATCTCCTCGACCATCCATTCCAGTCAAGATGAATGGGCCTCAGTACACCTCCACATCCTTCATTGGCCCTCAGTTGCCACCACATATGCTAAAGGTACTGCAAGACCATAACACATTGAAACAAATTACAATGGTTCAGCAAATTAGCCTTAAAGCGAAGCTAGGTTTGCTGCTTCTCTTCACTCTTTCTGTACTTTGCAGAACTCGTCATACATAAACGGGAATGGTTCTTCAAAGGAATACCATGGTGGCTCCAAACCCAACAGAAGTTTCTGTGGTGTGACCAAATTAGGCTCTGGCCTATCTCATACGTCCTCTTCTACATCTGCATCATCTTCTTCTTCAGTTGTTCGGCCCATGGGCATTCCTGACTCATCCAAGAGGCCGAAGTTGACTTTTATCATTGGTCAGAACAAGCCTGTTAGACCTACTCAGACCCGGTCAAGCCCTAACTGCTCTTTATCTTCAGCCTCTCACCCTCAGCCCACATCTGCCAGCACCTCAGTGTCTACCTCAGGCTTCTCGCAGGTCAATGGAACTCACACTGGAGCTTCTTTCTTGGTTCCTTATGGTCAGGAATCATCTGAGGAATCCGACCAAGAGGCTGGAGCCTTGGAGAATGGATCAGTTAAGCCATATCTTGCTCCCAAGATAACCAATGGGAAAGGGGTAAAGGATGACACCCAGTCCCACAATTCCAGTTCACTGCCTCAGCTTACCCCGAAGACAAATGGATCTAATAGCTTTCCAGAGTTACATGTGCGAGAAAATGGATCTGGACCTGCCCACAAATCCCAGAATGGCCTTCCCAAAGTCAATGGTTTTAATCATGTTGATAAGGTACATATTTCAAATGTAAATATTTGGCCTGTATATTACTTACAAGGGCTCATATTTCCCCCTAATTTCTTTGATTGTTTGTTTGTTTTTGCTAAAGAAGAGCATTGTATTCCTTTTTTTCAGGTTGTGGGTGCACCACATTCTTCATCACAGATTGCTAATCAATCTAATAGTTCAGACATGCAATACAGCTTAAAGCCTGGAAACAGTGAGTCAAGGTGAGATACTTTTTTTTTTTTTTTTTTTTTTTACTGTTGTGTGATCTTGTAATGAATATCCATGTTTCATAATGTAAACTGTTGTGATGCTTAAATGTACTTGAAGCCATATTTTAGAAATATTTACCATTATAGTATTTATTAACACTTTGAATTAGCTTTTATTTTTATTATCAGTTTTAATAAAAAATTTTTTGTAATGTTTCTTAGTATTTACATTTAGTCATTCAGCATACGCTTTTATCCAAAGCGACTTACCAATGAGGACAATGGATGAATACAAATGATTTTTTGAGAATGAGAATACAAATAATTTTTGCACTTCAACTTAAGCTGTTTTTTTTCAGGTGGTTGCCAAGGCAGCAAATAGAATTTAAGTTTTCCATCTAATATTTATGGTTTAGTTTATTTTAACTTAATTTCATTTAAAGGGATCCCTGGGTATTTACACATGTATAGCTTAATATTACGTAAATTATGTCTCTTATTTTAATATGTAGTAGAAACCCCATGGAAGATGTGTTATTTAAAAAAATCAACATCGTTTTTGGACTATGGGGGCGCCATTATTTTATGTGCACAGTGCATTCTGCGTCGATGACGTCAAATGGTTGCACTCAGTGAGCTACTGGCGCTTATTTCTATAGCCTTTGGCTTTTTACTGAAACACAACTCCGAATACACAACTCAAAACACAACACAAAAATAAAATACTGATATGATACCATATTGTGTAGCATTTGGTTGTAATTTTCAGTCAAAGGGCAACAAAAGAAACAATGTAAGACTTTCCTAGCGATAAGAAGAGGAGAAAAGAATGGGAAGATGCCTGAAGACGAATAAAACTAACTAAAGACCAGCTTCTTTTTCTCTCCACTTTAGCCCTGATGCCTTTTAGTCGTTTAGTAGACCACAGCTACTGAAAGAGCTTACAAACGGCTGAGACAAGAAACGTTAGATGCCATCTGTTAGGATGAAAATGCCGCGGCCGGTAGAGGGGTTTCTCAGCACCGATCTAACTCCATATCAGAGCCGTTTAGACTCGTTGTGGGGAAAAATCCATTGTACAGTTTGTTTTAAACCTATACTTATATCGATCGCCACCTGTAAGCTTTTTCGGTAGCTGTGGTCATCATATCAGTATTTTATTTTCCGAGTTGTCTATTCCGAGTTGTAGCGTGGTAAAAATAGCAACAGGTAGCGCTAGTAGCACACCGAGTGAAACAATTTTACATTATCAGAAAACTGGCGTCCCCCATAGTCCAAAATATGTATAAAACGATGTGATTTTTAAAAATAACATAAACATTCATGGGGTTTCAACTACATATTTCAGTAAGATACATCAATTACGTTATATTAAACCATAAAAGTCTTAATACCCAGGGATCCCTTTAACTAATGTAATTTATAATAGTTTTCATAATTAACAATAACGACTGCTTGTAGCATTTAGAATGATCCGTTTTTGTTTTTATTCCACTCAAAATACAATAGAATTTTAAGTAGGGCTGTGCTGGTTATAACTGCCCCACCACCACAGAGTGTCACCGGCTGTGGTACTGCAAAACACATTTTTGTGCAAATACATTTTTTTTTATTTGCCGTGAATAGTAGGCCAAGAATGATGTACAAAACCTTATTTACAAAATAAATGATTGGTTAGCAGCCAGATGGTACATCGTGACAAAGTCCTGCACACAGGCCCACGTACAGTATACCCTACAGGTGAACCTCTAATATTTGATGCAACGGGAGGAAAAATATTTGTCAGGTTCGGTGCGCGTCGGTAAGATGGGTGACTGACACTTAAGTTGTGGGTCCAATAGCAAGACTATTTGGACTCAATCCAGTACAGGCTTGTAAGCAGCTGGTTTAAAATGGTCCCATGCTTGTGTTCATGATCTGTCTGAAGGCCGTTAAAGGCCGATGGATGTCGTGTGCACTCTCTCCTTTTTTTGTTAACATGTTAATCTGCGTGTCAACATGTTTTAGTTTTTTTCTTAAATCATTAACTCAGAATGATTAATGATTTATTGCTTGTTACATAAGAAAATAGTTTTGTTTACCTCATGTAGGAGATTTAATGCTAGTGCGTTTCGGGTCATGGTATTCATGGGTTCCAAAGACGTCACTTCCGCTATGCTTGCCGCCATATTGTGTCCGATGTGACAACGAGCACAGCACATCTCTATGAGATTTAATGGATAATATTAATATATTGAAATAATAAACTACCTTTTACCACCATTTCTCACACTGATCCCTGGACTTGTATTTTTAGGACAGCAAATGTAACAGATAGACCATGTAATGTCCTGATTGTAAATTTAAAACTGACATCAGCTCAAAGCACATTTTAGTCAATTATCGTGTAACAAGATAATGTTATCATGTGTTCCTGTGGCTCAGTGGTTAGAGCATTGCGTTAGCAGCGCAAAGGTTGTGGGTTCGATTCCCAGAAAGAAAAAAAAAGTATAGCCTGAATGCACAAGTCCCTTTGCATAAAAGCGTCTGCTAAATGCATAAATATAAATGTAAATGTCATTAGCTTACTACAAATCCAGGCACCAAAAGCAGCCCATATCAAGTTCTCTTTAATTAAAAATATGCATTTTCATTTATTCATAAGCTACATGGCTGCAATAACATTTCAGTTAAAAAATGTTGCCATTGTTAAAAAATGCTTTACTGACTGACGATTCAGACTTTCAGTTGTTATGCTCTTAAAATGTATGCCATATATATATATGGAGGGATTAGGAAATAATATATATATATATGTATGTGTGTATATGTAGGCTATTTCCTAAATTATTACTCCACTTGTGCAGCCAGTCACAATTCACAAAGGTAATTTACTCGGGACGTTTTTTTTTTGTATGACAAATTCAATATAATAAATAAATTGGTTTTGCAAAACAGATGTGATTATTTTTGAAAACCTTGTGATTTAGTAAATATAGATATACACTTAACTGCAGACACAAACACAAATATTTTAGCATCCTTTATTCTCCTATAAAGAATCACAATTGTCTCTTATTTCGGACCGCACGTTAGCTAAAATTGTAGTTTAAAATTGTGTTTTTTCTGATGACTGTTGTTACAGCACAACATATCCCGGGCATACTATAACCTATTGAACCTTCTGGGAGTGTTTCGTTGATCTTCCTCTGGTAGTTGTGGCTGCTGTGACCATAGACTGACAGGTCACGCAGCTGTGACTCGGACACAAAAATGGCGGCGATAAAACACTGTGACATCACGTGGAACCTATGAATTTATGTCAGACAGGTCGGGTAGGGTACGGAATTTAATTAGGGTTGCTGTCAGATAATTACTGCGGGTGTGAGTTCATCAAACTGCATCCACCATGCAAACATGGATTCATGCTGAATGAGCCCATACATTTGAATTAACCAAATGCAATGTCACAATTTGAGTGACCAGCCCACAGAATAGAACACAAAGTATTAATCTCCTTTTAGAAATGTAAAACTTAATTTTTTTTTATTCTCTAAATGTCAGTCTACACAACAGGTGATTTGTTGACAAGTGAGACATTACTGGTCACATTATGCACATGGGTTATTTATTTTATAGAAACTTTTGTGACCGCCTATGGGCCATTTATGTTTTTTGGCCATAAAATAAAAAATGCTTAAACAGTATCAGCCCTAACTATAATATCAGTATATACCTAGTTATTCATTTTTAGAATTAGCGAGTTTCTGATGGACTAAACCTTATTTGGGGTTTCTTCATTAATTCATTTATTCATCAATCCAGCAGCTCCAAACCACCAAGTACTGATGGCCAGCCATGTTGCTCACCTTCAAGAAAAAGGATGAACCCTTCTACAGACTCATCTCAGTCTACTTCACATGTACAGCTTGCATCTTCATCGGATCCATCATTGGTCTCAAAGACTACGGACACTGACCTTCATGCCCAGACAGCTTCAAAAGATGAGCCGATTCAGGACAATGACTCCCATGCAGAGGCTGGCATGTCAGATCTTCAGGGCAACAACAGTCTAAGCCTCCATGTTGGCGATGGTCACACAAGTCCACACAGGTTAAAGGAAGAGATCAGGTGCAGTGAAGGTGAAAGCAAAGAGTCAAAGCCATCACACTTAGACAAATTTGGCTCTGGAGATGGACGGGGCGAGGACCGGAATAGGGTTTTAGAGCGGCCACACTTTTCTTCAACTGTGAAAGACAGGGACCGGTACAGGCACTATAGAGAATACAGAGAAAGAAGCCGGAGCCGCTATGGTCATAGCTATCGAGAGAGTCATCCTTTTAGAGAGCGTTCCACCAGTAGAGACCGGCATCACAGAGATCACTGGGACAGATTCTCACATCACCGTCGAGAGCGCCACCATTCCCAAAGAACACCTAGAGAAGAACACAACCAGAGTAGGGATAGGAGATTTGTGAGTGACTCTTATCGTCCTTCTGGACACCATAACCGAGATGGATATTCTAGTCACAACCATCGTGGGGTGGATGGTGGCTATGGAAGGATGTCCCATACAGTGAATGGTTCAAAAGTAAGACCCTCATCTCCACATTCTGTCAGCCCACTGCCTGGATATTACAAGCGGAAACGCAGTCCATCGGCTGATGCAAGACAAAGCTCTGATGAGTGCAGAGCGAAGAAATGCAAAAAGAAAAAGAGAAACAAAGAAAAGCACAGGTGAGTCATTTTTTACTAGTATTTTTTGTTGCTGCTTTCTTTTGCTCTGGATTTGTAGATTTATTCATGTATTATTTCTTATAACAAATATTTTAACAGCTGCTTCACTGCTTTTTAATTTGAAAAAATTTTGTTTGAAATTTGTCATTGACCATTTAATATTTGAATGGGTGAATTTAAAACCATTGAAAAATAAAAGACTTATTAAAATACTAGTCAAATTATCATTGTGATTTTCCACTTACAGGCACTCAGAGAAGGACCCATCTGAGGGCAATGAGGATAGCAGCTCCAAGAGACATAAAAAGAAGAAAAAGAAGAGGAGGGAGGATGAGGAGAGGCCTCACACTAGGAGAGACGTCACTCCGAGGCGGGAAGAGCATGATTCTAGAGCTAGGAATGGTGCAGAGAAAGGAAGTCACAGCTCTGAGTCTCTTCACAATGTCCACCGAGACCATATGGAGGACCAGCAACAGCTCAATGGACACAAAGGTGCTTAATATTTAACAGCTTCGACTCAGTGTCTTTTTTAAAAGAGCAAAGAAGCAAAGCATGCTTCAGGCAATAGCATACATTTGATTTGCACATTTTTACTCATCTAGGTCACTTTTCATACTTAAATCAAATGGAAAAGAAACCAAAGCATGATTTTAACATTACAATTAGCATTGTGATGATATTTTCATGGCAGTTAAACGCATTCCCCCGAAAGTTATCAGTGCCATACGTTTTTTTTTTCACAGTGAGCACTGCCGAATGCAGTTTAAATATTACGCATACAAATGAAGTAATATGCAAACAATTATGTTTAGGTGCTTTTTGATTGAAATATGGAAATATTTAAATTAATATTACAAATAACCCATGCTGTCTTTATTTTCCATCATGTGCCAGAAAAAAATGTGTTTGTGTTTCATATAGAAGATATAAACAGGGCCTTTTGAGTAATATGGTTTATCTTTGTGCCTTGTAACATTGCATGGGTCAAAGCTTAGTAGTCTCTTACAGACAGCAGTGTTAACACTGAAATGTTCAAGTAAGGTGATGGTATCTTCTGATACATACAGCATTAAATTGGTTGAGCTGGTTTGCCAGTAATTGACTACATCTTTACAATCTGGATTTTACGCTAACCCTCCCCAGGCTCACATACATACACAAACACACTTTTGATCTTGACAGTATTACACAATCACACGTAAATGTCATTTTGGGGAAAAAACTAACGTTTTTCGTGTAAATGTATTTTATTTTTTTCAGCTAATGGCCTGAGCTGTTACAGTGCAAGTAAACTTGATCATACTGGGATGGATAAGGACAAATATTTTGATCATTCTACCACTGTCAACGGCACAAAGACACTCTCAAATGGAAATGGAGATATTGACGGTGTATGTCACAGGACCCTTTCAGATGTTGAAGTGAGTAAACTCTATACATTTTATGACTCCACCACAAAATGACAGGATTCTAAGCTAAAGTTGCCACATTTATATTAAATCTATTTAAAATGTTTGTTTTTAAATATTATAAAATGTAATTAAAAGTATATACTAAATTATGAAATATAAAAATATATTTTTTATTGCAATATAAATGCATTCATTTTGCATGTATTTTTTTGGTTGTTGTAGTTGCACAACTCTGACTGATCTCTGGTTTTCACAGAAAGCCACACATCCTCACTAAAAGGAAGTTGATTTCTTGATCACACCTAAGGTAAGAAAATGTGTTTTTGCGTTTAAAAAAAAAATCTATAAAAAGCTCATCTCTAATTGTCTCGTTCCCTCTCTCTTTATTTGAAGACTCTGAAAACCACCCATGAAAGCATGTGAAAAACAAAATCTACAGCTGCAGTTCCTGACATGGTGCTTAACATTTAGAACATACTGTATTTTTACCGCGAGATGAATTTTAAAGTTTCATTATTTTGTCTTTTTCGTTTTTCTTTATTTTTAAGGCTATGGATTTTATAGTACAGTGTACATAAATGAACTTTGATCATGAAAAAAAGAATTCTATATAAAGTTAATATATGCGATTAAAACAAAAGCCTGGAGCTTAACATCAGAATTGCTGCTCAGACATACAGACTCAGGATTTTCTCACTTGTGAAGATGAGACAAGCGCTCCCTTTAAGGAATCGAACCTGGGAACGACAAGAACATTTATATGCTGCATCGGCGGAGAAAGACTGCTTGTCTCTTGGCTTCAAGTTATGATGTCACCATTTTCACATATCGGTTGTGAGAACTGTCTCAAAGGAGCAGCCTTTGCTAATGCTACATGTGCACTTACATCACAGTTAACCTGGACACACTTGAGGACATACGATGTTTGCTTTGCTGTCTCTTGTACCTCTCTTTTTTAGCATCTCATTTTATTTCTCACTATCTGAAATTCCTCAATCAAACCTGTCTAGAATGCAAGACCATTGCATCTTTTTTGTTTTTAATTCTCACTGTTTAGTTTTCTTGAATTTCACTTTGATTTTAGTCAAGATAATACTGTGAATTTACGTTGAACTGTACTATCAGTTGTTTGTTTTCGGTCCTGTATCAGGAGTTCAATAGAGAGACACTTTCTGTAAAGTCACTCGTAATGTAGACCATGTTCTCTGAACGTTTTTTTTCTTCTTCAGCAAAACGAAACAGACATGAAAATGGTTATATTCAATTTCATTTTACTGTAGCATGTCAAAGTAAATGTGTACAGTGTAAAATATGTTGAGTGAGAGGAAACGGCCTTAATGTCTGAAATTGTAATATTTTCTCTCACTATGTTTACAACATTTTGTTGGAGTGAATGAACATGTATGTGACGATGGGAAGTGTTTGGTTTTGTAAACGGTGGGGTTTCCTTTTTACATATAAAGAATGACTTGTGAGATTTCTGTTTTGTTTTGTGAAAAAAAAAATCTTAATTGACGTCAAAGTGCAGTGCTTTTTTATTTCAGCCACATCACAGTAATCGTAACACATAGCTTGAGACAGACTTTAATTTGCTTTGCCCTATACACCAGCAAACCATGCTATGATGCTAACGGTCATTTATTTACATCTTAATACACAAAGAACATACTGAAAGCGGTTTAATTTAGAACTACACCACATTATTAATTACTAGATTAGAGCGCACAGTATTTGCAAAGCACTAACATGGAAAAATTTTAATCTTTTCACTACTAATGCAACATGGCTCCCTAAGTACACGAGGGGGGAAAACATTCATTCCCTCAGCTAATATTGGGATCTGTTATTAATATGAGACAAATGGTTAGTTTAGTGATTTACGTATGAAAAGATGCTTGCATAACAAATTGAGGGTGCGATTTTTATGAGCGTTTTAAATAAAAGACTGAGGGCCGAGGATAAAGAGCTCATATTTACTTACTGTACACAGATTAGTGGAGGATACTGAATATTGCTTGGGGGAAAAACAAGCTATGGTGTAATTACAGCATCTAACATTTACCTTGATCCTCGGTGTACACCGCCTCATCTTTCCAAGTACAGAATATCTCACTGTAGCCCGGAGACCTCAAAGTGTGAGGAGCCACAAGTAGGCGGTGACCTTCAATTTAGTGGAGTAAAATTGAGGGTGGAGGGCTGCAGGCGGAGATACCTGTTACAGTGAGATGCAGCTCAAGAATAATTGGAGAAATAGCTGCCAAGTGTCCCTCTCTTAATGAAGTCAAATATGTGCAGAGTCTCAACATAAAAACTTTTATTAGGTCAGTTGCGGGTCAATTCAGGGCCAATGGCTTCATTGATGATAATGACAAACCTGTTTTATCTGAATTACTATTTACTGACACACACAGGGTTCTGAAATACAGTCTTTAGAGCATGCTGCATATTTACCATAGAAATATTAAGCAGAATACAAGTGACAATATTTTACTTATTATTGTCCAAAAACTTTCCATACACTTATACAGGTATTCAGATGGGGTTGGTTGCATATCGCTATGGTTTTGTCTTGATAGGTAAACTTAGAAAAGGGGGCCTCGTTGTTTCTTGAATTCATATGTGTCATAAATCATATTCTCTATATTTCACTATGAGGATTGCTGTCCCACACGGAACTGGACAGTGATGACAGTGGACCGTAGTTAATTCAATTTAAATCATATTGATTAATTCATCTTTTAACAGTGTATCTATGAATATTTCCTTAACACTTTGCAATAAACTGAGAAATAATAGTAATAATAATAATGAGTTTCATGTTTACAGATCCATACAGCCTTCACTTGAAAGATCTCAGCTGAATAGCTGTATATAAAAATTGCATATACATCAGTTTTTAGATCCATGGAGTTTCCAAAATAGCTTGTGATAAAAATAATTATGGCTTTTGTTATATTATTTGAGTGTGTGTGTGTTATTTACAAACATAGTAAAAAACTAAACAATAGGTTCACATTGACATTAGTACATAAATACAAGATACTTATATTAACTTATATTAGCAACAATTTAAATCAAAAGGTGAATACAAACGGGTGTAAACTATAGAGATTGCATTATTCTTAAAAAATTCATCAAATAATATTAGCATATTAAGAGAACGTCAGAAATTGATTTGTACAGTATGTTAAATAATACTAGGCCTATTAAGGACCTTAGAAACATAATAAATATAATATAAATGATTTTCTCTTCCAATTAATGCAAACAGTCTGGCTGATTTGGATGATAATGATATGACACAAGTGAAAATAAACTCATTTAAAACTACTGATGCAATTAAGACAATATTTGATTTTATACCATAGCACTAAAAATGATTCAGCATGAATCCCTGCCATATCGATCTATTTTCTGTATCTATAGACTACTTCTGAATTGACATCACCAGCAGTTTGGTATACTTTACATACATTTCATCCACATCGAAACATTACCAGAGCTTAAATTTAGACTTTTGATTTGAGAACATCTCCATGTAACACTATTCCTGGAAATTTGCGATAGCAGTTCCGGATGTAAGCAGCAGAGGGCCACTCTACTCACTCCAGCACTCTTAAAGCAAAGTTCTTTCTGACAAACACACATTCAGCATATCACTGCATTATCACCATCATTGTCTTCCCCATACAATCCATTTGGAGATAACATATTTAGTACACATCCCTTACATTACCTCAGGACCTATACAGACCCGTCATTTAAAATAATCTTGTCCTTCTTTATCCTCAGAGGGTTGATGTCTCTGTCTGTCACCTCTTGCAACGTTCACGATCCCATGTGAAGGTTTGCCCTTGATGAGTGTTTATTAAAGCCGAACTCGAAAGGTCTACAGCTCACTTTTTAGTAGCCACTCGCCGTTTCCTAGTAGCCAACATGTCGTAGAAAGGATCCCTGCTAATGCTTGCCCTGTAGGATAACAAAATAAAACAGAAGCTGTACAATCACAGCATAAAAATACACATCCATATAAAACACTAACAGTATTTTCTGAAGCAGTCGACCTGATTATAAAACGATACAGGGTTCTTTTATGTAGGGGTTGCGTGGCACTGAGTTTTTGGCAGTCCCACAGGACATGCTGAGGCAGCTTTTGATGTAAAAAACCAGGCGAAACTGACCACAGAGCAGTTCCACAATTCCAGCTGAGTCAGAGGACATGTGTTAACTAGACACTTATAGACGCCTACAGTGCCACAGATTTTCCACTACTGTACACAAATGGCCGTACATAAGACCCAAACATATATTCCATTTCGTTTAAATCAAGTCTGTTTTAGGCAGGAAAACAAAGCCAGAGTCATGGCCAACAATAAGAGACTAAGTGGTCTTTGGCTTCCCTTTCTCCAGTGATAAATGCTGATTTATCTTCAGGGAAGACCATTTAACCTTCAGAGGATGTGGGTCACTCAGAATTCATTAGTCTTGTCAGCCCTACAGTGTGAGGTTTATATATGCACCACACTGCGATATTTTATCTCGTTTCCCAGTAAAATCATACATAAAACAATTACATTTAATCCAAATTGTGCTATTAAGATTTGTTCAGAGTTTGAAGAATAATTATTGATTTTAGCATCCACTCAAACAATAGTATTCTATTCAATTGTATTTTAATTCAATTGTATTTTTTGTATAAACCTCAAAAAAAAAACTATAAATAAGTTCAAGATATATTATCTGAAAACAAATCTTAATATCCACTGCAATTTAGATTGGATTAGATATGTTTACAAGACAAAAATTATTTTTTTGCAGTGCACAGCCAAGGTCTAAAACACTGGAAACACTCACTTCATCTTATCAGCACAATGGCGATGTTCTATGATAAGAGAAGGCAATGTTCCTTTCTGAGCATCTGTGTGTGTGTGTGTGTGTGTGTGTGTGTGTGTGTGTGTGTGTGTGTGTGTGTGTGTGTGTGTGTGTGTGTGTGTGTGTGTGTGTGTGTGACCTACAACCAGCACACAACGGTTATCTGAGAGGAGAATAATGAGGGCTGACACGGTGAAGCCTTACTTGATGGATTTGATCCACTCTTCTTTCTCCTCCGGCGTGGGTGCGGATATTCTGTAAACCACGTGATTCCCCTCCACCACCTTCCCATCAGCCTCCGTCTTGCATGCCTTAATTACCTGCCCCTTATGACTGGGGTTGTAGAGCTCAAAGCAATTCTGAAACGTTGAAGCATGAAACGGTCACTTTTACTTCATTTCTTGATGGCTAACTTAGGATGACTAAATATAGGATTCTTCTTAAAGACTGACTGCAGAATATAATTTAACTGAGAGCTTGAAGTAGAAACATACTGATTTTCTTGGTTCCTCCACCTCTCTTATACTAAGATTCTCCAGTGGAATGATCCCCCGAGGCTCTTTGTCCTGTGAACATATGAGTAACAGATCATTAATCCACATATGTTTATCTGTTATTAAAGCAATTAGTCTTAGACTTAATCCGCAATATGTTTCCTATAGCGAGATATGGATGCTGGGGACATTGTGAGGGAACTAACTATGTGCACATTAAGCAACTACTGTCTGTCTCTTGATCTAAATCTGGCACACGACTAGGAAAAAATGCATTATTTCCTTCCACTTTGCTGATGAGATGACACAGCGGGAGAGGTTGCAACAGGGAGCGTTTTTTGGGTTTTAGTCCAAGCGCATTCACTTTGAGGTCATATATATGCTAGTGTCCTTCATAAACACTCACAAACTTCATTTTTAGCATGTGTACACATTTAACATGTGCTTACTGATGACACGTCCTGCACTACACAATTGTTTGACCAATCAAAAGCTCTAAAATGAGAATGTTCCTCCCTTAATTCCAGCTGAAACAAACAAATAGTAAATTGTGGCTAAATGCATCAACAGAGGAAAGAAAGTACTTGTCAAGTCATTTCATGGAGTGTTCCTTTATTGTAAATGTGAGGCTAGAGAGAAATGCTTCTGTCTGATTGTGTTCTTTGCTGTTCACTTACTGTTTTTTCCATTACTCCCTCTTCTATCTGACCTCCTTTAACCTATATCTTACTATCTGAATCATTAATACATTTTATAGATAAATATTAAATCTATGTATTGCCCAAACAGGACACATCGAGCAGTTGTACTTACTGTTGTATATTCAAAGTAATACAGACAGTTATCTGTCAAAATGAACCACCTCCTCTTCCAGGTCTTTACTCGTCCCCCTGCAATTCAAATACAGGTAATAACAAAAATAAACTATTGGAAAAGTGCTTAAAACGTGGCAGAACTTTTATGCTGTAAATAATTCACTGCATGACATGGGATTAGTGTAGTTCCAAAATCCATTTGATGGATAAAGAATCATAAAAAAACTGTAAAAAAAAAACAACCTTCAATGGTCTGCCAATAACAGCATTATCTATGTAATCCTGATCAACACCGGAACAATTTTTAAAAGCTCTTTAATTACTTTGAATGATGTCACAGTAGCAAATCTGCTGTATGAGCCATAATGTAAAATAGTTATTGAGTGAGATGCTGGATAATACCACATTAAATCCAATCTATAATGAAATCGGGGGAAACTCATGGGTTTCAAACCATGAAAGAACGATAGATAGAGGAGCAGATGGAGAGGCATACAGATAGAAAGATATACAAACCTAGTTTTAGCAGCCATCCCTCTCTGTCCGGATTAAAGAATGTGTGAGTTAGATCGTTCCCGTCGTCTTCAGGAATTTTGAAAGGCTCATTCTTAATGCTTTCATATAAATTCTGCGAAAGAAAAAATAACAATATGCAAATGCATATTCTATTATTACATAACTTAGTGATGAGTGTGCATCTCTCTCCATCACAGTATGACGCAGAGACTCACTCTGAGCAGATCCTCAGGCAGATCTCCTCCCTCGTTGATGCCCCGATTCATGGATATGAACTTTTCCACCGTGGGCTTGTCTCTGACATTAGGGTTGTGCAAGCTGGTGTTGAGCATGATGACGGAGAACGAGAGAACATAGCATGTGTCTGTGGAGAGCGGAAACTTGGATCAGTGAGTCAGTAGGTCCAGACTGGCAAATTAAATGGAGAATGCATATAAAGATACTGAATGAAGAGCATGCAACTCTGTTTTCTCATTTGAATTCTTTATTAGTTGACTTCTAAATGATAAATTCTGAAAGCATAGATTTGATGCAAGATACAGCCCAGTTTTTAATGTTTCTTCATCTTTATGTATGACTCCATGCTGAAAGAAAGATATTAATGCTTTGGACATTTGCAGACTCTGTTTATGAATAAATAATCGGTCCCTTGTGCTTTGTTTTAGCACATCGTCTTTAGTCCATTTCTGGGGTGCTGCATTTTATACAGTCTCTAACAGTGTGTGCCAACATCTCTGCTATTTATCCCTGTAGTTATAAAGCTCAGCCCTCAGAGGACCAGATATCCTACAGATACTCAAAGTGTGCTGTAATTTAAGAGAATCGGCCTGGATGCAAAAATGAACTTTCTTTCATTAATTACTCACCCTCATGTTGTTCCAAAACCATAACGCAACTACCATGTTCAAGGCCCAGAAAGGTAATTAGGACATTGTTAAAATAGTCCACTTGACTTCTGCATCAGCAGCACCATACACACCATACATGGTACTCATGTGAACGCGCAAATTCTCATAGCTTCATAAAATTAATGTTGAACCACTGATGTCACATGGACTGTTTTAACAATGTCCTTACTACAATTCTGGGCTTTGAAAGAGGTAGTTGCGTTGCTTTCTATGCAGGGTCAGAAATATCTCGGATTTCATCAAAAATATCTTCATTTGTGTTCCAAGATGAACAAAATTTTAATTCACGGGTTTGGAACGACAGTCATGACAGAATTTTCAAAGGGTTAAAACTAACCCTTTAATGCTGAGTAAAAGCTTTAGGCCAATGAGGGGTTTAGGCCACAGAGGGGTTCAGGTACAAGTCATGTTTACTACTGAAAAAAGTCGTACCTGTGGACTGAAAGACGCCTGGGTTACACTGGCAATATCGAGCAGCAAAGGCCTCCATCATTCGATCAATTTTCTGTGCTTCACCAGGAAGTCTGAAACTCCACAAAAACTGCCTGCCAGGGAGAAATGGGAATGACACTTAAAATTATAATGTTTATTTGATGGACCTTTGCCTGAGGGAGTTAATGAGTATGTATGATTTTATTTTAATAGAGTCTTTAAGTCAAACAATTGTAGTTTTTCTAAATAGCAAGAAAGAAGTTCTCTCAAAGTTCATTCTTCCAGTAATGTTAATGAATGATCTTTAATAATGCTTAAAGTTTGCAAAGTGATCAAATCACTTAAAGTTACATTTTATAAACCAAGTTCAAAAGTGGGAGGTTAGCATCAGAGAATATTGAATAACAATAAACCAAGAAAAACTTGGGATTGTTCAAAACATTTTGAAATTTTTTTTAAATTGTTACAGTTAAGTTCAAACAAAACAAAAAAACTTGATGACATTTCTTATAATTCCATTTCCATATTTAGAACATTAATGTGGTGTTTATAGTTATAATGGATGGTGTAGAAAACATCTATCTCACCTCAATGCTTGCACCAGGTTGAGATCAGCAAACTCATGAAGCTCCACGAACGCCTGCAAAACCTTAATGTTGAAGTCATCTCTAAAAATAATGAGAAAACAAGGTTTAATCAGCAATAGCTATTAAACAAGCTCCATCTCCAGAGATACATGCACTCATTTGAGCAGAGGTCAATCAGAAAACAGTACAGACTTTATACATTTAGGACTCAGTTCATTTGTTCAGTTTTCTACAACAGGGTTTCAGATTTTTTTTTTTTTTAAAGCACACAAGAACAATCATGTAAGACCACGTTTGGTGTATGGATATAAAAACCATCATTTGAATACACAAGAGATATGAACGTGTAATGAAGCAATGTACCAATTACACAAGCTAAGATAGAACCACATCTCCAGACTCTTTTAATCAGAAACACAATAATTACAGCTTCCACCTCTTCCTCGTAAATATAATTAACAGTAATTGCTATGTATAGTCTATAACCACACTTTCAAGTACCAAATGAAATGGATGACTGTACAATTGATCTTCGGGCTAGAGCACAGCCAAGACAATGATAATCAACTTGGACAGGATGCCTACGTGAACAAGGCTATTTTTATATCTAACAACTATTACACTGCAGATCAAGCTTAGTCTCTTTTTTTGTAAACATGCCTCATGGGGCTATGCCGAGCAATTCATTTTTTGCAGACCTTTACGACTACAATTACACCTTCATTTGTCTTGATATTGACAGGTGAGGCTCTGGGTGGCAAATGCAATAATACTGTTTTATATCTAATCCTGTGTTAATAGATGTCTGTAAGGGTGAGATAATGCGCCTTCATGTCTGGGTGATATGCTAAATATTGTTTTGGAAACTTGTGGTCATTTTCAGCTGATACACATGGGCAAGTCGTTTCCTGAGAGAGTAGGATCTTTTATGGAAAAGCCTTATCTGACAACGCACATATATTTAGTAAAGATAGCAAGACTGGTCTTGCTATACGAGCGAGAGCGATGCGACTTACCGTTCCCCCAAATAATCTCCTATGACAGTTTTGTTTAAGCCTTCGCCTTTATAGAGGAACGGTGCGATGTCCACAGGTGTGTGCTGCAGAAGACCATTCTCCAAAAGAAACTGGATTCCCTGTAAGGATGTTTGAGATGTTAACCACTTCATGATGTTTGCTTAGGCTCAACGTCACACATGACCCTGGACATCAGTTTATGGTATGGTGAATAAAGAAATATTAACAATACCTTTTTAGGATCCATATTGAATTTCTTTCTTCCAACAGCTATCTGCTTGTTCCTTTGAGTGCTTTTGCTGTAATGTGGTGAAAAACAATAAAGTTATCTTTAAAAAAATAACTAATACTATCTCAATGTTAAACAAATCCTTGTAATCTGTTAAACAAAAAGAAACATACGGCTCTCTGACACACGTTAAATGTTCGATCTCTGTCATGACTTCTGAGATCTCAAACTTTAACCGCTGCAAGAATAACAGAAAAAGTGGTTATTTAAGTTATATCACTTAAAATTAATCAAATAAACCAATGATCTATCTTAATATTCTTAAAATACATGCAGTGTATAAAATACATCCAATGACGGACGTTCAGCCCCATCAGGTAGAACTTGTAGTGAAGGGTGACATGATAAATGTCAATCACATGATAAATGTCAATCACTTAATATATTAATGATTTTAAAAGATAACGGCTACATTAAAGCAGATACCTCAATGTCATCTAACAGCTCTTTTTTCCTTCGTCTAATGTTGGACAGTTCATCTCTCTCTTCAAGGGAGAGATCTTCAGGCACTGTTGAGAAACAAATGTGACATTAATGGTTCATCATCTAATAATAATAACCAAGAAAAAAGAGATTCTACAAGACATCTAAAGAAGCTGTATACTTTATATTTTGTTAAAACAGCTATATTCCTGACCTAAACTCAAATCCCAAAGTGCCGTGTAAGACAAAAACATAAAAACAAATGTAATTACCCATGCAACCCAAAACCTAGTGCTCAAGAGAGAAGCTTTTCTTTTAGGCTGGAAACTGAGTATTTTATGTAATTCCTTCAGGAGACATACGGTATGACTCTGAATGTTCAAGACAACTTGACCTTCCATGATCAAAGTCATGCCGCACCTAAATACGAGACCATAAGCTGATCCAACTTTACAACATTAAGGTGCCCGATGAAACACAGAAGGTTACATTAAAGAAAACACGTATTGAACATCACAAACTCCTCTGTGGGTGTTATACAACTCATTTGTAGACATTTTAGATGCTTAATTAAGTCACAAAGGACCATAATTTCCTGAACTGATTTTATCATTTTTCAAAACTTTCACAAGTAGGAGAGTGTTTTGGATGAGGACCTCAAGCCTGTGGCTCAGTGCTCTGAAATGCGGACATTATGAGTATATTATGTAATTGCACCACCAGGATTAGACAAGAGACGGGCTAATAAGAGGGGCACAGGGGAATTTCCTGCGGTTGTCTGGTTCTGCCTTGTGACAATGGAGAGGAAGTTGAGAATGAGTGCATGAATCAGGGTTCAACCTTAACAATAACATTATAGAGTGATTCATTGCAGTCATTTTTTCAGTATACTGAGTGCAGTGGTCTTTTTTCAGTCTTTTATTATTATAATTTATTATTATATAAAAGTCATACTAAATCTTAATGAGGAGCCATTACGCAACAGGGTCTGGGTATGGTCGAATACAACTAGTATGGAAGAAATTGAGTAAAAATAGAATATTCCTTCAAGATATGGAACATTCCGTGCCTCTAACTTGCCTGTGGAATTGGCAAAAATCAGTAGAACAGAAGTAAATTCCCTTCTCATGAAATTAAGCCACAATGGCCTGAGGCTCCTTGTGAAAATTAGTTTGTCTTCATCAAGACATTGCACTGATTGGCAGGCGTTATTATTACTAACAAGTTGCTTTCCATAAAATTTATATAAACAGTAATGCTTAATTTTTGGAAAAAGGAAAAATAAGAAACACTAAAAACATCCGTGGCTAGTGATGACCACCACCCTGCACCCTGTCTTGTGGGGAAAAGGATTGTTGACTGCATGCAAAACTGTCAATGCTAAAGCTTCATTCCATCAGCATGAGTGACACTTTGCTTAGAAACAGTTACAGCTGCAGAAGGGACTTTAAATTCAGTATAGCCCAAATTAGACAAAAATCTACTGAAAATCACATATGCATTTGTGGGAAAAGATGAGTTGGATATGTTGACATTCTGGGTGCGAATACAGATATTAAAGGGTTTGCAGCAAACACTGCATCCTGGTCTCAAACACCCTCTTTAATCTACACACTGGCCTCAATCCCTCTAACTATATCTTATCCTTATTCTCAATAGCTGCATGGGCCGCCAGCTGCTCTAAATCCACAGGCTTACCCATTGATATTAACCGCACACTCAGACCAGTGCCCACAAAGAAGGCTGCTGCATACACAGATGTGTCACTAACCTATCCAAACATGATAACAGTGCATAAAGCATCTATACAGGCTTATGTGGGCTACTGTATATGTTGGTCCATTGCACATCTTCAGTGCTGAGTTAATGTATCTCTCAATCATGATAATTAATATATTACAATAATATAGCTGATAATTAGACCTCTAGTACCAAGCTTCAGAGATGACATGGGCCTGGTAGGCATGTTATATTGTTTTTCTTATACTGATTTTGACAATGGTACACTTAATACCCTGTTTTTCAGAAAGAAGGATACTTAAATTACTGTTTACCAGTCAGGCAGATGGAATGGGCAGAGAGCTTATCTCTATTCAAAAGAGAAAAAAAGTTGCTTTCTGATCAGTGTGTGATTCTCTTTATCCTCTTAATTATTAGCGAAGAAACATTTGGGATATACCACAACATCTGCTTTTATATTTCCAGTTTTGGGGTGTGTTTTGATTTTATATTTGAAACCAGTTTTGGGGTGTGTTTTGATCAGATGAAGGTAAACCTGGACTGGATCAACATTGATAATAATAACAAGTGTTTTTTAAAACACCAAATCAGCATATTAGAATGATTTCTAAAGGATCGTGTGAAGGATCTGCTGCTGAAAATTCAGTTTTACCATCACATGAATAAATTACATTTTAAAATATATTAAAATAGGACAATTACTGTTTCTGATTAAATAAATGCAGCCTTTGTGAGTATCAGAAACATTTTAAAAAAATCTTACCCACTAATAATATTTGAACAGTAGTGTATAAAAATATTAAAAATAATTATATAAAATATTTGAAAATAAAAGATTGCATTTTCAACTACGTAAAAATAATAAAGGTATGCTAATATATATATATATATATATATATATATTTTTTTTTTTTACATATCTTCAACATACAGGTGACAATGAAAAAGACTGTCAGGATATTGATCTTCCTAACAGAACATAAACACAATGTAAAAAGGCTCTGTGATTCAACAAGCAAAGCGATTCAATCATCATTACACATACAGTGATTCAATCTTCTATCAAATCTATCTTATGTAATACCCACATCCTCTTTAATGTTTTGTTCTTTTAAACCTGCAACTAATAAAGTAATACCCAAGAATGCATGGCTGCTGAACCTGCATTCCTGACATGAAAGAGATGGGGCTCTGGGACGGTCCTGACTCAGTGGGTGGGACACTGGACAAGGGTCCTTTGTACTAGTGACTGTTTGTTCTTAAATCTTCTGCCGGGACAACATTTTTTGACAACCCCATCAAAAACCTATTTAGGTTTTTAACTTTCCCTTTCACATTTTAAAACAAATATGAAAATATTTGCATTCAACAACAGTAATTCACCCTCCATTCTTTCAACACTGTTCAACTGGTGCTATAGCTCATAAAGTATAGCTCATAAAACATCTTGGATGACTTAAGACTTTCTTCAAATCAATTCCATATGTGACACTTAGACTACAACATACACACTAAAAGCTCTCTCTCATTCTCCAGTCTCATCCACAATAATAAGGATGTATCCACATGATAAATGTTTGACACCATCTGCAATATTCAAAATCTCAATCGGCAGCAAACACAGACATCAAATCTGTACTCATTATGTCTCAGATCTATCAGTATTCAGATCGGATATTACACAGCAGTGAAATGAAAACACTACAATGTTTTGATATAATAACATGGCTGACATTGTCTTGACCTTAAGCAGATTTGCCAGGCACGTGTCCTTCAGATCTCTGCTGGTGCAGTCACACCATTGATGAGCTTTTGACCACTGCCTGTGTCATGCCTGGTGCCAGACGGCTCCTCAGGAGAGCCTGGACCAGACACCGGTGGCATCAGACGCAGACAATGTTAATGAGTACCAGGCCTCACTATCTCTCCTTTAATCAGTCTGCCTCTTCGGACCTTAGCTATACAGACAAAGCAATGTTTTAAAAATGTGAAAAGGCCATAAATTTGTGGTTCTGATAGACTGTTAAGAGGGCTGTCCTTGACGTCCTATCAGTCTTTCTGTGCAGTCAACCATCTGCCACAGACACGGAGGGAAAATGGTTTTCCATTTGGTTTTTCCCACAGTAAGATAAGACAAATAGCCATTGAGTCCAAGGCTTTGAAGTTCTCAAGATCATGATACAAGAGGAACTGGAAAGACCGAGTGAGCTAATGGTACCTCTACAAATCTGTGCTTTCTTGCTCTTGTAGACATTTACAATTGGTCTTTGTCAGATAAAGTGATTACGGCTGTAAATCAACATAGTAATGAAACAGGCTCAAAAGTGCTTGAGATGTCTGGACTTTTAGGTCTGGTTTCTGTTTCTGTGGTTTTTGTTACACCGATATACCAAAACAACTCTCAGAGCATAACAGCCACAAACTAAATCACTCCACTGTCTAGTCAGATCCCATATATAGTAACTGTAAGCAGAATCACAGCAGAAAAATCATCGCAAAAGAGTCATCTTTTAGCCCACCGGTGCTTTTCCAAAATCAAGTTTTGTTATTTTTCCAAAATAGTCAACACAATATAACCCATGGACCAGAGGGCTATAATCAATATATTGTTGAGGTATGTGTCAAATTTAATATCTAAATACAGAACAAAAGACATAAAAGAAATCGTCCACAATGGAATTACAATGGAAACCATGCACTACTACAGTTACAGCTATTTGTTACTATTCTAAAATATATCAAATATCTCTATATATATATCCATCATCTCCATCTCCAACACACTTGCCTGGAAGTCTAGCAAGTCTGAAATGAGTCTCAGGACCTCGAATAGCTAATTAGTGTTGGAGCTAAACTCTCCAGGACAGTGGCCCTCCAGGAACAGGTTTGGACACCCCTGCGATAGGTCAGTGGTCCCCAACCATGTTCCTGGAGCTGACCCAACAGTACACTGCTTGTATGTCTCATTTATCAAACACACTTGATTCAGGTAATCAGCTCATTATTAGAGACTTCAAAACCTGAAATAGATGTGGAAGACAAAAGGGAAATGCAAAATGTGCAGTGGGGGGCTCCAGGAATGTGATTGGGAACTATGAATGTGGCACAGAATGAATTCCAGCGTCTTGCCAGAAGTTGGCATGTGCAGCACACTCATTCAGTGAGCTATTTTAAAGGAGTGAATAGTACAGGAGGGCATAGGAGGTGATTTTTGATACATGTTAAATGTTTATAAATGGAGCGTACTTCAGTGGAAAATGTAAAACCTGAAGTGTACGTGAAGCTGAGGGATCTTTTTGAATCAGCAGAAGAAATCTCTCACTCTGCTCCACTCATTTACTCTACTCCATACCGGATCAGTCTGCAAAGTTTCTTCGTGACAATGATCATTGTGGTAGCTCCTTTTGATTTTATTTACTATACAAAAGAACCGTTTTCCCCTGAAACATCTGTTATTTTAAAGCAACATTACTCTCTTGATGTCCTAACTGAATGTCAGCACTACAGTAGAGTGCCATATGGCCCTGTTCAATTCGTATTTTGGTCACACTGGTCTGCTCATTTCAAATAATTGGAAATACTCAACCCACTCGCCCCTATGTTACAATTCATTTGGATTACTGTAATGGACTCCAGATTGTGGAAATTCTAAAGAGGAGCTGGAATATGGAAACTCTGGCGTCATCTAGAAAAGATGCTACAGGCTCCTAGCTTCAGGGCACTCACAAATCAGGCAACCAACTTGCACGCGATTGTACTGCAGATAACATTCTGGTGTTTACCCGGGTGGGACGAAAGGCAATGTGAATGCTGCTACTGGCTCTACTTTAACCACTTGTCTAGAAAATTTGTCCTCTCTCCTGCCTGCCCCTTCTAACCCCTGTTATCTGATGAACATCCAGACTAGAAAATGGCAAAAATTCCTGAGTATGTATCAATCGGCTGAAGTCCACACTGCCAAATCGTCACATTTCCATGATAATGCTCCAGATATGCGTAATCTCTTCAGAACATTTAAACACCTCCACCATATCAGCTGATGAGAATCAGTAGTCAGTTTTCACCTCCACTCCAACTAGGTCCACTGGGAGGCAGAAGTCTCCAGCCATCCTACAACATGTCCTCTAGGCAATCTCTCCCGCACTCTTACCAGAGGCATCTTTGCATTCAAGCAACCCCACTGTTTAGAAAACTACAGTACTCGAAATGTCTCATTGAGCTGGACGCTAGTCTCAGGAGTGGCCATTTGACTGCGCTAACTGAATGCGAATTGCAAAAATTCCAAATCATCAGTTCTCAAGACACTGTCAATCATCAGACCTGTCCAATCACTGGATATCACTGGGATTCCAGCTGGACTGGTCTTTTGGCCTGAACTGGTCAAGGGAGACATCGCTGGCTCCCATCATATGGCTTCTCCTACCATTCTACGCTGATGACACACAGCTCATCTCTCATTTTTCCAACGGTAGCTGCACGGATCTCATACGAAAGACCTGAGCTTCTTGCTGCAACTCCAACTCTACAGCATGATTTCACGATTCAGTTGCCCCATCACAGAAATCTTGGTGTAATCTTCGATGACCAGCTGACCTTATTGCAAAGACTGCTCGATCTTGCAGGTTTGTCCACTTTGCTGCACAATTGTAATTTCTAGACTGGACTACTGCAATGCTCTTCTAGCTGGATGATTCAGAATGCAGCAGCACGACTGGTCTTTATGTTACACACTGGCTTTGCAGCTCGCATCCATCAAGACACTGATGCTTGCATATAGAACAACACAGGCTCAGCGAATTTACATTCCAGAAGTCTGAGATCTGCTTACGCCTCTACCATGCTCAAAATCATGTCCCTGTCCTACCCCCATGATGCTGGATCCCTGTCAATTTTCACTGCACTCAACTACTTGTAGAGTGCTTATTTGAACAATGAGATATTGGCACTTCCTCTGTATGTGCCTCTTCAAGATTAATATGTAAAGTAAGATAAAATCTGCTAAATCAATGTATTTTCAAATTAATAAACTGGTAGGCTAATTTATACGGTGCTTTATAAAAAATACGAGCACTTGACTAATTAAATGCCTCATGATCCCTCTTGGCACCACAACTGTACTCATAAACATCTCGCGAGCTACTTCAAAGGATCTCACATCAAACAGACGACCTACATATGAACGGCTCCGGCAATAAGACTAAAGCGATGTTCAAATTCTCATTAAACCACAGTGATAAGTTATAACACATCCACAGTAAGAACACAACACTGTAAGTCATTACACGCAAAAATGAAACCGTTTATAAAAAGCTAAATGTTGAAGTGTAAATAAAGTAATTTGTCTCATCCAATCACTGATAATAGTACTAAAAGTAGAAAAAAAATATATTAAAGTTTACTCTTTTCCTCCCCGTTCAGTGCTGATGATTGATGAAATATCCTTCACAGTGACGAAACCGAGTGAGCTGTCTATCTGAATCAACTGCACGCGCCTGTTACACTCAAAAATGCCGCCTAGTTACGATTTGAGACAAACCAGAGACTGACAGCTGTTTGTGCTTGCGAATAAAACAGAAACTTTACCTCGGTTGTCTTCGTCCATGTTCATTCTGCGAAGGGACTTGATGTAAATAACGTCTTAGATTACTACCCTAATAATATAACACCAGTCTGTGAAACACAAAATGACTAAATCATATTAGGATACACACTGAGCTCGTCGTAACCCAGTTCAGGGGCTGCTCTAAATGTCATTCGCATAATCCATAAATTGCTTCATAGATGAACATAAATCCTGGTGAAATAAATGAATACTCTTTCCGCCAGCTCCTTCCTATTCGCCTTCATCCATAGACGACTAGTGAGAAGAAACAGCTTCATTTAGCCAACGAATAGAGGCTCCGCCCATCGCCATAATCTATGAATATATGACTGATACTAAGTGATTGCATCCTGATCTTTACCTAATCTAAATACGTCATTGATCAGAATAATAAAATGAAAATATTAAAATAAAAATCCGACAGAATGCATTGTAATTTCCTATTTCTAATGCCGGCTATTGGTGTTAGGTGAGAAAAATATGAAAAGAATTAAAAAAGAGTAAAGCATGTTTTGATTACTTTGTAATTATATAGGCTAATATGAATAATGTTGTATAATTTGATTAATACTACACAATTATAAAAAAACTGTCATTCATGTGTCTATTTCTTCTACTGAAGAAGTTCTACTGAATATAAGAGACCTTGACTGGAAACAGACCTAATGAGGTAATATGCAATATCCTGAACTTCACATGAAAGATGTCAGCATTAGGGTGGAGAATCCCATGTTCCTACACTGTACAGTGCACAGGAACTTGCCTGTTTTTCCGGACACCACATGTCAGCCAGTATTAGTCAGACTATTTTCCAGGTAAACTGAGGTCATTATTACTCCAAAATGTCTTACCTTTTGTGCCACGAATTCCATCTTAAGTGCAATGTGTTTTGCGGCTTTCCAAAGAATCATGCTAAATCCATTCAAAAGCTCAAGAAAGGCATTGTCACTTTGAAACAAAAACATCCTCTGATGTTTCACTTCACTTTCATGGATTAAAATGACCCAGTATTACTTCACAGCAAACAGGTTAGACTTAGACTCCCTCAGTCCTATGAAACTGAGAGAGTTTTGTCTCTGTGTCTCTAAAACTGCATTTAAAATATTTAAATGATCCCATCTGAGGATGTTATGTAAGGTATGACTGGATATGAGGAAATCAAAAGAGCAGAATGTAATGTTCTGTGACCACAGCACACAGCCAGGCCCTGTGCGTGAGGGAAAGACTATGAAGTAGTGCAGGGAAAACAGGGGCTTCAGGGTGGGAATGACATCCTGTGTGGGAAACAGATATCCGCTGGAGCTCAGGAAGAGAAAGTTGTTTGCATTTTTCCTTTTTTCGAGGGCAAAAAAACTCTCCCATGAACTTCACTTGTAACACCCAGTTCACTCTTAGACCCAACAAAGATGCATTTGATTCAATAATACAGCTCTAATTGACTAATTAATGTCAATCTCTTTACAAACAGGTTGTTTGTAGAGAGCCTGTTTAGCCAGTCTACAATAGAGTGGAAATCTGGGATCTATAGATTAGTTTACTTAAGCGATGCATTTTAAGTAATGCATTTTTACTTAAGCGATGTACTCCACCAGATAATAATAATGACCATCCATCCATTCATATGTATATTACAGAGAGAGAGAGACTCAATTTCTATGTTTAGCATTATATGAAGGAAAGCCATTGAAAGAAAACAAATAAAAAAAAAAATTCTAATATTGTCCCACTTTATTTAAACAATTTGTTTATTGAGAATTAACATATTTTGCCAGTATGGTAGACAGAAACAAATGGGTTAAATCTCTCTACATATTAATAATACTAAAAGAAAAACAACAATTAACAAAAAGAAAGGGAAGAAAGAAGAAAAGCACAGGTCAGTTCAAAACACCACACAATAAGAGAAGTTGGGGGTATAGTCATGCGTACCTGGGATACAAATCATAAAACAAAAAAGGGTAATTTAGTAAAAACTGTAAATGAATAAATGACAGACAGCTTAATAATAAATTGTGGCTGAAGGTGATAAAATAATCAAATAATTTGATTCGTTGATGTTTCTCCCTCCTGTATTATATTACAAAAATCTGAACATGAAATAAAGGAAATAAAGGTTGCCAAATATTTTCAAATAAAGACACTTTACCTTTCAGAATATATGCAATCCTTTCCACTGACAAACAAAAGGGCATGTTGTTGATCCACTGTACAATTGGTGTTTTTTCTACTTCCTTCCAATACATAGCTATTATACACTTTGCTTGATTATACATATTTCAATAAGTTTCCGAGTGCTGCTATACAATTTCCTAAGGAAATTCCCAAAAAAAAATTTCTGGTTTCATTGGAAAATTTAACAACCTCTTTCCAAAACTCCTGCACCTGGACAATCCCACGTACAGTGCAAAATTGTCCCACTTTTTAACTTTTATAGACCGGCACTCTGGCAAGTTTAAGAGCAAGACAATATCACTGCATATCCTCTGGAAGCCACTTGCACTTGTTTGCTGGTAGAAGCTGATAGCATAAACAATGGACATAACCTATAGCTGTTTACATAAAGACCCACATACAGTGGTGCCAACATGCAAATTAGTGAGACACGGTCCCGTGGCATTTCATGATAGCATTGGTTTAAATTTTAACATCCACATGATATTGAATGTTGTTCCCTTTTATCATAAGCATTCTGCTGTTTATTACCAGCTTGCGTGCTGTGGTAGTAGTACCTATGGTAGCAGTTTCAAATACTCTGTAATGGCACATAAATACAGTCTCTTTCAGTATTATGTACTAAAGTATTACTATTTTAAATCATAACTGCTTTAATATTTTTATGTTGCTTGTTTGTGTAAATAGTATTTACACCTGTATTTTGAGATGTGCAATGTATTTTGAGATTCGTTTACACTGACCAAATCCTGCTGCCGTGACAGTTTTCAGCCACATTGGGTTTGTAGTGTACATGCTTTTGCATTCAATTTCATGTTTAAACAATGCGGAAAGTCCATATGCTCAACTCACAAGAGTGGTCTCAACAGTCGCACAGATCATCTAAAGCCACACTAAACAACATTTTGTGCATGTTCTATTTTCTGTGGTGTTTTCAACAATGTAGCTCAGTTTGCTTGTGAAACTTGTAATTTAATTCTCTGCTCCCTCAGCAAAAAAGCATTTTTGTTGCTGTAGCAGTCAGCTTAGCATCCCACACTGGAAGTGTAAGGAAGGTCTTAAAACTAAAGTGGTGGATAAGCAGCAATTGATGCAAGACTGTTAAGAGACATCTTCATCATCTTTATCTCAATGATGAAATTGTTTTTAGTATTAGAACATATAGCAATAGTAGTTTCCTAAGTTTTCATAGCCAAAACATGACATATACTGAAAACTAATGAAAAACAAACTAGGACAGTCTGGTAAAGCAAAAATCATTACATTTAGAATCAGTTGCCAGATACCAACACACTGGACAACATTATCTTATTATCATTATAGTTTCTAAGTTATATAACAGCATAAAAAAATTCCCACATGTGGTTGTGGGAAGAAAAGCAACCATCTCAAGCAAATGATCACTTTCAATGAGCGACAAACAGAGAGAGAATAAGGAAAATATATATTTAGAGTTATATTATAATACTGTATATATTTATTAATTATGATTAATCTGGTGTTGGCGTTGTCACAGAGCTTCAAGACAGCCGACTGGGTCCCAGGGCACCCTGGTTGCTCGTGGCATGCAGCTTCATTTCCAAAGGCCTCGTCTCGTTTTATCCAGTCCCAGAGCTTCTTCTTTTTTGGCAACTCCAGTCAACCCAGAAGTTCCTACCAATTCTACTCCAGTGGTTCCTGTCAAGGCAGTGTTTTGTCACCATTGCACAAGAGGTATTTTGGCTGCCGAGATGTTTCTCTCATAGCCACAGAACCAGCTACCATTCCTGAGTTCCTTGTCATGGCAGCTTTCCTTGTCTGGCAGTTTGTGTTGTGGACAACAAGGAAGAGGAGCTCTTTGCTACGGATGTCTCAGTGCACACTATGAACAAAACATAAAGCAAGTTTATGTGTTGAAAAATATATTTTTCTTTGTCTTTGACGCATTTTAAGGATATATGTCATACAGTCTTAACATCTGAATCCATGCTGCTATTAAAACAAAACGTTAACAATTATTACAAAATATTTTTGAAATAATTAGGCTATTTAAATTGAACTGAAGTCCATTTATGTTTCAATAAAAAAACATTAGCATGCAGTGAACAACACACATTAAAACTGCACTGAGTAACTTTTTCTATATTAAGAAGATTTATCCCTTTTAAAGAAATTACTTGACAAATCAGTTTTTGATGACTTGAGTCAAAATAAGGGGTCTGGGCCTTAGAAATATCATGACAATATTGAGATGTCTCTTACTCCATCTACTGGTGAGTCTACATAAATGCATCAGGTTTATTTTCAGTATCAGGGCAGTGCTGGTTTGGTTTATTCTTCAAGCAAAAGCTTTTGGTCAGGGGTGGGCAAGTCTGGCCCTTTAGATCCACTTTCCTAAAGAGTTTAGTAACAACTCTAATCAACTCTAACCATAACAAGCTAATTAAGGTCTTCAGGATTACTAGGCTGTGACCAAAATTGCCCCCTATACCCTAATGGGCACAATTTTAAGGGGACACCCTTGGTGAACATTATTGAATGCACTCATTCAATCTCATAATGCACCTCAGTCCCGACTGCACAATCAATGTATATTCATTGGCTAACTGCTATACACGTGCACTGTAAAGGTGATGATAGATGGAGAAACTTTTTGAGCAATTTTGCTGAGCATTGTTGCAGTCAATGGGCAACCAGGTGAGACACATATCCCACAACCAATCTAAAGTATCCCGATAGAAATGTATTGCCCATTCTCAACTGTAAAGTGCCCATGCAACCTTGCTCAAAAAGGCAGCCTGCAACATTGCTCAAGTGTCACCTGAATCAATTCTGCATGCTGTCCACAGCACTTATGGTCCACTCAGGGTTTGAATTAGTTGGTGTTCAGCTCCTTCAGCACAAGCGGTGCAATTCTCATCATATTTATACTCTAAATAAAGCAAATAATACTTAAACATCTGTCCGTGAAATAAGATTTTATTCCTGCCTGCTGCCTATAACTTGTAGACTGCTTAATTTTTCTTATTGTCCATCTGGAATAAGCCATTTAATTATTGTTTTACTGTAAACCTTGTGCATCACCACTTTATAGCAGTGTTATTTTAGTATCACTGAGCTATTTTGTAGCTTTTATTAATATTTTGAATTAGTTTTTATTTTATATGAACCATTTTAGGTTAAGTTTTCGTAATTTTGTTGTGTTTTTGATTTTTTTTAATGTCTATATATGTTTATTATAATTATTTTTAATTCAGTTCCAGTTATTTTAGAATTAGTTTGTATAGGTATTTCAATGTTTTACAGTTTTATTTTGAGTTCACTATAATAACCCTATATTGCTATATATGGCTTACCAGTAATACATAAAACGTTTTGTATGTTCTTTGTGAATAATCAACACAATTCGTTTTAATAGATATTATGTGAGAGAACAAGGTTGATATATAACACATAAAATTAAAGCCTGGTAAATGATGCAAATATGATATGCATCTTTACTGCTTAAAATCTTTTTACAGTTTATGCTTAAAATTAAAATGCACATCCAACTGTGGAACAAGTCCCCAACAAGTCCCCATCAAGCTAGCTGTTAAACTCTCAGATCTCGGCCTAAACACTTCACTCTGTGACTGGATTCAAGATTTCCTCATCGGCAGACCTCAAGTGGTGAAAGTAGGCCAATTCACCTCCAACTCCATCACCCTGAACGTAGGAGTACCACAGGGCTGTGTCCTGAGTCCCCTGCTCTACTCTCTTTACACACACGACTGCATTTCCTCTCACAGCTCAACTTCTATTATCAAATTTGCTGATGATACTGTGGTTCTGTGCCTCATTTCCAACAATGATGAGACCGCATACTTGGATGAGGTAGAGAGACTTACATCATGGTGCCAGGACAACTGTCTCTCTCTGAATGTGAGCAAAACTAAAGAGCTGATCGTGGACTTCAGGAAGAGACAGCAGCGGCCCTACACTCCTCTTATGATCAGTGGGACCCCTGTGGAGAGGGTGAGCAGCTTCAAGTACCTCGGTGTAAACATCTCGAGGACCTGACTTGGACTACACACATTCAAACACAGGTTAAGAAAGCCAGGCAAAGACTGTATCATCTGCGACAGCTGAGGAAATTCAGGGTCTCACCAGCAATCCTGAAAACTTTCAGGGGCCATAGAAAGTGTATTGACTCAGTGTATCTCAGTGTGATATGGAAATGCCTCCAGGACTACAAAGCCTTGCAGAGAGTTGTGCGCTTAGCTGAGCGCATCTCAGGGTCTGCTCTCCCCTCTCTGCAGGACATCTACCTCAAACGCTGCAAAAGCAGAGCTGTTCAAATCATCAAGGACTCAAACTACCCTGGTAACCGTCTCTTCATTTTATTGTCATCTGGCAAGCGCTTCCGGAGCATGATGGCAAAAACTGAGAGACATAGGAGGAGCTTCTTCCTTCAGGCCACCAGGCTCCTAAACTCAAACTCAGTCAAATAACATTTACAGGACTCAATTTAATAAACTGTAAAACATTCATTACTCTCCATCAGTGGCGTGCACAGGCCTCCGGAGAGGCAGGGGCGAAATGGCATTACGAGGGCACAATCACAGAGCGGGGGGGGGGGGGGTCATGATTCTTTGTCATGTTGTTTTTTCTATTTTGCAAGCTGTTTGAGCATCACAGCCAAACTAATTTCCCTATTATAAAGACAAAGCCTTTTAAGGTAGCAAAATATAAAAAAGGATGGCAGATATTTAGGCCAAAGTGGGTGAAGATAAAAATCGTTGTCATTATTTTATCTTTGTTATTAAAAAATGAGAACAAAGACACACATTACAAATACACATAATATACAAATAAAATAAACCGTGTTTTATAGGTGTATTTAGCAGGAGCATTCAAGAAACTGCATGAACACATATAAAAATAAAACACTATATAGATTGATTCCTATTAAGGAAACTGTATTAAAGTTTTTCAGTCAAGACTAGTGAGTGATTTTTCTCTTTGAGTCAGTTTGGGAATGCAGAGCGCAAATTATTTGAGTCAGATCGGAGGGACCGCAGAGCGCGAATCATTTGAGTCAGATCGGGACCGCGGAGCGCGAATCATTTGAGTCAGTTCGGGACCGCGGAGCGCGAATCATTTGAGTCATTTGAGTCATCGGGCCGAATCATTTGGTCAGTTCGGGACCGCGGAGCGCGAATCATTTGAGTCAGTTCAGACCGCGGAGCGCGAATGCGGAGCGCGAATCATTTGAGTCAGTTCGGGACCCGGAGCGCGAATCATTTGAGTCAGTTCGGGACCGCGGAGAATCGCGAATCATTTGAGTCAGTTCGGGACCGCGGAGCGCGCGAATCATTTGAGTCAGTTCGGGACCCGGAGCGCGAATCATTTGAGTCAGTTCGAGACCGCGGAGCGCGAATCGCGAATCATTTGAGTCAGTTCGGGACCGCGGAGCGCGAATCATTTGAGTCAGTTCGGGACCGCAGAGAGTCAGATCAGATCGAGACCGCGGAGCGCGAATCGCGAATCATTTCAGTCAGATCGAGACCGCGGAGCGCGAATCATTTGAGTCAGATCGGGACCGCGGAGCGCGAATCATTTGAGTCAGATCGGGACCGCGGAGCGCGAATCATTTGAGTCAGATCGGGACCGCGGAGCGCGAATCATTTGAGTCAGTTCGGGACCGCGGAGCGCGAATCATTTGAGTCAGATCGGGACCGCGGAGCGCGAATCGCGAATCATTTGAGTCAGTTTGGGACCGCGGAGCGCGAATTTTCAGTCGTCGGGACCGCCGCGAATCATTTGAGTCATGTTCGCGACCGCGGAGCGCGAATGAGTCAGTTTGGGTCATCGCGGAGCGCGGGAGACCGCGGAGCGCGAATCATTTGAGTCAGTTCGGGACCGGTTGAACGGAGCTCGAATCATTTGAGTCAGTTCGGGACCGCGGAGCGCGAATCGAATCGTTTGAGTCAGTTCGGGACCGCGGAGCGCGAATCATTTGAGTCAGTTCGGGACCGCGGAGCGCGAATCATTTGAGTCAGTTCGGGACCGCGGAGCGCGAATCATTCGAGTCAGTTTTTTCTTTCTCTCTTTTTTTTATTAAACAGTACAAAACTTAAAATCATGCTGTATGACGTCAGAGTGAACGCTCGTGAATGAAGCATTAGAGCAGCTCGTGATCAGATAAGGTTTCATTAGGAGCTTGTTGTTTGTCTTTTTTAAGCGTGTTGTATTTGCTGTTCTTGCAGTCAGTGTTATATTCCCAGCACTAATGAAGCGTGTGTCTGTCGCGTTCTGATCTTCATGGTCATCTTAAAGCGGTATTTCTGGAGCTCAGTTGCTTTGGTCTTTTTTTAGTAAGCACAAAAAAATATTGTCTTATATATACTTCTTTGATTATGAATGTAGCCTACCTGGGATGGTGCCCTACGCAAACAGCATACACTGCATATAGTATCGTTCATATCGCACAGACCGGGCCGCAAGGGCACTTTAGCGTCGGACCTCAAAGGGGACCTCGAGCCTTTGAGGGGCATTTAAAAATAAATGCCTTTACGATGCGATATGATATTTGAAAAGGAAGAAAAAAGTTTGGCAAAAGCAAGGCTTGAACCAAGGTTGACCGTGTTAAATACAGATTTACAAGCGCGCTATTTATCACCAGCGCCACTGGAGAATATGTTATATCTTATATTGTACATCTTGATTGACAGCTATCTCGTACAGTCAGCGGTGAGTCATCTATTCCTAAACCCAATGGCGCTGCCTCAAACTATACCTACCTTTTCCGGTTTGTCTGAATTGTCGTTGTGTTTTCTGAATTGTTGTTTTGTTTTCAGATTTGTCGTTGTGTTTTCTGACTTGTTATTTTGTTTTCGAATTTGTCATTGTGAATCAAACTGACTTGTTATAATGTTTTCTGAATGTTGTTGTGTTTTCTGATTTTTTTTTAGATTTGCATTTGCGTTTGTAATTTGTTATTTTGTTTTCAGAATCGGGATTTGTTTTGCATCTCGGCCACCGTAGTTTATTAACACGAGACGCATGCGCACTAACTGCATAGCCGCAGAGCTGGATGGACAAGAATGCACGTCCGTCTAGAGCAGTGCTTCCCAAACTGTGGGCCGCGGCCCCCCGGTGGGCCGTAGCGGTATTGCAGGGGGCCGGAGCTGGGCTAAATCAAAATATTTAAATAATTAAAATATTCGAATTGTTCTAATGAATGTGATCCCCCCTCTAATTATTTTATTACACAAAATTGTAAGAAAAAATTATAGATTTTTCTTTAGTTTTTTTTAAACATAGTTATGTATTTCATTGCAATAGATTTGTGAACCATGTACAGTAGCTTCTGTTACACACTTTGATGCAATATAATTGTAAATAGTATGCAGAAAGTGTCGTGTTATGGATTTAAATATATTTGTAATCGTGTTTTATGTTTACATCATCTTTACTTTCACCAGCATATAAATTATTGCACACATCAAGGCTTTATGGTAGTTCTCAAAATTCACGTGCTGCTTTGAAATTCTTACAACACGAGATGTGGTTAATAAATGTTGATAATTTTGTGCAGAGACCATCTGCACTATTATATAGCCGCCGAGCTGGAATTTACAAATATATATTTATACCATTAATCTATATACAAAATTTAAAATAAAATAAAAACATGTTGGCTATGAACATTATCAACTTTTTAAATACATCCCACGTAAAATGTATTCTCTTATGTTGATTATTCTGGGCAATTATTTTCTTCATAAAGGCAAATGTATGAAGACGAAACCTTATTTTTCTGGTTTAAAAGAGACTTTATTTATGATTACTTTCTACCATTGGAATATATCAAATAAAAAGCCCAGACACTTGGAATAACAAGAGAACTTGATTTATTTGAAGAGGAATGAAAAGACCCCTAACGTACTTAGATCTATTTTTTTTCTCCTTTCCTTTTCTTAAAATGTAAGTTTATTGGTAATTTGCACCTATATTGTATATGTGCCTTGCTTAATATTTTATTTATAGATATATATATATATGTATCAGTGCCATTGTATATGTATATTCTGTTTCATGATTCTGTTCAATAAAAAACTAAACAAAAAACTTTTAACCCGGAAGGTTTTGTATCTCGATTTTGAGGCTGGCTTCACATTTTTAGCCATTGAATGTAGTGTTGCCAGGTCCGTGGTTTTCCCCCGGAACACGATTGTGCTAGTTTTGGCCGTGGGTAGTCCTTTTTTTGAGTAACAAATGGACTGGTTTTGTTAGGCATACCTGGCAACCCTGATTGAATGAATGTACAGGTGACCAAGCTACGGGTATTTTAGGTGAGAATCAGGTATCGCACATCCAGAAATGAAAACAACTTACTTTCTTATTATTTATTTGAGCATTATGGTTGGTTTGTCATTCTCTAAACTTGCCAGGCCAACGATACCTGCGATAGCGCATCACTTTGGAACAAGAGGCAGGTACGAGGAAGTGAACTCACATTTATTAGATGACATTTTGTTTGTAAACAAATCAGTGGTAGCGCCCCCTTCTCCAGACTGCCGTGCCATTCACATGGTGTCGGTTATACGTCACGGGACGCGCTATCCAACCACCAAAAATGTGAAAAAGATCGCGCGATTGTTTGATCTGGTCGTGTCTCACGCGTCGGGTTCAGCCTCATGGCTAAATGATATTAAGACATGGAAGATGTGGTACACTGAAGACATGGACGGCAGACTGGTGGAGAAAGGGCGCGATGACCACCGGCATCTGGCTATGAGACTGGCACAGTCCTTCCCCGCTTTGATTTCTGAGGATCATCTCCGTGCCAACCGCATTGAGTTCATCACCAGCTCCAAGCATCGCTGTGTGGATAGTGTCGAAGCTTTTCAAGAGGGTCTTCACCGACTCTGGGATGTTCAGGGTAGGTTTAGTGTCCCTTATTTATTAGATGTTTTGTTGGTCTCTTTTTATTAAACATCTTAAAGGGATAGTTCATCCAGAAATAAAAAGTATATCTCACCCTCATGTCATTCATGACCTGTATGACTTTAGAAGATGTTAAGTTAGTATCCAAACAGCTTTAGTGACTACTGACTTCCAGAAAATCAATGGGACGTATCTCAAAATATCCTCTTTATGTTTTATACAAGTTTAGATCGACATTGACTTAATGACCAATAAATCCAGAAGAATTCCAGCAAAATCCTAAATATTTCTTATTAATGTTTACTTCATTGTGCTTATTTTTCTACACATTTAAATAACACCACAACTTTCTGTTTATTTTCAGATTTAAATGAAAGTCGTAGACATTTTTTTTTCATAGATTCAGTGGGGTCAAATATTTTTGAGCCCCTCCTTTGTAGTAAACAAAGGCAGATTGCTGAATTCTCAGTTGACTGCAGCACTTTTAGGGCTAGTGCATAAAGACACTGAAACACAATGAGAAATGTCCTTGGTATATTTGCCATAAAGTGTTTATTATCTTTGTGAACTGTTTAAACAACTCTGCACCAGGTGTGGTTTACCTGTAATCCAGTAAGCTTTATGGTTGAAGTAATGACTCTTGGTAACTGTTGTTCAGGTAACCACACTTTTTGTTTTGTAGATATGGATTACAAACACTATGTGGATGATTCACTCATGAGATTCTTCGATCATTGCGAGAGATTTGTTGTAAGCGTTGAGAAAAACAAAACGGCTTTGAAGGAGGTAGAACGCTTTAAATCTTCAGCAGAAATGGATGCAGTGCGGAGGAAAATATCCAATCGCCTTCAGATTCCATACAGTCAATTCACCCCAGGTAATTTAGCTGTTTATATTAATAGACAGTTTGTCTGACTGTTCAGCTGTAGTTGCTAAATGCAAATGTGTAAATTACAATAATCCTAAATCTTGATTTAAAATGTGTTGCTAGATATGGCAGAGGCAGCTTTCTTTTTGTGTTCCTATGAGTTTGCCATCAAATCCGAGAACTCCCCCTGGTGTGATCTGCTGGATGAGTCTGACGCTCAAGTACGTATGTCTGGTTGGAAATTAAACGCTTCCATTTTCAGTGGATCTAATGAATGGTATTAAGATTCAAATAGTAATTGGGTATGTCAGCTCCATTACATACAACTGTTTTTTTTATTCAGCATTTATAATTTTTTTGCTATTGCAGTGATGGCAACTACAAAAAATTGCAGTTTAGGGAATACTCTGAATTTAAGATTACACTTGAGCTCATAAAATAGATTTATTGAGCATAGAGTTCTCCTGAGTTTCTCAACCGCATTAAACTTGGCAACCAAATGTATGCTCTCTTATCCAGTAACATGTTTTTGGCCTCTTGTTAGGTCCTGGAGTACAAAAATGACCTGAAACAGTACTGGAAGAGGGGATATGGACATGACATCAACCGTAAATCCAGCTGCCCTCTCTTTCATGATATTTTCAAGCGTCTTGATAAGGCTGCTAATGACTACAGGTTAGGAGATTGAGATGTGGACTGGTTCCCATCCCTTTTGTGGTGTATCTGTCCACTTAAAACCCTCCATAGAACATATTGATGTTTGTGTTCATTTGTGTTTTTCCTGTCTCCTGTAATCTAACAGATTTGGAGAGGTAAAAAAGACCGCCAGCATCCAGGTTGGACATGGTGAAACCCTGCTGCCTCTGCTCTCTTTGATGTCCTTCTTTAAGGATGAAAAACCTTTAACTGCAGATAATTTTTCACTGCAGCACAACCGCACATTCCGCTCCAGTCAGATTGTACCTTATGCTGCAAACTTGGTCTTTGTCCTGTACAAATGCAGTGATGGATTCAGAATACAGTTGTTTCTCAATGAGAAGTTAATAACCTTTCCCAACATAAACCATTCGGCTCCACTGTATGAAACGGTCAGAAAGCATTACTCAAAGCTGCTTAATGGCTGTGAGTTTAATAAGGAATGTGATGTGCCTCAGTCAGACCTCAGGAACACTGAACTTTGAGTTAGGTTATTAAATAGTGGATTACAAGGATCAATTACTGCGCACTTGCAATGATTTGTTGTATTTTTGATTGAATTTTTTTCTTCATGTTGTGGTTGAAGGTTTAATGTTGCTTTATTTATTACTAAATTGCCAAAGGGAGGTGACATTTGTGCTTTAAGAATTAATTATGTTTGTTCTTGTTTTATTTGCCAAAGAGAAATATGCTTATACAGTGCCAAATCATTTGTAATTTTGTGAAATTTTTTTAACAATGACTGTGCATTTTTTAGTGGGTAGTTCACTGGGTGGGTTTTTATAAAAGTCAAAGACCACATCGGATTGGATCCAATCTTGAAAACTTGTTGTTCAAAAGAAATCTGAAATCATGGGTTTAATCTGGATCAAACCTTTGTTGTAAAAATGTTTTTATTAACAGTGGGATACCTTTTGATCCAAAAAAAGCCCAGCCCAGGATTTTTTCAGAAACCAAATGTAATAAAATGTTTATTCAAACATTTATATTTTGTACTTGCTTTGTTTAACCGTTACGGTGATAAAGTAGATAAAATAAGAGTAGGCTATCTATAAAGCTTTTCAGTACATAAAAGTAAAAAAATATATTTTTGTCCACATAATCACTCAAACAGCTGTTATTATAGAACAAACAAAAAATAAAAGATTTCATTTTAAATGTCATTAGTCACTTTATATTAATTACGATGACATAATCATAAAAGAACCAAACATTTTATTGCATGTATTTTGTTTACTTTTATTTATTTGTTGTGGATCAGATGAGAAGCCTGACTGTTTAAAAGAAATTGAAAAAGGATGCAGATGTTTGTATTCATTAAGTGTGTAATTTTCTGTCTCTTCAAATCAAAACACAAAGTGACCCAACATTGACATTTTTTTTTTAACTGGATCAGAACGATCCGGGTTTGGAAATCCCATGTTTTACTATCGAGGATCAGGATCATTTTACCATCCATCTTTAACATTACATCACTCAGATCCATATACAAATTTTTCCCAGATTATCAAATACGGATTACCAGTACTCTAAATAGAACTCCGTATCACAAAGAAGGCTACTGGCTTTAAAATAGAAGTCAATGTTGGGTCACTTTGTGTTTTGATTTGAAGAGACAGAAAATTACACAATTAATACAAACATCTGCATCCTTTTTCAATTTCTTTTAAACAGTCAAGCTTCTCATCTGAAATTTGTTTTTAAACTGGGCCATGGGATTCAAAACATGGAACTGAAAATAAAAAATACAAATAAATTAAAAAGACAGGTTTAACATGATTAACAGGTTTAACACAAATAAGTGCAGTTGTTCTGCTCCAGTGCTGCTGTCATTAAAGCAAAAGGGAGACAAATCAAGTACTGAGACATTATAAAATTGGTGTTAGTGCCATTTTCGCTTAAACTTTTATGATGATAATTTCATTTGTAGACACAGACGTGCAAAATATGGATTTTTTTATTTATGGAGAACCATGAGGCTCTATGAAGCATTTCCAGTGGGGTTGGTAATGTTATTTAAGTTAATGTTTTTCTTTTTAATGGATGAGATTCTGGGTGAGGGGTCTTTGGTTTGCAAAAACGGCTCGCCAACTCCTGTGTTATGGGAAAAAAACAAAATAAAAGAGATTGCAGCTATGATAATTCAAGAATATTTTCTTCATATATTTATCTGAGTACTTCCGTTTTGTGTCACGCTGCGTGTTGTTGTAGAGATATGTTGAGAGTAGTAAGTGAGAATCAGAGTTCAGTCTGCGGTCATGATTGTGACGTGGATCTGATGGTGGGAGGATTTCAGGAAGAGCGCTGAGTGCTACGTGTCCAATATATCCCGACTTCCACTAACTTTACTTTACTTTGACTCAGTGTTAGTCTCTCAAAGGTCCCGTCTTCAGAAAGCCTTGGCGCGTGTTCGCTTTGTTGCATCATGTCTGGGATGAAAAAGCAAAGAACGGTAAGTTTTCAGATGCCCGGCTTTTTTTCTTGCTTTTGTTTCTTTCTCGCTGAACTTTTAAAAGTTGCATCTATGGTAACTACGAAATGTCAACAGACTTTAAAAGATAGCAATGTTTTTTTTTTGTATTGGTACTAATGACTTTGAATGTTTTCACATTCACACAAAGTAAGAGTTGCTCGAGTTAATCATCCGTGTAATTTACGGAACTACTGGAAAAATGTGGCAGCCCCTTAAAATAACACAAATGTTTGTTTTCGGCGGAGCGGATATTTCAAATGTAAATCTGTGGTGATGTGGACGGATGTTTCAAGTTTATCCTGTTCATCACCTTGTCTTGTAGTTTGGCCATGTACATTTATTGACTTTATTTGATGTGTTCAGAGGTTTTGTTCAGTATAAATTAAACTCACCCATGTGTACATGTGTATAACTGTATTTGTTTACAAGGCAGAATCATAAAACGCATGCCACCATAAAGAGCTTTCTTGTGATCTACAATATAACCATATAAAACTACGAAAATCCCATGAAAAAAAATGTTATTAGTAACTCAGTTCTTTAAATCAGATTATGCATATCCTCAGTCAAAGAGACACTGTGTAGCAGTGGGAATGAACAAACCACAGGGTTACTTGCATCAAGCTGGGATTTCTTGTGTATCCAAAGAGCCTTGGTGCAGAGAGAGAGAGAGAGAGAGAGAGATGGCTCTGCTCCAGCTGGCCACCTCTCCATGGGCCAGCATGAATGGCCTTGTTTGTTTCTTCAGTTCTCTTTCCGAAGCCGCTCCCTCCTCAGTCCTGATGACCCTGTCAGATACACGAGAATATAATCCACAAGAACACAATTGTGTGAATAAACTGCTCCGAAGAAAAAGATGTGTATTTGTGTTCTTTTGTTAGATGTAATTCTACTCTTCAGTCAGATGTGGTAATATTACTTTTTCATGAAGTTAAAATAAAATGGACTGTTCACCCAAGAATTAACATTCTGTCATCTACTTACCTTCATGTTGTTTCAAACCTGTATGACTTTCTTATTCGGTGGAACATAAAAATATTTTGAAACCAAATATGTTTTGGTGATAGTTGACTTTCATTGTAGCTTGTCGCTGGACATTAAAATGACATTTTTGTACCTTTTTTACCCCTAAAATCTTCTTTAGATTTGCATTGAACAAATACTTTTAAGGGTATGGGGGCGAGTAAATATGACAGAATTAGCATTTTTGCATGAAGTGTCCCTTCAAACGCTTTTGTAAATTGTCCCTATAGAAATACTCTTGTCAATATCAATAAGGATGGAAATGATGCTTTAAGCTCTGATTGCACAACTTGCAAATTGTTCTCATGCTTACTTTTCATACAATGTATATCTATTTTTTGTTTTGTACATAGGATCTGCAGAGAGCAACCAATGTTGTGTACCAGGCTCACCATGTGAGCAGAAGCAAGCGTGGCCAAGTGGTTGGGACCAGAGGTGGATTTCGTGGATGTACTGTCTGGCTGACAGGTGGGGATTTCTCAATTTCTTCAATTATTCACCCTCATGCTCAGACCTGAATGATTTCCTTTCTTCTGTGGAATAGAGAAGGAGATGTTATACAGTCTGAGTCACCATTTACATAAAATATCTCATCTTTTTCCCATACAGTTTACTTAAGTGTTTCTTTTTTTTCTACAGGGCTGTCTGGTGCTGGAAAGACTACAATTGGATTTGCTCTGGAGGAATATCTAGTTTCTCATGCCATTCCTTGCTACTCGCTCGATGGTGACAATATTCGACATGGCCTAAATAAGAACTTGGGCTTCACGGACACAGACAGGGAAGAGAACATCCGACGTGTTGCTGAGGTGGCCAAATTGTTTGCTGATGCCGGACTGGTTTGCATCACTAGTTTCATTTCTCCATTTACACAGGTGGGGTGATATTTAATGACATCAGAGGTTATATACATGATGTTTTCTAACAATTCCTAACTCAGGATGGATTAAGAGGATGATTTTACATGTGCTCACAACAGGATCGAAACAACGCCAGGAAGATCCTCGAGAGTGCGGGTCTGCCGTTCTTTGAGGTGTTTGTAAATGCCTCACTGGAGGTGTGCGAGAGCAGGGATGTCAAAGGACTTTATAAAAAAGCCCGTGCTGGAGAGATTAAAGGTATTTGTTGGGGAAAATGCATCTAAAAATGCATTGCTTATAGATGGCCCATCACGTTTATCTTGGATAGAAGAAAATATTCTGTCATTAATTTCTCGCTCCAAACCCGTAAGACCTTCATTCATCTTTGGAACACAAATTAAGATATTTTTGTTTAAATCTAAGATCTTTCAGACCCTGCATAGACAGCAACGCAACTGACACGTTCAAGGCCCAAAATGTAGTAAGGACATTGCTAAATTAGTCCGTGTGACATCAGTGGTTCAAACGCAATGTTATGAAGCTTCAAGAACTTTTTGTGTGCAAAGACGACAAAAATAACGAAATTGTTCAGAAGTTGTTGAATATAAAGTTATTATTTTTGTTTTCTTTGCACACAAATAGTATTCTTTTAGCTTCATAACATTACGGTTTAACCACTGGTCTTACTTGGATTATTTTAATGACGTCGTTACTACCTTTTTGGGCCTTGAATGTATCAGTTGCGTTGCTGTCTAAGCAGGGTCAGAAAGCTCTCGGATTTCTTCAAACATATCTTAATTTATGTTCTGAAGATGAACGAAAGTCTTGCGGGTTTGGAACGGTAGGAGAGCGAGTAATTAATGACAGAATTTTGGGTGAGCTATTCCTTTAAGAATGTAGAGCAGCTATTTGGCAATAATGTCATTTCCATGAATGTATCTAGTATTTATTTTATTTTTTTTGCCATGGAGGTTTTACAGGAATAGACTCTGACTATGAGAAACCTGAAGCCCCTGAGCTTGTGTTGAAGACTGGAGAGCTCACTGTCAATGACTGCATTCAGCAGCTAGTGGATCTCTTGAAGGAACAGGTGGGTCATTCATCAATTTCTGGTCATCAAATGGATCCTTGTGTTTTGCCAGTTGTATCTTTCTTTATGCCGGCTCACAGACAGTCAGTTTTCAGTTGGGAGATGTTGAAACATTACTGACCAGATGATTCGTTATCACAGGATATTGTGCCCACTGGTGTGACAGAAGAAGTGAATGAGCTTTTTGTTCCTGAAAACAAACTGGACCTGGAGCTGAGTGATGCCAATATACTCCCTACTTTAAACATCACAGAGGTAATGCAAGCCTTCGTGAACACACACATGCCCTGCTGTGTGAATCAACCGCCCTGTATGTTACACAACAGGCATTTCATCACAGTTCAGTTAACAGAAAGCTTTTCACTGTAACCTGGTCTTTGGAAATGGAAATTAACTGCATAATTCAATCCTGCAACTAAAATAACTACTTAAAAAAAAATTTACTTTAGTAAGTTATAGTTGTTATTTTATGGCAAACTTATAATGATGGAGCACACTATAATGATGTTGTAGCAAATTTAACACTACACTTAAACCTAAACTTTTTCTTTTACACAAGTTCATGCCTATAAGTACTTGCTAGTGTCAAAAACCCTCTGCAATTGCATCTTTTTTCCCCGCAGATGCCATTTTTTCCATTCCAGTAGCATTATCCTGTGTACAACAGCCATCCGCACCAGTTGTTATTTTGTGACAAACTAATGGTCTTGTCATGATTCATGAAGTTCTGTTTCTCTCTGGTTCTGTAGCTGGATTTGCAATGGGTACAGGTTCTATCCGAGGGCTGGGCGACTCCACTGAGGGGATTCATGAGGGAGAGGGAATTCCTGCAAGTCTTGCACTTTGGAACTTTGCTTGATGGTTAAGACATTTCTAAACTGTTGGCCCACTAACAGAAACATTACCCCCAAAAATGTATCTTTTTTTTCTATAGTGTTTCAGCGTAATTTCACAGTTAACATAATTTTAAGAAAAATAATGAGGTTTGTACTATCAGATATACAAATCTTTTCTAGCTTTTCTTTTTTGGGTAAATAATAATGTATACTCCGAGCTTTAGAAATAACATGGACTACCATTCAAACTTTTTTTTTCAAAGAGAAATAAATATGTTTAAATGCATTAAATTGTCACTTATAGTGTTACAAAATATTTTTATTCCAAATAAACACTGTTCTTTTGAGCTTTCTATTCATCAAAGAATCCTGATCATAAAAATATTAAGCAGCACAACTGTTTTCAACATTGATAATAATAAGAAATGTTTCTTAAGCACCATATCAGCATATAATGATTTCTGAAGGATCATGTGACACTGAAGGCTGGAGTAATGGCTGCTGAAAATGTAGCTTTACCATCCAGCTTTATCAGCTTTACCAGTATTTATAATTTATATATACATTTTATTTTATAAATATTTAAATTATTTTAAAATTGTAATAATATTTCACAATATTACTGTTTGTTTTTTTTATCAAATAAATGCAGCCTTGGTGAGCCAATTGTTACCAATTCTAAAGTTTTTAATGAGTAGATATAATATTAAATAATAACAACATAGTAATACTCAGTTATATTATAATCAATAATAATTTTCTTTGACAATCATTCAGTTAGCAAATTGAGTTAATATAATAACACCAAATTGTACATGAAATAATATTATTGATAATAAAAACAGTAATTAATCATAGGTAATATTTTATGTTTAGGTGGAGTCATCAACATGTCTGTTCCCATTGTGCTGCCTGTATCCAAAGACGACAAAGAGAGGCTGGACGGTGGCGCTGCTTTTTCCCTGGAGTTCAAAGGTCAAAAGGTGGCAATCATGCGCAACCCTGAGTTTTATGAGCATCGTAAAGAAGAGAGATGTGCCAGGCAGTGGGGGACAACATGCACCCAACATCCATACATCAAGGTGAGAAGACATCTCTGTGCCATTGCTTTTATAACAGCTGTATGTTATGCTTGCTAATGAAATGCCACCTTTTATGCTTTGTACAGATGGTAATGGAGAGTGGTGATTGGCTGGCCGGTGGAGACCTGGAGGTGTTTCAGAGAATTAGGTGGAATGATGGTCTTGACCAATACCGTCTCACTCCACGGGAGCTAAGACAGAAATTTAAAGAAATGAGAGCAGGTAAAAGTGAAACCGTTACCTAAGATTAATCTTATTATGATGGAACATACTATAATGATGCTGTAGCAAATGTAACACTACCCCTAAACTTTTTTTATACAAGGTCACTCCCATAGGTACCTGCTAGTGTGACAAAACCTTCTACAATTGCCTTTCCCTTGCAGATGCCATTTTTGCATTCCAGTTGCGTAATCCTGTGCACAACGGCCATGCGCTCCTGATGCAGGACACTAAGCGCCGTCTGCTGGAGCGAGGCTACAAAAAGCCTGTGCTGTTGCTGCACCCTCTGGGTGGCTGGACCAAAGAGGATGATGTACCACTGGACTGGCGCATGAAACAGCATGCTGCTGTTCTGGACGAAGGAGTGCTGGATCCAGAAAACACCATTGTGGCCATTTTCCCCTCACCCATGATGTATGCTGGACCCACAGAGGTCAGACTTTTGTTACTATAAAAAAGAGGCAGCTTAATAAACAGAAAACAGTTTCTGTAACCATGTTAGACCTTTTTAGCATAAATAGTCAAACCAATTCTGAATTACTCAAAAAAATTATGTCCTTACAGGTACAGTGGCATTGTCGGGCCAGGATGATCGCAGGGGCCAACTTTTACATTGTAGGACGAGATCCAGCCGGTATGACCCATCCAGAGACAAAGAAGGACCTGTATGAGCCCACACATGGTGGAAAAGTGCTGACCATGGCACCAGGCCTCACCTCTCTAGAGATTATTCCCTTCAGAGTGGCTGCATACAACAAAGTTAAGAAGGCCATGGACTTCTATGACAAGGAAAGGTATGTAAATGTTTGATTTTCCTCGGGACTGTACTTAAATGTTTAGAACGGTTTAAACACCATGAAAATGTGAAATAATGAATATATTTACACATTGAACCCTCAAATTAATGTAGAATCAAGCTGGATACTTAACATGGACATTTAAATTGATAAAAATGATATTTAATATGGCCATAAATGGTATAAACTCCAAATTCTCTTTCTATATATATATATTAAATAATATAATAAATGTGTGTGTATATACAAATTTTTTACTAGTGGGTGCAGGACACCATGGTTAATTTATGTAAGTGAAGCTAGCAAAGTAAAATAAACTGTGAGATATTATACCCACAAATTCTTCATACTGTGGCTACCATTGTCAAATTCGGAATTGTATTGGCACTGTAACCACCATTCAGACACTTGTATTGCTTAAGTGTTTTTTTCATTAATTGCTAATGCGGCCTTTACACCTCAGACTGAACAAAATTAAGCATTGCTTGGTAATTGGTTGACCTAAATTGGTATTATTTAAATGTAACAGCTGAATAATTTTTGGTTGATTATACAATCCATACCTTTCTATCAAAGTTATGACATTATCGAGATGTAATTTGTTCTGACACAGTTTAACTCTGAGCTCTTGTCATTTCATTACCATTTTCTAAACTATTGCAGATAAACTGTGATAATGTGGGAAATGTTGAAGGGGTCTGAATACATTTTGGTTTGACTGTGTACTGTTTGATACTATGTATCGATCTATATATAGTTAGTTGATGATTAGTATGATTTATTGATCATTCCAACTAATAACAATTCATTTTAAAATCCACTTAGAAGAATTGTCACAAAAACCTATTATAATGAATTTCACATTTAACTTTAAATAAAGTGTTTATTTAGTGTGAAATAAGACCTAAAATATTCCCCTGTCTACAGTTGAACTTTTTAATGCTTTTTTTCATGCAGAATAAGTATTAAAATCACCTATTAAACGACATCAATTTGTATATATAATATTTTACAAGAATTGTTCACAGCTCACGGCTGCTTCACCAGGAAGTGTTGTTGAAACTGAAGCTCAAGTCAATTGCTTTTGTTTTTCAGACATGATGAATTTGAGTTCATCTCGGGGACCAAAATGCGGAGCCTTGCCCGCAGCGGGGACAACCCCCCTGATGGTTTCATGGCCCTAAAAGCGTGGAAAGTCCTAGCTGGGTACTACAGTTCTCTACAGAAGGACCAGTGAACACAAGCCACTGGACTGTATGCAGACATACAGTAAAGCTCTATATAATCTATTTCATTACAACTGATAGAAATAGGTTTATAGAAATATGCATTATACTACAGTCCTACATTGTAGTAATATATATATTAGAAAAATCTTTATTAGACTCCTATCTACTACACAATTTTAGATAAATATTATCTATATTTATGCCCTGCAAATGACTTTAAAATGCGGTATATTTTGTTATCTGAGATCACCCTGTATAAAAGCATATGTGGATCAAACTACACGGCTCCTGCTGTTTCCGTGGTGTTATAGACTTATAGTCTGATCAAGCAGCTTCAAGTATGCCTGACAGTAATAGGACCAATATTTTGCCTACCTCAACTGGAGCTTTATTTGGAATAAGTGTTTGTCTTGGCAGTATTTCCACCAGTGGAGAACATCTTATACTCATTGTAGATACAGAATAATTCTATAACCTTCTTTATAAGAATTAAAAAACAGAAGTACAGTACTGGCAGCAGAGTATAACCATACATATGTATTTGACATTAACACAATATTGTCTTGCAGTACACTTCAGTGTGACTCAATGTACACGTGGCATTGTTACAATCCCAAATGAACGAGTTACTGTAAAAAGCGATGCATGAATGTGAAAGGTTTGTGCTGAATGCATAAACATAACTCTTTAGGAATCCAATGTGAAGGAACGAGCATATTTATTGTCTTGCCATTTTCTTAAAGGACCAACCTAAACATATTTATTATCTTACAGGAAATGTATTTACTACTTTCTACGTTTTGTACAAACTTGTGAGATTTACACTTTGTTGTTTCTTACAATATTTGATGAAATGTGCATCGGGCAGTCATTCCAATAAACTTCATTAAGACAAAACCATTGTCATCCAATTTTTCTACAGTGTAAACAAAACATTTCAAACACATTTAGACTGAAAAGAGCAGTGGACTATTGCGAATCAGGAAATCTAATAACTGAAAAGTACTTGTATACAATTGTATTGCTGGCAATCTAAAATGGTTGTTCAATTCATAGACGGGTTTCTCCAGAAGAATACTTTCTCGTTCCACTTTCAAGTCTCCTTCGTTCACTCAAACCCCAGAAATAACACCTGACAGACAAGCACAAACCTAACAGCAGCGGCTTGGCACTGGCCCCAAATATTCCGTGCAAGCATATTTAAGGTTTCGCAAATAAATATGTATATCACATGACCTCTACTCTAGGCTAAATTCAACGCTTAAACGTCTTATTCAATATAAATGGCTTATAAATCTGTAAATGCATCTCAATCAAATCATTCACTCGCTGGGGGAAAACAAACCGGTGAAGTGAATCAAAGTAAAAATTCTGTCAATGAACACACTTTGTTTTTTGTGCTCACAAACCAGCAGAATTGTTCAATATTGTTGGTGATGTAAAAAATAATTAGGTGCCATATACATAACTGGAAATAGTAACTACACTGTTGCCCATCTACACAAACCTCTCTCACATGGTTTTAAAGAACAAACAAAACCACACAAACCAAACCTATGAAGACAAACACAATGGGCCTTATTCTTGAAACACAAGCAGAACTCATTTATCTGTGAATCGTTCAATCTTTTCTAAACCTGCCCCACTGAAGTTTATTTAAGAATGGTTTCACACGATTAACTCAGAAATTCATTCTTTAAAAAAAAATAAAATAAGGCTCATTGATTTAATGGAAAAAACAGTATGGAAATTACAGTGCAAAAACAGATAATTATAGAAAGCCTCCATTCTACCATTTATAAATCCAGAATTCCCCCTTTTGCAAAACATGATATGTCACAAATAAAATAACACCAAATCTAGCTCTTTTTTTTCTTTTTAAAACAGCAGCGTCACATTCAGTCCAGTGCCACATGCATAAACGCCTCTTGCAATCCTGCAGATTTGGACTTCCTCATCTTCTCGATTGCCTTGTGCATGTCTTCCTGCCTGATTGCGCGGATGAAGTCTTCATCGGGACTGTCATGGGATGAAGGACAATTAAAAAAGAACTGGCGCGGATCAGTTTCACAATGATTCAAATTTAAATTGTTTATGCTAGACATTATGTAAATGTGACAGAGCCCAAAGTTTTTTTTTTTTAAAAGCCTGATATGTTTTGTGCCGAGTCTGAAGCCCTTTGTTAAGAGTTTACCTTTCTTGGCGCACAAATTCACGCACACAAAGCAGAGCAGAGTCTCGGCACATCTCTCTGAGGTCACTTCCTGAGAACCCATCAGTCTGTTTCGCAATTTCACCAAAGTCCACCGCAGACTCCACCTTCAGAAAACGGAAAAATTATCCTTTTAGCACTTGCAACTTTCAACAGCCATACAGTTCAGTTAATAAAATACTTACATTCTCATTGTCCAGGATCAGTTTTAATATGTCCTTCCTCTGCGTGGCATTCTAAATATACACATGACAAATGATTATTTATAAAAAAGCACTACAGAGTTTAATGATTCATCAGTAAAATTAAAGATTTCATTTAAACTTTATAAAGATATTTGGAGGGGACTTACGGGCTGATTGATGTGGAATCTTGTGGGCATCCTTCGGAGTATAGCAGAATCAAGATCTTGTGGCCGATTGGTGGCTCCCATTATAATGACCTTCATGCAGAAATCAATCATAACACATCAAAAAAGAAGACTAATTTGCATCTTGGGTCAATGACCAAACCATTAATCACTAAAAAAAATGATTTATTGTACCTGGCAGTTGTAGTCAGTATCCAGTCCGTCCCATAAGCTCATGAACTGAGCCTTCATCATGGCGGTGGCTTCATGGTCTGAACTTGAACGACTCCTCAAAAAGGAATCTAAGACAAAGATGAACACAAGTTACTTCAAAAGAAGGCTTTCCCTACTTTTAACCTCAGGTAATGTTGTGTTTCACACTGGTAATTTATAAGTGGGGTTAGCACTGCTTTTTACCTGGGAGAAATGAAACCACAGAGTCATGGAAACACAGCACGATGTAAACATTTCAGAGTTTGAGATGTCACATAGATTAGTATAAAGAAGATACCTTTCTTTATTCTTTCCTTCTTATACTTATAGTCCGAAAAGTCTATTCTGAAAAACTTGATAGTACTGTAAGCAATATATATTATGAGAATGCGCAATGCTGGAGTCACAATGTAAACATGTAGCGTGCTGCATTCGTCTGATCAATGACACCACAAATATGCTAATAAGAACATTAACCTGGGGTTTAGGAATCTACAGTGTGAATTGTCATCGTATGACTTCCCAGGATTAACACCGGGTAAATTATGTGTCGTGTGAAACTAGAATGGCCGAGGGTTAACTAGTTCTTAACTAGGGAGAGAATTGAGTCACATTTCCAGCTCAATGTCTCTCGACGCATGTGGCAGGGACTGAAGACCATCTGTTCCTCTGGAAATAACTCCTCCGCAGAGGTGAGAGCAGATCCGTTGCTGGCCGAAGAGCTAAACACCTTCTACGGCCGCTTTGAATATAATGGCGGCGCGACTCTGCCGATCAGCACGTCAGGAAGCAGCAGACAGAGCAGCGATGATCATGTTATCACTGTGTCAGAGGACGAGGTTCGGAGGGAACTAAAGAGAGTGAACGTCAGGAAAGCAGCAGGACCTGATGGGATTACTGGCCGCGTTCTGAGGTCCTGTGCTGATCAGCTTGCTGGTTTGTTTACATCCATATTTAATGATTCCCTCGCTACCTCTGTTGTTCCCACCTCCTTTAAAAAATCTGTCATCATCCCTGTGCCTAAGAACAGTAAACCCTCTTGCCTGAATGACTATCGTCCAGTTGCCCTCACATCGACAGTCATGAAGGTTTTTGAGAGACTTTTAAAGAAACACATTTGCTCCTCCATCCCTGCTACTTTGGACCTTCTTCGGCCAAATAGGTCTACTGATGATGCCATCTCTGCACTCGTCCCTCACTCACATTGACAGCAAAAATGGCAACTATGTAAGGCTGCTTTTCATCGACTATAGCTCCGCTTTTAATACTATAGTCCCCACCAAGCTGGCTGTTAAACTCTCAGACCTCGGCATAACCTCTTCACTTTGTGACTGGATTCAAGATTTCCTCACCGCCAGACCACAAGTGGTGAAAGTCGGCCAGTTCACCTCCAACTCCATCACCCTGAACGTAGGAGCCCCACAGGGCTGTGTCCTGAGCCCCCTGCTCTACTCTCTCTACACACACGACTGCGTGTCCTCTCACAGCTCCACTTCTATCGTTAAATTTGCTGATGATACTGTGGTTCTGGGCCTCATTAACAACAATGATGAGACCGCATACTTGGATGAGGTAGAGAGACTCACATCATGGTGCCAGGACAACTGTCTCTCTCTGAACGTGAGCAAAACTAAAGAGCTGATCGTGAACTTCAGGAAGAGACAGCAGCGGCCCTACACTCCTCTTATGATCAGTGAGACCCCTGTGGAGAGGGTGAGCAGCTTCAAGTACCTCGGTGTAAACATCTCCGAGGACCTGACATGGACTACACACATTCAGACTCAGGTTAAGAAAGCCAGGCAAAGACTGTATCATCTGCGACAGCTGAGGAAATTCAGGGTCACACACCAGCAATCCTGAAAACTTTCTATTCAGGGGCCATAGAAAGTGTACTGACTCAGTATATCTCAGTGTGGTATGGTAACTCATTAAATCAGGACTGCAAAGCTCTACAGAGAGTCGTGCGCTTGGCTGAGCGCATCTCAGGGTCTGCTCTCCCTCTCTGCAGGACATCTACCTCAAACACTGCAAAAGCAGAGCTGCTAAAATCCTCAAATCACCCGGGCAACCATCTTTTCTGTTTACTGCCATCTGGCAAGCGCTTCAGGAGCATGATGGCAAAAACTGAGAGACTGAGGAGGAGCTTCTTCCCTCAGGCCATCAGGCTCCTTAACACAAACTCAGTTTCATAATCATCTACAAGACTCATTATTAACTGTAAAACATTCCTATTCTCATCATCCGTTTTGCTGCTATGTGTACATACCCGGTACAACCCGTTTGCACGTCCCTCTTGCACATCCCTGTTTATATTACTATTTATTAAGTCCCAGTATACTGTTTTGCACATCTTATTTGTTTTGCACTTTTTATTCTATTGCACATTTACTCTTTATTTCTCTTTTTTTAACCTATATTTATATATATGCTCTTGTGTTGTGTTACTTTTATTTAATTTTTATTTTTTATTCTTTTGCTCTGTCCACTGAGCGGACCTGACTTGATTTACATTTCACTTCTGATTATACCCTGTATAATTTAGTATGTGACAAATAAAGAAACCTTGAACCTTGTTCAGGTGTGAAAAGCCCTAATGACAAATATAGAACCTTATTGCTTATTATATGAGTTTTAAGGAGTAAAATTGAACTGATTAAGGTTCAAAAGTAGTTTTTAAATGATCCATACACGTGCAATGAAGCTAAACAGATCTAGCTTTAAAAGCAAAGCGTAAAATGAATAACTACTGATATATCAATATAAAGGGGTGTATGAGAGACACATATAAATCTAAATATACATTTACCGATCTCATCGATGAAGATAATAGAAGGTTGTAACTTGATGGCCAGAGAAAACACGGCTGCAGCTAGTTTCTGGGATTCTCCATACCATTTGTCAGTGAGAGTCGAAGGCTGCAGGTTAATGAAGCGGAATCCAGCCTCTTTGGCGGTAGCTTTGGCTATAAGAGTTTTCCCACAGCCTGGAGGCCCATACAGCAGCACACCTGAGATGACGACATGCAAACCACCTCAGAATGAAGAGTGCAGTTCAGTTATAAACACTTTAAGGAAACATTTCCATCCCAGGGCCTACCTTTGGGTGGCTGAAGAAGCCTGGATCCTTCAAACAGATGTCTCTTCTGGATCGGAAGTATAACTGTGTCTTTCAATTCAGTTATGACTTCATCCAGACCTGCAATGTCATGCCATGTAATCTGTGGACACACATGATTTGTAGAACTTGCACAAGCTCTTAAAATATACAAATAGACTAATGGAGACAATTAAGGACTGGTAAATAAAGTCACACTGTGATATAATTCCTCACCTGCATAGTCAATGGATCCACAAGATGAGCTGCAATGCTCATCTCATATTCAGAAAGCTTCACATTCTGCACTCCAATCTTCCGCATGAGTTTCTCTGCCTGTGAGGCGGCAATAAAACATAACATTAAATTGCAGCCATTGGTGAAGTTACGCTTTGCCAAAAGTTCAACTTAGAAAGGCTTCTTAACTTGTATTATATTAAACAAACCTGTGGCAAACAATGGAACAAATTACAATACAATGACATTACAATATTCAGTTTACATGAAAGGGGATAGAACTATATAGGAGAAGGAAGTAAATAAAAAGCTACATAATCCTGTAAACTACTTAAATTAAAATACATACCTGTTTTTGTGCCTCAAGTTTCTGTTTTCTTGTTGGATCAATAGCATCCACCATCCACTTTATTGTAAAATAGGTGACGGCACCAAATATTGTGAGGCGAAAGAGTAAACCTATGACCTCGTTCCGGCCCAAAGGGCGAGTGATGTTGTCTGTTGGAATCTCTTTCAATACCATCTTCTTAAACCCACCTGCAAAATAAAAATAATAAACTCTATGTGGTTCTAAGGAGTCGTTAACTTGACTTTTTACTTGAATATTGAGTTTGAGTCTGAATGTGTAAATAACGCTCTGTAAAAACCTTATTTGCATTTATACAATTGTATGAAGTAGTGTGTTGTAATCAAAGGTTTTACACACACTTTACCCCACTCGAACACTTGGTCCAAATACAGGAAATACGTCATGTAATGTAGACAAGTGGTCAAGAGCAAAGAGGCAAGTGTGGGTCAAGTATTGGGACAGACCCCATGCGAGGGCAACATAACACATTTACGTTATTGTTATTAACATAACAATCACTCCGTGTTCGCTCCATGGCAAAATTTGCGCCTGATTACGTCTCCACTGTATAAAACATCCACTCTACTGTTCATTCAAAACCATTTCAGTATGTTTTGAAATATTACGAAGTTCTGTACAGAACATGTATTAGATTAAATAATAATAATGACAAAGTTCCGCCGATTCCCGACACGTGGAGTTAGCAAATCTGTCAATTCGCTTTTATTATGGCGATGAGTCAGCACAAATTTAGTTTCATTTTCATTTCATTTTTACTAAAGAGTTATTGGAGCTTTCCTGTGACCTTCCTGAGAAAAAATAAACAGATCACATAACGTTACCTGAACCGACTTTATTCCTGGGTCTTGGAAATATTGTTTTAAAATAGTGGCTTCCTTTTAATCCAACGATTAATTTACTTCCAGCGATTAGACTTTTAACACATTTTATTCCTCCTCTTTTTTCTTCTTCTGCTGCTGCTGCTTCGTCTTCTTCTTCTTCTATGGTTTATTAGCGGTTGGAAAATGGCGCATTACCACCACCAACTGGATGTAAGTGCGAAGCGCGTTGTACTGTTAATCCTAGATAGTCTATACAACTATTGATGGCAGAAAGTCCACAACTTTAATAATGCCAGAGCTACTTCAATTGAGCAGTTTTATGCATTCAGTTGGAGAATGTTCTCTTCATGGTATAGAGACCAAGTATTCACAGAAAGTCTTACATTTTGTATCTACTGGATGGCAACAAGCACTGCATGAAAAGAGTTGTATTCGGATCAGTAGACTCCTGTACATCAGCAAGTTTTAGGTGAAATTACTGTCATATTGCACATATCTGTATCCAATTATGTACTATTTGTGTTAGTCATGGCGAAGTGAAGCGTTCTGAACCAGTGAATCTTTAAACCCAATTGTCTCGGGAAAAGGTTCATTAATCGAAGCTTTTTAAAATGGTTTCATAATCAGAATTGAGCCAGTCATGAGAAAGGTAATTCATCCGGATCAAACTGGTTTTATTACTGGGAGCCAATTATCGTACAATCTTCGTCGCCTATTTAATGTTATCTATTCACCCAAAAACAATACTAATCCAGAGATCTTAATATCTTTAGATGCTCACAAAGCATTTGATAGAATTGAATATGTCTATTTATTAGCAACACTTAGAAGGTTTGGCTTTGGCCCTATATTTTGTTCTTGGATCAAAATTCTATATACTAGGCCTCAAGCATCCATTCGAACAAATAATATAATTTCTAAGTGCTTTCCACTTTCTAGGGGGACAAGGCAGGGTTGCCCTCTGTCCCCCCTGCTTTTCGATATTGCCATCGAACCTCTCGCAATCTTGTTAAGGACTACAGATGGCTTGCCCGGTATACTCAGGGAGGGACACGAGCATAAGCTTCTGCTTTATGCGGACGATCTCCTCCTCTTCTTGTCTAATCCAGATTCCTCTATACCAAAAGCCCTCACAATTATTTCAGATTTTGGAAACATTTCGGGATACAAAATTAACTTGGCAAAGAGTCTTCTTTTCCCTATCAATCAAAGAGCACAACAAATGTCTTTTCAATCTTTCCCATTCTCAGTAAGCTTTGATAAATTTCTCTATCTAGGTGTGAGTGTAACACGGAGATATAAGGATCTGTTCAATAGTAATTTTAAAACAGCACTGGACAAAGCCAAGCGAGACATGGTGCGGTGGTCAACCCTTCCTTTATCTTTGGCTGGGAAGATTAACTCCATTAAAATGACAATATTACCAAGATTCTTGTTCTTATTTCAGACCGTGCCTGTTTTCATTCCCAAATCATTTTTCAAATATCTGAATAGTTGCATCTCCATGTTTCTTTGGGATAAAAAAATTCCTCGCATAAGAAAAGAATATCTGGAAAGGAAGAAGGAAGAGGGTGGACTGGCAATGCCAAATTTTTTGTATTACTACTGGGCAGCCAACCTACACAAATTGATATTTTGGCTTTCTGATGTATCGAGTGATGAAGCTCCAATCTGGTTTCTGATGGAGCAGACCGCGTGTAATCCAGTATCTCTACGTTCACTGCTCTGTGCTCCAATCCCAGTGAGCAAACACTATTCTACGAATAACCCAGTTGTCTGTGGATCACTCAGAATATGGTCACAGTTCAGACTTCACTTTAATAGTAAACAAGCGTTGCCTTCTGCCCCTATTCTACTGAATCCTTTGTTTCCCCCTTCTCTTATAGACTCAGCATTTCAATTGTGGTCTAGAAACGGAATTAGTTGTGTAAAGGACCTTTTTAAAGACGGCGTATTTATTTCATTCCAACAGCTAAGAACGGACTTTGAGATCCCTCAGTCTAATTTTTTTAGGTACTTACAGGTCCGTAGCTTTATTAAAAAGCATTTCTCTCCTTCCTTGAACCAACCTGAAGGGGGCTGGATAGATGAGTTGTTAAATATGGACCCTTTTCGAAGAGGTATGGTGTCTATTCTATATGAGGTTATTCAAAGAACCGCCTCCCCATCTCTAGACCATATAAGGAGGCAATGGGAGGAGGAACTGGGAATAGAAATATCAGATTCAGCCTGGCAGTGCACAGTAGAACTGGTACACTCATCTTCTGTATGTATTAGACATGGACTTCTGCAATTCAAGGTGCTTCATAGGCTCCATTTGTCTAGGAGCAAGCTGGCTAAGATGTATCCGGGGTCAGACCCATCTTGCCCCAGATGTGGCTTGGAACCAGCAGACCTGAGTCATATGTTTTGGGGATGCCCCAAATTAAAAAGTTTTTGGACAGACATCTTCAGAACATTTTCATCTATATGTGACAAAGACATAGACCCTAATCCTCTGACTTCCATTTTCGGTGTAATGCCGGAAGAAGTGCGCCTATCAGCTAATCAGGTAGAAATTATTGCCTTTTCCTCATTATTGGCTAGGCGCCTGATTCTTCTCAGTTGGAAAAAGGCTAGGCCACCATCTCATAAACACTGGGTAATTGAGGTGATGTCTTATCTTAAACTTGAGCACCTTAAATATACTATTCGAGGTTCCTCTGGAAAGTTTTATAGGGTCTGGCAGCCCTTTTTATCTTACGTTGAATCCTTATGGGACACTATTTCATAATTGATCATATCTGACCCTGATATGTCTCCCTTTTTTTTTTTTTTATAAATTAAAGGGGTGTGTATGTGTTGTTTATAGTTGTGTTTTGGTGAGGAAAATGTGATTTAAGTAGAATGTTGTATATGTTTGTGTAGCTGAGATTGTTGTATAATAATGAAAATCAATACAAATATTTGAATTATTATTAAAACGGTTTCATGCTGTGGCCATCTTGTGGTCTTAAAAATGAACAACATCTTCCAAAGTGCTGTGTTTCATTACAGCTCCTGGTTTCACATCTGGTTCTACAACTGATTCCTTGTTTTAATTTATTGTATAAAAATAATGGCCATTATCAAAGTCATTCATTTGTGTCGGTGTACTGCCACTAAAATAATTAAAATAAATCAAACATAAACTCATTAATTAAATCTGTGATCTGTCAATGTTAACTCTGCCTCAGTCCTGTTATTTTCACGGGCAAAGTTCATTTGAAATCTCACATCGAAGCGCTGAATCGGAGCTTGATTCGTTTTGCCAAAAGCACGTGATATTTGACGTCCGAAGCTACCTTCACCTGAAAACCACGTGACTGCTTCAGTATCTGTTTCATCTTTGTAAAAGTTCAAAATGTTGAAGATGAAATAGAACATAACACGGACACCATTAAACAACTATAATGATAGATGACAACAACAAGGACAAAACTGCCCCTCTTCGAAAATAAAAAAATAGGTATAATCTTTACATATATTGTGAGATGTATTACATCCACGGATAAAAGCTAAATATTTACTAAATAATAAAACTCTTAAAATGTATCCATTTTTTTCATTTATTAATTTTTTTTATATGGTCCTACAACTGTCATCATAGAACAAAATATGGGACAACTTGCTTTTATACACTGTTGCTACTTAACATTTCTCTCAAACAGGTTTAAAAATGAGGGATCTTTTCAAAAACACCTAAAAAGGGGTTGTACTCGAAAAACATGAGAATGGAGAATGTGTCATTGTAATATCCACGAACTTTCTTTCTAGATTATTCTGACAGATGGCGCTGTACAATAAAGATTTGCCATCTGAAACGCAGCTGGAACCTTCCACCTCCTTTCTTGGGGCTAATGCACATTTGAGCAAATGCTACTGAGTACGCCTATAACATTATTACACGGTAAAGTACATTTGTATAATCGCTGGCGCAATTAATTTTCTATCATTATTTTATAATTACCAAATGGTGCTTGTGCCTTTATGCAGTAACTTACTTTTCTGCTTGCGTAAGCATTTCAGCAATTTCCTGCCTTCTTTTGCAGCAGGGTAGTCGAGGCATTGGTGAGGGGGGTAACTACGCGCGCATTCTGATATTTTCACCCGTATACTGTAGTTTTTCAAAAAATATATATTCCATGTTTTTTTGTTCAGTCATCATGTCAAACCAATAAATAATTATTTAAAAAAAAGGAAACGAGAATGCTGGTGTGTAATACCAACATACTGACTTGAAATCTGATATAAAATATTGGGAACTTCCCTTATTTCTGTGCACACGTGACCCTGGAAAAAAAGTAGTTCGTCGTCTGTATTCTTCCGCTTGCTGCACCTACAAAAAAGAAACTTGTTAATGTATTTTATAATTTAATGTCATGACAGTTAAATATGTTTACCTAATAATGTGTGTATCTACATACTGAAACACAGAAAAACTATTGGTAAATTCATAAAATACTGCATTCATGGAACTATTTGGCACGGCGTATAAATATGTTAGCCGAACGTCACCTTTTTTCAATGGGAAGCCATGATGGATGTTTGAGAGTTTAACAGAGGAGAAGTGAAGGAAAAGGACCGGACTTGATAAAGCTCCTACTCGACATTTAAATATCGACATTTTAATTTCTTGGTGGAGGCTGTCACGTTTCATTTCATGTGTTGGAACCTGGGCATCGCGGATTGTTGCAATGTTCGATGGCTTTTATTTTTTTAAGGATGGGTAGACGAGCTAGCGCGCTAGCCGTTGAAGCTAGCGGCTAGACGGAGCGCGAGCTGATCGCGAGCGGGGATTTAAAAACCGCTCTTGAAGTGGAAGCTCACGGAGAGAACCCTCTCTCCGCCTTTCCGTTCAATCACGGCGGCTACGGTGAGAACAGAGACTTGTCGTACACTAGAAATTCTGACGTTTGAGACGTGGGACGTCGCTTATATTTTCACCCGGGGCTCGTCTGAGCTGAGGAGGGCATTTTGGAAGCCGGGCCTGTGGTGGTTTGGAGCGAGGCCCTTGATGAGAGATCCACAGCAGACTCCTTTCTAGCTAGCAGGGGGACTGCGAAACGAGCAGAGCATTAAGTTGACCGATCGTCCGAAGGCAACAATACTCTCACTCACACTAAAAACCTTAAAGACTCCTGTCACAGCCATGGCTGCGATCATAAAGGAATTTGTCAGTCGAAACAAATGTAGATACCAGGAAGATGGGTTCGACTTGGACTTGACCTGTATCCTCTTTGATAAATCAAATGTCCCTGATTTGTTTATTGTGTAGAAACCAGTGTCTGCTGTGAAGGTAATGGCTTGCATCTTGTTCTAAATCGAGAAATCTCTAACGCTTGATTGGAGGATGCAGACGAAATGAGCGTTTGTTTATTTTAAAATAATTATTATTTAATTTTAGTTTTTTTTTTAATACAAACTATCGGCACTGGCACCGAGTCGGCGACTGGAATTTGACATGATCTAGATTGATACGTTTTTGGATCAAGTCGAAGCCAGCGCCGTTTAGATTCATTTCAGTTCTTGATTTAACCAAATTAACGAGCAGACAGAAAATGAACAGACTGCACGCGCACTCATTTCATCTGTACAGTTGTTCTGGGCTAGTTGCATGTGCAAACTACAATATAAGTGACGCCAGTTAGGTTGTAAAATGTAATTTTCCCTTATGTAATCTGATCTATCGATTGATTGCTAATCTAATCCAGCACACAAAAAGCGTTCATTTAAACTCAAGGTTTATCGCACGAAAACTGCAGTTTGGGCTTTTAAAACAAAAGATGCGTCGCGTAGACTAGAGGACTCGCTGGTTTATATAATGCGATGGATTAGATGAAATGCACAAGCAGTGTCACACAAAGAGCCATTGCATCACCTGCTCGCAGAAAATAGATCTCGGGTTCAATTGGGTGTAGTTTTGATTGAGCAAAAATGAGTCAGTTCACACGCTCGCGTACACAAGGAAATGTTTTAGAATATGAAGTATGCCTTTTTCGTAATCGCAGGAAGAGATCTCTGCAGTCCTGTTAAAGAAGACTCTCTGTTGAGCTGCATTTTAGAGACGTCACTGATGCCTGCTCACTGTTATTTGCCATATGTCAATGTCATTTGCGTTTTGTAAAGGCACAGGTATTTTATGAATGTACAGTGTTGGTTTTGTGATGACTTTGATCAGATTACATCCTTCCAGATGAAGTGCAACGCATAAGTGGTTTTTATTTCAGCAAGATTCAGTGATTATTGAACATTTACACCAAACCTGACGTTTAGCTGTAGTCCTGTTAACCTCATTGTCCCATTCGTTGTCCTGTAGTACTCAAAAAGGCAGGTGTACCAAACACTAAGAAACAGAACTGCAAGGAGAGTTAGAGGGCAGGATGCAATTATTTATCTGTATAACGTTATAACCATGACAATAGGAATCTGGTAGGCCTTGGTGCATGTTTTGTCAATAATTTTGAAGTGTTAAGTGTATTTACACTAAACAAGGATGCTGTTTTGCTTTAGAACTAGTGTATTACATGAGTAGCCTGTGAAATAATTGATTGCATAGACGTTGATTTGCCTCTGTCTGCTTAGATGGTGTGTGGGTTCACTATATTGCATTGCATCATTAAAAGTTTGTTCATCATTTTTTGTCTGCAAGACAAAAAACAAAACAAACAAAAAAACACCAATGTGCAATGTAATGTCAGTGATTAAACTCACCTGATTGGATGACATTTACATTTATGCATTTAGCAGACGCTTTTATCCAAAGCGACTTACAGTGCATTCAGGCTATACATTTGTATTGTCAGTACATGTGTTCCCTGAGAAACGAACTCACAACCTTTGCGCTGCTAACGCAATGCTGTAACCACTGAGCCACAGGAACTACAATTAATATAGGGAGCTTTTTAAAAGAGAGCAATGCATTTTTGTTTTTGATTAAATATCAACCTTGAATTTGACCAAATCACAATGATCTGTGTTTACTAAATGCTGGTGAATTTGTCATGTCTTAGCTTCCTTAACTTTTTTACTGTTTTATGACCTTCTTTTTAGACATCATTTAAAAATAATTTAAACTCATTATGATTGTCATGTGAAAACAGATGAGCTCATATGCATACAGCTGTCAAAATTATATTTTTTTTCTTTGCTGAAATGTCAAGTTTGCTAGTTCAGGAGTGAGAACCACATGCAACACCATCCGAGAACACAAGACGTTGCTTTCCGTCATCTAGTCTAGACTTTTCTCTTTCTATTTCTTTTTGTAGAGCATTGTCAGAGGCTATCATTGTATGCTACTATGGTGGTTTAATTTTTTTATTTTTGAGATTGTAATCAAGGGTCTGTGTAACTCGTTTGTATACAAATTGGAGTGATCTTGATAGATTTAACATTTCATACTTTGTTGTATTTCCAGAGTTAAATTGTGGAAGTAGATTTAAACAATTGTGAGTCTCTTTTTGATAAATATTAATAGAATTGCTTTGCCACCAGTTCATCTGCTATATCAGGGTCTGATTAGATCATCTTTGATAATAAAGGTCTGAAAGTGTATGTCAGGCTGAAGAAGTGATGCACTCGTTATGGAAAGGTGAGGAAGGAAAGTGATTCCAGGCTGGGCTGAGGCACAGTGTGATTTATTTAGTGCCCCTGTGTGGCCCTCTGGGTTAGAGGTCTATGCATTGGTTTCTTACAGCGAGATCCATCTGTTCTATATTAACCAGAATGCTGTTATCTGAGCTCTCATTGCACAACTAAAAAGTAAAGCGGTTTACACTACATTGCACTACTTTAGTGGAAATGCGTAAGTTCTCAACTGAAACCAGGGCTTGGTGTTGGTTAGTTTTCCTGGTCCTTGTGGCGTCATTTAACTGCTCTGTATTGTTCACCAACGTTGTCTCTGTTTTGGATATGTGTTTAACTGGTTGATATAATTGTATCAATCTAAGACAAGTGGCCAGTGGACTTTATAAATGGGTTCATAATTAATCCGATGATTGTAGTTTTTTTTTCCTCCTGTCCATATCAGTTTTCCTAGAAAGTCTAGATTTCCTTAACTCTGCTGTCTAGATATTTATCCTAACATTATAGCAATGGGCTTTCCTGCTGAAAGACTTGAGGGTGTCTACAGAAACAACATAGATGATGTAGTCCGGTAAGTATTCGTTTTTTATATTCTTTGGAAATTGTCAGTATAACATTTATGTCTGTAAGTCTCTTATAACATTTGCAACCCATGTTGTAGCAAAGCAAGAAAAGCTGCTGCACATTTCAAAGTCGAAACGCGGCGCAGATGTTTTAATGCGGATGTGTCTCTGAATTGAACCGTCTGTCAAAAAAGTTTTGTTGGCATTTTAATTTCTTCTTGCCTATAATGCCTTTTAAAGCAGTATATATGAGCGCGGGCTGCTTCGCGGACAGCTATTAACGTACTGGAAAATCCGCTATTTGCTCCTGAAGCGCCACCTTGTGGCAGAGAGTGAATTTGCATTTACAGTGTTCCTGTCTTATGTTCAGATCAATGCTAATATTGACCCATGTTTTTATGCAACAAACAGTTGTAAACAGGGATGTTAATTTCTATTATTTTTCCCAACCGACGCTCGTTAATCGATTATTAACCGTTAAACGACAATATTATTTTAAATTAGAAGTGATTAGAACTTAATTAAATTAGAAAGAATAAGTGTCTGTGACCCGTTAAAAATAAAACATTTGTTTTCCGGGGATTAATTTTACATGCGCAAAAAGCAGCAAGTATTGTTAGATGGATAAAGCACATCAAATGTGGTAAATAGAAGAAGAAATGAGTTTAATTCTCGCATGTCAGGCAAGCATATTTGAGCTTCTGCAAGAACCAGTGAGGTTGGTTCTCACCCATCGAGCAGTTACCATTGTGCTTCCATTTACCATATTCAAAACGGAGTATCTATTTACACTAAGTGCAAATAGCCCACCTTGTTGGCAGAGGCTATTTACACTAACTTTGCCCACCAATGTGTGATTGGGCTTGTCAACACTACAAAAGACGACTGTCAAATGTCAGCTCCAGTAACGTAAATGGTAATGCGCGTACCGTAGTCTTTTTGATGCGAATGACCCGGGTTCGAACCTGCCTTTTGCTGAACTTGTTTTTCAAGTTTCAAATCTCTTATCACATAGGAAAGGCATTTCATTTCAATAAAAATTAAGGAAATAATCAAAAAGTTGAAAATAAATATCGGTTAGTGTAGGTGTAGCGTTTATTGTCCCAATAAGGTGACATCCATTTAATAATTTGAATTCAAATTAATTTACACTTAATACATTATTGCATACTGTTTTATAATGTACTGTAATACTAAGGTGCAGATAATTGCCACTATTTGCAAGTAGTATAAATAGCAGAAAATCCTGCTATTTTAACAGTGCAAATATAATCTATAGCTATTTGCACTTGGTGTAAATAGTGTATTGTTAAAAAAGACTGCTATTTTCACTTGGTGTTAATAGAATTCATTGTTGTTTGCATTCATCGCTAAGAAAATATGCTATTTTCACTTAGTGTAAATAGCATCTAATTGCTTTTTGCACTGTGTAAATAGCCTCTATCGCCATTTACACTTTGCAAATAGCCACTGCCTATTCAATTTATGTATGTGCGTTGAACAGTGTTTCTATGTGAATGTAAGCTTGGATTAAACTTATCAATTATAGTGCATAACGTTATAATGTCTTTATGAACCTCTTGAAGCATCAAACATTTGGTTGAGTGATTTTCAATGGAGTGACCAAAATCTCTCCAGTGGTTTGATTTTGTAACTTTGTGTTTAAAAACTGAACAAATTATTTTTTACAAATTATTTATATTTTTTGTGAACTCTTCCTTTAACCAAAACTAACCGTGATTGTCTGTGAAAGTAATTGTTGTCCTCTTTCTGCAGATTCCTGGACTCAAAACATAAAAATCATTACAAGATATATAATCTGTAAGTGTGTTTCAAACAACATCAGTTCTGTAAAATGCTTTTACTGCTAGAATGTTTCCTCCAGTTTGCTGTTAAAAGCAGAAAAGCTGCAATGGTGTTCAATTGGGGTGTAACGATTCATCGATATGGATCGATATATCGATACAATGTATGACGATACGATGCATCGATGCCACGCGTAAAATTTCGATATCTGTAGTATAAAAAGGCACCTTTATTTTGGCACTGTCCACATTTTCATATAATGTCCATCTTATGTATTACCACCAACGCGTGCATTCTCGTTCAATCTCACGTGTCAGGCAGGACTCGATATAAGGACTGCCTGAACGCACGAGGCGAGCATAAAAGATGCTCGGGATTGTTGGAGTAACAGTCGAGCACTGTGTGAGAAGTTTCCCGCGCACACATCTAAAGCACACGCACACAGATAGACGCGTCAACTCTGCGCGAATACTGAATTGAGAGCTCCTCCGCTTTTTTGAGAATGGATGAATAAATACTGACAAAACTACATCGAAATGCATGTTTTGGCTAATATCCTTGTAAACAGTAGGTTAAGAAAAGCATATGTCTTAATGTAAACAGTGGAGAAAGTGTATCAGTATATTAAATCTGTGCTTTCGTTCTTAAAGTGAAAGCAGTGCTTAACTAATAATAAATATAATGCTGTCAAAGAAAAATACAAGTGCTTACTGCTCCTGCTCCTGATTTAATTTACTAAATATTTTACCATTTTTGTAGTTAAATGCAAAAAGTATTATTTTATAGGCTATTTAATTTATTCAGTGAAGACTATGCAAATAAATAATATTTATTTATATAGTTTTATTTTACATTTGATTATGAATACAGTTTCTAAAAAAGTAGCGTGCAACCTGAAAATGTATGGAGAAAAAAACTCGGCCAGACGAATCAGTAAACTCCGGCAGAGCAGTAGTTTGTTGAATGGTGTCTAAGCACATTGTTTATTGAACAAAGTTTGTGTCTTTGTTCTATTGTAATTTATACACGGAAGTAAGACAATTCTGCAGTATTGCAATTGTAATTTGAAGATTATCTGTAGAAAAGATTTGTTTTGGCTACAAGAGCACTAAAGAATGAGCTGAACCCCAGTTTTCAGGAAGGATATTCCAGTTTGAGCAGATATGAAAAGTTCTACCTCCTTTAGACTTTGCTATCCTTGTACTACCAAGAGTCAAGTTGGATTGTTGTGTAAGATATTTTTGGCTTTTAGGCAAGTTAATATTTGTGAGTTAATAAAATATGGTATAGATGGTTAGGACTCTAGCCGCAGATTTGTACTATCTGTAGCTTGTTTATATGCAGACCACCTAGCATGATAATAGTTGATATATCTGATCGATAACATACTCCCGAATATGTCGTATAATTTGAGGTATCGGCAAATATCGTATCGTATCGCTGGGTATGAGAATCGATATCGAATCGTGACGAACCATCCGATTTACACCCCTAGTGTTCAATTGAACTTTAAAGGAAAACTAGCTTTTTGATCATTGTGAGCGGAGGGCATTGTCAGTGCACATAGGTCTGTTATTTAGCTGTGAATGTTCTGTTGGTTTTGACATTGATGCAAAATTCTTAGCAGATATGTTACATTGAACTTCTGTACTTATCAGTTTCTTTGTGTTTAGATGTGCGGAAAGACATTATGATACTACCAAATTTAACTGCAGAGGTATGATACTTGGATTGCATAAATCTGCCATTTACATATGGTTTTGTAAATATGATTTCAGTTTTTGTGTGGTAATGATGAAGGTCTTGAACCTTTTTATTTTTCTCTTGCAGTGGCACAGTATCCGTTTGAGGATCACAATCCTCCTCAGCTAGAACTCATTAAACCTTTCTGTGAAGATCTGGATAAGTGGCTCAGTGAAAATGACAATCATGTGGCTGCCATTCACTGCAAAGCTGGAAAGGGACGTACGGGTGTCATGATATGTGCGTACTTGTTACACCGAGGCAAATTCAAAAAAGCACAAGAGGCTCTGGACTTCTATGGGGAAGTTAGAACCAGAGACAAGAAGGTGATGTATATATTTTTGCTTTGTGTTTTCTTTCAAGTTGTGAATTTTAAGTTTTTGTATAGAGATGTTAATCACAAGGTTCAATTTTAAAAGTCCACACTGATGTAGGCAGGTATATTACTATCATGATAGTAATATTATAGTTAAATGTGTTTCGAACCTGTCAAGCCATGTCTGTCCTTCTCTTCTGTGGAGTGCACAAGTACCCATCCACTTTTTCGGTGGCCTTTGATCCAGAAGTATTTTTCCCATTCATTTTTCCCTTAGAGAATACATTTTAAAAAAGTATTTGCAAAAGAGTTGTATGCCATGAATCAAACCAACCAGCTATGAGGTGAATCAACCTTACAAACATAGATTTGAATATCGAACAAAAAGGCAAAGGTACAAGACTGTGTACTTTATTGAGGGGAAATAACTACAATCCTATGAAGCATTGCAAATGACTGATGGAGAAATATAAAATTATTGATTTAAAAGATGGTGATTTACAGAAAAAATATTTTACATTTATTGCAAAATTTGTATAAAATGTATACATTTGTAAATTGTATACATTTATATTTATTTGTATAAAAATGTATATATTTGTATACAAAAATATTGAATCTGTTTGAGAGCTTAGGGAGACTGACTATTACGTCTTCCACAGTGCTTCATGTGTGGCTGGGTGCTATGTAGCCCTTGGGCACGGTTTGCTTGTTTCGATTCTCTGATTGGTTGAGATTACTTGGCAGTATCATGGGTCATGTAGTTTGTTTAAACCAGGAATTCTGTTAAATGATAACTAAAAAAATAATTTAGAATAATGTGAGCTGATGATTAATTAATTACCAATTAACAACCTTGTAGATGACTTTTAAAGGTTTGTGAGTAATTGTTAAAAATAAATTTCCCTTTGGAGTAAAGGGGTGGGATGTTTACTTCTGGAACCCCACTGCTGCACCGTTTTATGGAAGTATGATGCAAATGTGTTGTGTTGTTGAGGCCAAGGAGGAGACGTTTGCATTAACACTGCAGGTTTGCCGTTTCACAGGGAGTGACTATTCCTAGTCAGAGGCGATATGTGTACTACTATAGCTACCTTCTGAAGAACAAGCTGGAGTACAAACCGGTGGCCTTGCTGTTTCACAAGATGGTGTTTGAGACCGTGCCTATGTTCAGTGGAGGGACCTGCAGTAAGTGAGCTCTTTCCTTTTCTTTTTTTGTTCTTTCTGACACTTGTTTATGCTTTGTACTGTCATCTGTTTCGGTGCTATTCAATCTCATGTGCTCCGATGAGACACATTGGTGTTCACACCTGGTATTACATTTACATGTATGCATTTAGCAGATGCTTTTATCCAAAGCGACTTACAGTGCAGTCAGGCTATACATTTTTTATTTTTTTTTTATCAGTATGTGTGTTCCCTGGGAATTGAACCCACAATTATTTACGCTGCTAACACAATGCTCTACCACTGAGCCACAGGAACACTATTACTTGTATCTTGCATGTGTATTCTGTGACAAGTATGGACTTTTCCAACTTGTGATTGGGCATTATTTTCTTTTAGAGTTACGTGTAATCCGGTAATGTTTAAAACTTCATTTTAAGTTGGTGGATAGGTGAGTTGGAGGCCCTTGAAAACATTAGTATTTACCATACAAATGCAACGTGGGCACATGCATTTCTAACTTCTGTCAGTTTCACATAGGATGTGACAGTCACAAAGTTCTGGGTCTGTTTCAGTAAGATGCACATAGTAAATCACACCCAAGTTAAACCGTCTCTATTCTATTGCCCAGCTCTAAACCTCTTAATTTGCACAATTGGGCATTAAGGCATTACTAACATTAACATCATGAATTTCTGTAGCGCTTCTGTGAAAGATTTTGTCCTCCATTTATATGTGAATTTTAGCACCAGACATTAATACCAGGTGTACACAGAGTCTCTGTAACTGGAAATCAAGTCTCTCACCTACCCCCACACTTCTTCATCTTAACTGTGCTGAGAGACTGCTTTCACACGCAGTGTTCACGACTGCTTGCGGCTTTCCTTTTTGCTTCAACTGCTGTAAATTCTTCCCTACAAATTCAAACTCCTGCCTTTTTCTATGCACCTAGACGTTTAACCTTTATCCAGATCGACCTAATGTACTTCCAGGAGTTTTATATGTGCTTTAGCCACTTAGTCTTGATGTCTTCAAAGAAAAGTGGCTGGAATGTGTAAAGATTTTCCAGGCCTATTCTTTACCTGGAGTGCGAGTTTGTCCAGTGGTGCTGTAGCATCCATGTCTCTCTGTCTCTGACTGTACCTCCTCCGGGCCCTATTCTGAACACACTCTTGGTGACACTGACCAAGCCTGGATCATTCATAATGCTTTAGACAACCTGCTGTGTGAAATCTGAACTTTATCCTCCATTATATTTTTGTACTTGTATGATTGTCTGTTATGTGAGAATTTTATTTATAATTTTTTTTTTTTTTTTTATATATATAAGAGTGTACCTCATCGCCGAAGGGCTTCCCAGTGGTGTTGCACTTAGGGTTGTAACGATATACCGGTATGACGATATACCATGATATAAACACGTATGATTATCATACCGTGTACATTTGCTTATCTATGGTATTGGGATAAAATAAAAGACACAAAATCTCACCTGCGCCTAGGCAATAACTTACCAATTTTAATTTATATTTCGACGTGGTATAGAGATTAGAGATAACTGCCTCTGTCTCTGATGTTGTCTCCGTTGTACAAGTGGGTGGACCAAGAGAACAGTTAAGTATGGGAATAACGTTATTTTGAATATAGAAAAGACGAATGCTTATTTGTCCTCGAGGATAGACAAAGTTTGCAAAAAGAAAAAAGAGGAAACGCATTGAACATGTTTACCTATATTTCAGAACACCATCCCTCTGATCCCATCCCATTTATAACTTAAGGTTAAAGCCTTATGATTTCCGTGATGCGGAGTGAATCCCAGAATACATTCATGACAAATGAATTTACAATGCAGATGTCACATACATTCGATTTTATAGATTGATTAATAAATCCGAAACAGAGCTGTCAAATCACTGCATGGTCTGGTGTCTGTGATTATTAAAGGGCAAAAACACTGCTATATAAATATATCTGTTTGTTTTTCGTGTCTCTCTGTGAATGAGCGGCGTTGTCGTGTACTACTTACTCAAGTATGCGCGCTGGTGCTGCTCATAGTGTTTAACAGCGACTGCTCTCTCACTATAGGAGTACAAACACTGAGAGCCTCACTGACACTGAGAGAACAATTAATAATCCTTTCATTTTATTTGAGAACCATTGTCAAAAATACTGACATGCAAAGCTCTTCACTACAACCCGTCAAAATAAAAGTCTGCTTTTATTCGAAGAAATTGACAGAAATTGCGACTGTACTATAATGTAGCCTACTTCTAAAATAATAATATTTTATAGAAACATTTAAGAAATATCATTTCCCCCGTAATTTTTATTTAGTAAATCTCTGTTGTGCAGCCCTTAACGAAATCATAAAAGGATAAAAGTTATGTTCATTTAATTACCGTTTTTTAAAACCGTAATTAAATTGTTAAAGCTTTGTGCATTAATTTCATTACCACCATTTTTGATAGGATATTTGAATTATATCATAAAAGTACAGAATCCAGAAAAATTAAGTCAAACCAGAATTTATGAATTAGTAATGATGAATATAAGTTGTTAAACTAATATATAATCAATGATTAAATGTACATGATTGTTTTTTATTAATGAAATTTGAATAAACACATGCTTCGAAACATTTGTTCAACCAAAAAAATACCTGTTTTAATTGTTTGATACAGTGAAACCGTGATATTTTCTGAGACTATTATCATACCGTGAAAATCTCATACCGTTACAACTATAGTTTCCTCCATAGAGTCTTTGATGGCCATTAATATTTTAGTTCAGCCCAGTCCAGCTCTGTGTGTTGCATGAGTGAGTGTGTTTTAGCTCTATTTAAACGTTTCTTCCCCTCATAGTGCCCTTGCTCTTGCTCTTGCTCTGGCCAGGCCACTGGACAGTCTTTAATCTCCTTCTTTTTCTCCAAGGGGATTCTGCTGTAAAAAGCAAGAGTGACCAGATTCCGCATGGGTTCAGAAAAACCAATTGGCATTGGGGTAACATCAGCTTTTTCTAAAATGTTTCTCATTTTCAGTTCTGTTAGCCTAGCCAGTGTTGCTCTGTAAAATGTGTTTGCCATGTACAAGCAAAAGCCCCTAGCGCCACTTTTTTGGGTGGACGTTTGTAATGACTCATCTGAGGGAGATGGGAAGCGTGGTCCAGGGTCAGCTTTTCTCAGAATAGGGCCCTTAGTGTGCCACTGTTATTTTGTCTCTTCTGTTTCAATATTTCTGCTGTTTCTATCCTGTTGTTTTCCTCTATGCTTTTCTTCTGTTTTATGCTAACAGATATGCATAAGCTCACATTTTGTTTGGCGCACAAGGCTGGTAGAGCAATTACACATTGTTTTATTTTGCAGATCCTCAGTTTGTGGTGCACCAGCTGAAGGTGAAAATCCACACGTCCAACCCAGTTCACACAAGGCGAGAGGAGAAGTACATGTACTTTGATTTTCCGCAGCCGCTGCCTGTGTGTGGAGACATCAAGGTGGAGTTCTTCCACAAGCAGAACAAGATGATGAAAAAGGTACTCTTACAAATCAGTATTGCTTTACTTTATTGCTGCATAGTAGTAAATGTAATGTTGTAATGTTAGTTAAGAGTGAGGATTAAGATACATTTTTACTTCAGTATTTCATGAAGGTTTTTTTAGGGATGGAATTTTGTGGTAAGAGTCAGCCATATGTCCTAAATCTGACCACAGTATGAATAATTTATATCATGGTATCAGTATAGATCACAATATAGTGCTTATTATGCTTGAAATTCAACCTAAATTTTGTTTTACTATATGGAATATAATGCCATGTATTATGCTTTATAAAAATATATATAAATTGTTTAGATGATTTAGTGATTAATGTGCTCTAAATGCTACAAATGGAGGGAAATTAAAATGAATAAGTAAAAATCAGTTACTTGATCTCAATTTATTACAATTACTTTTATTTTTAACTTGGAGCAAAAGATAAGATTATTCATGACAAATGAGTAAGTCTGGCATCAGCATCAAAATGGCTTCTACCAGGGTTGGGCGGTATGAAAAAATCTTAATCACAGTAATGATATATCATTATGTAGTTATTTTGTCTGGACATCGAGTTAAATGTATTATATACTACATAACCATATGGTAATATCTTTTTTTTGCAATTATATATTGACTTAAATACTTTAATGAAAGGGATGGGTGTAAACCACAGGCTGTATCTGAGATTATTAATTATGTTTTTAAGTCTCTTGTCAGAACAGATATTAAAAGGAAAAACTCTAAACTGCTCCGTGTGGATTATAAGGCTATTATAAACATTAACATCATTAATTTATTCTAAAGCCGCTTTGAAGTAACGTGTATTGTGAAAACGATATACAAATAAAAACTTGAGTTCTAAAATGAAGCTTTATTTTATAAAATGATTTGTTTTGTTAACCAGGATAAGATGTTTCACTTCTGGGTGAACACCTTCTTCATCCCTGGACCAGAGGAAAGCTCGGAGAAGGTTGAAAACGGAGGTTTAGTGAAGGAACTTGATGGGATCCAAACCACGGAACGAGGAGAGAATGACAAGGATTATCTAATCATGACTTTAACCAAGAACAACTTGGATAAAGCCAATAAGGATAAAGCCAACAGATACTTCTCTCCAAACTTCAAGGTGTGTTAAGCACTTTTGCTCATCGCCTTCCAATTGCTGTTCATTAAGGTGTTAAACTGGTGGTAGGCTCATCCAAAGGTTTAATGTTCCAAGCTACAAATGTTTAAATGGCTAAATTGTGCTTTGTTCCCCTATTAGGTGAAGCTGTACTTCACAAAACCAGTGGAGGAACCATCCAACTCGGAGGCCAGCACTTCTACATCTGTAACACCGGATGTTAGCGATAATGAACCGGACCATTACCGGTATTCAGACACAACAGACTCGGACCCTGAAAATGAACAGTATGATGAAGAACAGATTACTAAAGTTTGAAATATTTTTATGGGAAGAAAAAAGAAACCATACGTAATAGTTGTATAAAGGAGAAAACTTGAATAAGAACTGAAAGCAAGTACTTTTTTTTTTCACCTTTTTTTTTTTTTTTTTTTTTTAAGCAGAATTAGGACACGTCACACAAATGCCACCAGTTGTAGGGACAAAAATGCTGACCAATTTTTCTTTTGTTCATTCACCCTGCTCCATGAAGTATCAACACTGATGTTCCATGGAAAACAGCATCAGTAGCTATTATGTAAATACATGTTCATGCCGTAACACGAGAAAGGAAACCCAGTCAGGATGGGAGATCGTTTATGGGAGAAATTCAGTGGAGTTGGAAATTCGCTGCTTCATCAACCTGTTGAAACCTAGGCCAGTGCTTTAATCAACATTCATGCCCCCATGTCTGTCCTTCACTAGTCTGTCCTACCTACTGTGAAAGCTTCTCATGCTGCTGGAAGGCCACCACGTGTCAGTCGGGCTCTGCTGTGCAGTGGAAACTGCGTCTCTTGCCATTTTTTTGTCTGCTTTCGTCATTATTACTACTACTAGAATGGAGGTGGTAATGATTCTACTAAACTACACGACACCTTGGCAGAAAACACAACGTATAGCTCCACCATGTATTATTATTTCTTTTTTTTAATGCAAATATACATACAACACAACAGGGAAACCAGTGTTGCAATAATGTTGATCGAAGGTGTGCATGTTATTGGAATCACTTTCCATGTTGTCGAATAAATAGTATACAATGTTTTTCTAAAAAAAAGGTTTCTAAAGTCATTTACAGTTTGAGTGTTTTTGGGAAGAAGAAAACCACTCTTTCTTCTGCAGATGGGATATTAATCTATAAACAGACATTCTGTGACACTTCATTGATATAATTTAAAAGTTTCCCTTCAAAATTGGCACTTGTTTAAATCAGCTCTCACAGAAAGCTTTTGTTTTCTGTTTCACTTAAAGGGTCACGCTTTGAGCTCAAGGTAGCGTCAGTCCTAAAATTTCTCTTCAGTGTGTTGTGGGATACGGATCAATCACTCTGTGGCCACGGTTCACTACAGCGATCTCTGGTCAGAACGGGTTTGATGGTGTACAGCATCTCGTGTAATGCATGTCAACATGGAGAAGCCCTTTTCTGAATGTATCAACCTTGGATGCAAGTTTTAATTAGATTTCAACAGCGTTTACATTGTTTTTCGTTCTTCCTGGCTGTGTCAGACATCAGATCTTTGGCTCCCTACAACATGTTTGTAGCCTTATCGTGCATGATCTAATGAAATCTGGATCATTTATCTAGCAATGGTGCTTGCTAAAGTAAACTCAATGTATAGAACAGTCATTTTGAAGTAAAGAACCTCATGGTGCAAGCATTCAAATGCACTGCGGTGCGTTAGTTTCTAACAATTTGATGTCCCTCACGAGCTAGTTCTGTTTTTTTTGTTGTATTAAACGGGCCTCGTTCCCTTTGGAATGAGCGTAGTGCAGCTATGGATTTTACACAGTCGTGTGCTTGCTTCAGAAATATTAAAGCCCTATATATGAGAATATTTAAATGTATAATTTTCTTTTAAGCATGCCAAATCTTTTTTAACATCTGGCTGATGTGGCCAGACCAAATAAAAAAGACTTTCTCAGTCTCTTGGGCAAGAATCTTCACTAAGGGTAGTGAGTAAGCTGCCTTTCTCGTACTGTTAATGTTCAGGCTTCACTCTTCTGCACACCGTACATCTCGCCTTCGTTTAGAGAAAGAATACGTTTCCCTGACACGAGGAAGAGACTGGGCCTTCCTTTATGAGATTGTACACTAACCAATCCAGGAATAAAAGCAAGCCTATCAAGGATTCTCATTTTGTTTACATTTTATCACATCACTGAAAACCTGCCAAAATTAAGCTTAATAATTGTGTTATGATTTTCATTGTGCTCAGAGGAGGAGGCAGGGCCCACGGGAGGTATTCTTTGCCTTACTTGAAGTTGACAATGCTTACTCGTCTACAGCTTTGATACCTACCATTCTGCCCAAGCACTGACTTATTTAAAGCTACTATAATAGAGCAACATATTGTACTAGACATTTGCACTGTTACAGGTCTTTGCAGGGTTTCAGTCAGCGGTCCACAGTATTGTTTTAGTTTTATTGTCATTTTTGTTTTCTGGAAATGCTTTCCAGCAATCAAAAGTAGTAGAGTAGAGGTGAACTGAAAGACGTTAATATTGTCTCTGTGCATCCCAATAGAATCAAATGTGTTTTTATTGACTGAATTTTTTTCTTTTTTTAAAGAAAGCATAAAATAGAAAAAAAATGAATAAAGCGACTATTTATGAAAGTATTCGTTGACATTTTGGCAATGACCCTCTGCAGGTATTTCCCAGAGTCCCTCTACGTGTATGTTGATGTGTTTAAAATGTTTAGCGGTTTAACGTGTGACTACTGAAGAGTATCACATGATGGACTTGAATTTAAAGCGATAGTTCACCTAAATTACTCACCCTAGCGTCTTTCCAAACCTGTATGATCAAAACGAAGAGATTTCAGATGTTTTTGTCCACAATGAAAGTCAGTTAGGTTCCACCAATTATATGGACAAATACAGGTTTGGAACAACACTCTGTAAAAATGGAGTATATTTGACAAGAAAATACCATTTTAGTCTTTATGCTGAATTTCAAATTTAATTGTTACGTGCCATTTCTTAGTAGTTATTTATGATATTCACTAGCAATTTCACCACCAGATTTTTTTAGTGCATGAGGGGGGTGAGTAAATGAATGTTCATTTTTAGGTGAACTATCCTTTTAAGCCTCAGATCGTCTCTGCGAGGAGACACATCCCTTGACAATTTAGCCACAGTACCTTTATACGCAGCCCCTCAGACATCTTGTACGTGGCACGGGTGTGTGGAGCTCACAGGCAGCATGAAAAATTAATTTCCAGCTTTAACGAAAAACAAAACGTCTTCAAAGGTGCCAGTGTATATGTTTCACGTCACACTTTCTTAGCTGATTTGTGCAATATGTTGTTATGATGCCTGTGGTTGCCACAAAGTGCCTCTCGTTTACAGTTAAAGAAAAGTACTTGCTTTAAAAACTGTCGTAGGACATCGTGTCATGCATGCAGACGGTTGGATGGGTAGATGGGGTGGTACTGTGCACTAAATCGTCCAGCTAGACTTGCAGCAGGGGGCCCTTTGGACTTCGGCCATGCTCCATTAGAAATCATTCTTCTCCCAGAGGGTTTTTACGTTCACGTAATGTAAACGCAGTATATTTTCAGTCTCTTAAGAAAACAGCCTTACTCCGTTTCAGCCTGTTCAGATACTATTGTGCTGTGCAACAGTTGCTCTGTGTAACGCTTATGCACTGAGAATACACAAACCAACCATGTATGAAATACTGTACAGGTAATCATGTTGCTCATACAAATCACATGTTTGTTTGTAATTGTATGTGTAAACTGCCCTTTATCTTAGTGTTATAAACTCCACATAAATCCAATAAAGTCTCATTCTTGTCAGTTTGTTGTTTTTGACAGCATTCGATATTTGTCGATCTGAATTCGTAGTTGCGTGGCATTGGGAGTTTTTTTTCTTAGCATTTATTGATAACCACAAAAAAATAATTTGACTCCCTCATTTTCAAGGTTATGCAGAACTTAGTGTATTCTTAACATTTTTCTTCCAAATTATTGTAAGTTTTAAAACTTAATTCCATTTCACAAGTTTAGTAAGTGATTCGTTCACACTAAAATAATGTTATCATATTGCATAAACCGTGTTTATTTGTACACTTACAAGCTGGCCCCATTCATTTCCATTGAAACCTAGATTGAGTTAATTTGCAAAAACATAACTCCAACAATAACTCCATTTGTAACAATTATTTTTCATTGTGCATTCCAATTAATCTCAATCAAACTGCAGTTGAGTTATTTTCATTAGGTTAAAAAATGAATTATACAGCTAACATAATAAAAAACTATTTGTTTTTGAAAACAAACCTTTTTTTAAAGAAAGGTTTAATTGTGGTCATCAAGAAAGGTTTAACAATAGCTGTCTATTGAGTATTTAACTTCGAATATTTCTTCAAGGAGCTCTAAATTGAGGCTATAATGTTCATATTCATAACCACAAATCATCAGTTTTCACTCAAGTACATGTATACTTGTTAATGAAATTATCTCACTCGTATGAAAATCCTATTGGGTAATCTAGTCTTGCTTTTTCTGGCCAAATGCATTAGTGTGAGACTGATTTACTTGAGTAGGCCGCATGGTTTTTGTTGCCAGATGCCCATTACAGCTCTAGTTCTGGCTGAACTCATGACTTCAGTCTCATGCTGAAGGTGCTTTTCATGTCAGCTGAGAAAAAATTCAGGAAAACTAATGTAGTTCTGTATTTTTTCCTCTCTCTCTTTCTCTTTAACTTCTCTAAAACTGCTCTTGGGGACTATTTAGATTTTCTCAACAGAACGAAGAAATATTTATAACCTTCTGTAAATAAACTGCCGTATGGGATACATCTTTGTGCCCAGAAAATAAACTTTGATTTTAAATATATCTCTATTAGGTTTAAAAAGAGATCCAAGTTAAAACCTCAAGCCGTACACTTTGTGTCTGGAGCCTGACTGGAGATCGGTTAATGTTAATGACCTCTGGTTTACCCTTCTACCCTGTTATCTATAAATAAAGGCCTCGCTGTCGGACCTCCAGGAGCCGCAGAGACGCTGCTTACATAACCTGCGTGCATGAATCTCACTAATTTCCAAGAGAAATTGGTTTAATGTACAGACTGATGAGCTTGTCGTCTTCACCGCTGATCTTTGATAGCGCCGTCTCTCCTGTTTGCAATAAATGTGGCGTGACAAACCCTTTTAAGAAGAAATCATTCCAATTTAGCATGTTATTATTCAAGGTCAAGGTTTGTATTCATCAGTTCATATTTTCTCTTCTTTAGGCTGAGATTTTATGCTATTTTAAAAACAATTTAATAGAGAATGCCCTTTAAATTTCACTAATGAGAATCTTTCACTCTTTCTGGAACACGTGACTAAAATAATCTGCTACTCCGAGATATACATCACATTATTACTGTACAGTAACTTTATTTGTCTTATAGCCTATTAGCACATTTTATCTGGTTTAATACTACTACTACTATTAATAATAATAATATGATAACAAATACAATGCACTGCTTTTTTTAAACTCTTCTATTCTGAATACAACAGAACACTGCAAGTTTTTTCTTGATCAGTATTTTTGTTTTGTTTACCAATAAAACATATCTAAACCATTAAACAAGTTTCTTTTTTTGGATAAAATATTTGAATTTGCATAATATACATGCTTTTAGAGTATTCACCTGGTTGAACTTGTCCTACCCCAATGGCAAAATGCTTTTGTCTTGTTTTAAGCATAATAATAATATTAATAATAATAATAAAAGTACTCTTACTACTATTAGTAATAAAAAAGATCATAGGAATAATAATCTTAATTCAAGATCCGTTCTCAGATTGTATTCATTTATAATTTATTTATTTTGACAAAATATTATTTTTCCCCTTATTATTAATAATACAAACCAATACAATAAGTTCAATGACATTTTTATTTATGACATTTTATAATTTGACCTCATGAGGTGGGACAGGAAATTTTTACTCTGTAAGAGGGGACAAACAGTACTATTCATTTTAATTCGGGGTTAAATAACGGATTGTGGTCTAACATATCAAATAATTATCAGAACAAAGTAACATTTGTGCTTTTAATGCTTTAACAAAAGTAATGGGATACAATTTGTGGCCATGTTGTGTAATACATAGTCTGCTTTGTCCTGTGGCTGATGGGGGGAGACGGCAGTGACCCAGGACACACTCAGCTCAGGTCAGAAATCAAAAGGAGAAGTAAATGTTTCAACACCGCCTCCCCTTTCCACATTCACAGTGTGACCATGTCATGATGGCCATTATCTGTCATGCTTGACAATCTCGTGAGGAATCTCACTGTTACACTTTCGCTTTTATTTCTCTCTTTCTCAGACACATACCTGCATTGTTTTGTGTTTTTACACATACAGTACATTCATGTCATTTGATGCTCAGGACCCTTGAAAACAAAAAAATGGCATGAACATTAGGAATTTTATAAGCGGCGGTTACTTAAGTCATATTTATAAACATGTTAAACAGGCAGGCCTGATGGTAGGGCTGGTTCTGCGGTATGTTTTCCACCCGTGGCCCTGATCATCAGATGTAACAGATGGATTTGAAGTCCTGTTTTTCTTTTCAGTGAAGTTGACTGAAGCTCAGGGCTGTGCCACAGTTACCTAACAACACCAGCAGCATGGTAACTCCCCAAGAGGAGCATGACATAACCGCCTCCCACATGCTCAGCTACAGAGAGGAAAAAAACGCTGCTCTTTGGGAACTGGGGAAAGTCTGCTTAAATAGAAAGTGTGAAAAATCATGCCCTTTCTTGGAGTTAAGGAACATGGTAAAAAAATCTTGCTGGATCTTTGAATCTTTCCACATTAGATTTGCAAGACAGCTGCAAATAAAAGAATGAAACAGAATTGACTCTTTCCAGCCTGTCACAAGCATCTCATTTTGAGATGTGCTGTCGGAAAATCTTGCATAAGCCATATTTACTTCAGTGTCTTCCAGCACGAAGACCAGCGTCAGACGGTGTTTGTACGTACAGCATGCTGCGGTCAGGTCTCACATATGAAACTGTGACATACCAATACACAACCCTCCCATTCAGAATACTCCAGAACACTGCCATTTTTTCTTTGATCAGTATTTTTTTTTTTCAATAAAAACATTAAAAAAATTAAAGCAAGAACATTTCCCCCTAAAGTATTTGTATTTTGCACAATATACTTGTTTTCAGAAAATGTATCTTATACTACGGTCATTTGTCTCACTCCGCTGTTTTTGTTTTAAGCATAATAATAATAATATTAATAATTATTATTATTGTTAGTAGTAGCATAATAACAACAACACTAATAATTATCATCACCTTCTTCTTTATCATAATCATAATCATCATTGTCATAATCATCATCATCATCATCATCCTCATAATTTAAATATAAATTTGATCATACAAATTTGTGTATGTTGTTTTAGAGCAGTTAAAATTTGGTTATTTGAGTACAATTCTCTCATACTGACCACTGGATGTTCAACATGGCACCTCATGTCAATTAACTCTCTGAGGATTTGAGAATTAGAATTGTTACTCTCAACAAAGATGGCCTAGGGCTAGGCTATAAGAAGTTTGGTAACAGCCTGAGAACTGAGTTACAGTACAGTGGCCAGGGTCATACAGAGGTTTTAAAAGACGTGTTTCACTCGGAAGAGGCCTCGCAAGGGTCGATCAAAGAAGTTGATTCCTTGTGCTGTGCGTCAGGTGCAGAAGCTGGCTTCCAAAAACAGACGTATGAGTGCTGCCAGCATTGCTTTAGAGGTTGCAGAAGTGGACAGTCATCTTGTCAGTGCTCAGACCATAGGCCACACACTGCAACAAGTCGGTTTGCATGGCCGTCATCCCAGAAGGAAGCCTCTTCTGAAGCTGGCTCACAAAAAAGCCTGCAAACAGTTTGCTGAAGACAACCTGGCCAAGAGCATGAATTACTGGAACCATGTCATGTGGTCTGATGAGTCTAAAGTAAACTTGTTTGACTCAGATAGTGTCCAGCATGTGTGGTGACGCCCAGGTGAGGAATACCAAGAAAATTGTGCCTTGCATACAGTAAAGCATGGTGGTGGTAGTATTATGGTCTTGGGCTGCATGACTACTGCTGGTACTGGGGAGATGCGGTTCAGTGAGGGAAACATGGATTCCAACATATACTGTGACATTCTGAAGCAGAAGATGATACCCTCCCTTCAGAAACTGTTTTCCAACATAACAACCGCCGAGATGACAACTGCCTTGCTGCTGAAGGTGAAGGTGATGGAGTGGCCAAGTATGTTTCCAGACCTGAACCCTATTGAGCACATGTGGGGCATCCTCAAGCGGAAGGTGGAGAAGCACCATGTGTCGTCTTTATGGAGGGGTGGAAGAGGATGCCAGCAACAACCAGTGCAGCTCTGGGGAAATCCATGCCCTGGAGGATTAAGGCAGTGCTAGATAACAATGGTGCTCCTACTAAATATTGACACTTTGGACACAGTTTCGACATGTTCACTTAGGGTGTACTAATTTTTGTTGCCAGTTATTTGGAAAATAATGGTTATATGTTGAGTTATATTTAGAGGACCGTACATTTGTACTTCTATACAAGCTGCACATTGACTACTCTAAAATATATCCAAGTTTCATTTGTGCAGTATTGTCCCTTGAGAAATTATACTAAAACATTTGCTGAAATGTGAGGGTTGTACTTATGTGAGGGAGTAATTATCATCATAATTCAAGATATATTACATGCAGTGCTGTCAAATGAACAATCGTGATTAATCACATAAAATTAAAAGTTGTTGTTTACACAATTTATGTGTGTCTACTGTGTATATTTATTTTGTATATATAAAGACACACACATACAGTATATATTGAAAATATTTACGTTTATATTTATTTTAATATAATTTATAATACATAAAAATATATTTAATATATAAATCGAATATATAAATACTGCTGATTATTATTAGTTTATATTTATTTTTAATATAATTTATAATACATTATTATTAATAATAATAATAATAATTCAAGATATATTCTCTGAAAAAGTGACGTGACATGATACGACCAAGTATGGTGACCCATACTCGGAATTTGTGCTCTGCATTTAAATATAAAAGTTATTTAATATTTACAGGTGGATCTAAAAAATTATTTCAAAAAGTGAAACTTTCATATATTCTAGATTCATTACATAAAGTAAAACATTTCAAAAGCTTTTTTGTTTGTTTTAGTTTTGATGATTAGAGCTTACAGCTCATGGAAGTCAAAATATTTACATTTGAGTTTCAATAAATTACCATCCCTGCATCCCCTTGTTCTTTGAAACCACAATAATGGGGAACACTGCTGACTTGGCAAGGGTCCAGAAGACAATCATTGACACCCTTCACAAAGAGGGTAAGTCACAGAGGGTCATTACTGAAAGGGGTGGCAGTTCAAGGAGTGCTGTATCGAAGCATATTAAATGCAAAGTTGACTGGAAGGAAGAATTGGGTAGGAAAATGTGCACAAGCAACAGGGATGACGAGCTTGAGAATACTGTCAAGCAAAGCCGATTCAAACACTTGGGAGAGCTTCACAAGGAGTGAAAAGAAGCTGGAGTCAGTGCATCAAGAGTCACCACGCTCAGAGATCTTCAGGAAAAGGGTTACAAAACCACTTCTCAGGATCTTCATCTTCAGGAAAACCTGCTAAGGAGAAAAAGAACTCAGAAGCATCTTACTAAGGAGAAAAAGAACTCGCTCAGTGGTCCAAAGTCCTCTTTTCAGATAAAAGTAAATGTTGCATTTAATTTGTAAATCAAGGTCTCAGAGTCTGGAGAAAGAGTGGAGAGGAACAGAATCCATGTTGCTTGAAGTCCAGTTTGAAGTTTCCGAAGTCAGTGATGATTTGGGCTGCCATGTCATCTGTTGGTGTTGGTCCATTGTGTTTTATCAAGTCCAAAGTCAATGAATCCGTCTACCAGGAGATTTTGGAGCACTTTATGCTTCCATCTGCTGACACGCTTTATGGAGATGCTGATTTCCTTTTCCAGCAGGACTTTAGCACCTGCCCACACTGCCAACTGTGCTTGAACCACTTCCAAGTGGTTCAAGAGAAAGATGCTGACTATGATATTCAGCAGAGCACACTGTGCCACACATCACTTGATTAAAGGAGCCCCGGGCCAGCCAACACTGTTCTGTTGTGCTTTTTTTTATTGGTCTGACTAATATTTGAGATACTGGATTTTTGAACTGTAAGCCCATAGGACAAACAAACAAAAACATGGAATCATGTAATTTATAAATATGTTTCACTTTTTGGTAAAAATTTTTAAAATATTTTCTATTTTTTTTTAGAAGAGATAACTATATCTATCTATCTACACTTAAAAAAGTTAAATAAAACCCATGAGAAACAGTCGATCTGATAAAGCAACAATAACCGAACAGGCCAGACGTAACAATAAAGCTGAAGGCTCAATAGTGCCTCAGCAGAGCAGGAATACACAGGCTGATCGCTCCCATGTCACATTTCCACACATCGGCGCTTGTCACTGATCTGTTCCTCTGCTGCAGAGGCGAGGAATGTGGCAGAAGAGCTAAACATTCTGCTAATGGCGGCGCGAGGAGCAGGAAGCCCGGCCAAGCGGAGGATGATCGGAGAGAACTGATTCAGGAAAGCAGCATAAACTGGCCGCGTTCTGAGGTCCTGCGCCGACAGCTTGCTGGTTTGTTTACTTTAAAGACCTCTGTTGTTCCACTTTAAAAAATTGAATCCCTGTGCCTGTAAACCCTCTTCTGTTGTGCATCGACATCCATGAAGTTTTTTTAAAGAAACACATTGCTCCTCCATCCCTGTACCTACCCTCTTCAGTTTGCCTAGCCAAATAAATATTCTAATATTTTGAGATACTGGATTTCAACACTTGACTTTCATGAGCTGTAAGCTCACCGCCAGACCACTAATGTTCACCTCCAACTCCATCAAAAGGGCTGTGTTAGGCTCTACTCTCTCTACAAACTGCGTGTCCTCAAACAAAAACTGATGATACTGTGGTTCTGGGCCCTTTGGAATGTTTTACTGTCTCTCTTTGAGCAAAACCCAAGACATGTAATTCAGGAAGAGACAGCAGCAGCCCTAATAAATACATGAAAGTTTCACTTTTTGAAATAAGTCAAGAAAGCCAGGCAAAAAAAATAAAAAATAATGAAAACTTTCTATTCACGATATTCTAATTTTTTTTAGATGCACCTGTATATGACTATAACTATGCAAAGCAACTGTTAAAATAATATAACTATATTTCTGTTTACTATGGCAAGCGCTCAGGAGCACAATGGCAAAAACTACTGAGGAGGAGTTTCTTAAAAAATACTCCACAGGATCATTTAATAAACTGTAAACACACCCATTATTCTCCATTAACTGCTGCTATAAAACCCAGCACATTCTCTTGCTGGGTAAAATATGCCATCTTACTCATTTTATTTTACTATTTGCTCCTTTTTCATTCTCACTATATTTATAAACCCAGCAATTGGGTTGTTTTCAATCAATAGGGACAAATAATAAAGCAGTAACCCAACCACTGGGTCAAAACAACCAATTGCTGAGTTTTATGTAACCCAGCATTTTTTAGACCTATCCATCTATCTATCTATCTATCTATCTATCTATCTATCTATCTATCTATCAAGTAAGTATATATTACTTTTTTAGAGTAAGTATATCTTGTTTTAAGGATGTTTAGTTATTTGATTGGAAAACCCTTCTTTGTTTTTTGTTTGTTTGTTTTTTGGTGAACCACACATTCATCTATGACATATGATGCCTTGTGGAGGACTCGAACAAGAGGGCAATAAATTATATGATCTGGCTTCTCATCCACAGCTCTGGAAACAGGCATGAGACAGAGAAGCCAGGTATGGCCACTGGCCTGAGCATAATGGAGTGTGTCTTGGCCGGCTGGATGGCTGAAGTGGAGGGTCTGCTGACAGACAGACAGGTGGGCCTTGTTCTTCTCCGTCTCCAGCCAAGACATTGCACAGTCATCAGCACTTCCACTGCCAAAATGACTGAGCTCAGAAAGACCTCTCAGTCTGTCTGGCACCTCTGTCATTACAAAGAGTCATGAATAATAAGAAGTAATCTCAGTTTTATCTATGGATAGTCTAAATAGTTGCATGGGTAAACAAACACTCACATGCAGATAATTGTGATGTATACCAGTGCAAGACAGCAATAATAGTGACTAAACCAGAGTGAGCCTAAAGTCAAGCAAAGCTCCTGAATGCAACTCATCAGATGGTGAATGAGGAGCTTACTCATCTCTAACAGAGGGTAAGTGTGATTCACCACAGGTCAGTCAGTTCATATTAATTGGAGAACAGGAGTAATCATAAGACCTTTTGGTTTTTGCTTATTTATTCAGAAAATGTGTCTAAAATGTGAAATTATGCCTTAAATTACATATAATCTCAATAGTGTTCAAAAGTTTGGAATCATCAAAGTATGGATAGATAGATAGATAGATAGATAGATAGATAGATAGATAGATAGATAGATAGATAGATAGATAGATAGATAGATAGATAGATAGATAGATAGATAGATAGATAGATAGATAGATAGATAGATAGATAGATAGATAGATAGATAGATAGATAGATAGATAGATAGATAGATAGATAGATAGATAGATAGATAGATAGAGAGAGATTTGGAGAGTAATTAAGTCTTTTATTAATCAGGGATGTATTAAATTGATCACTTTTACATTGTGTAGTTTTTGTCAAATAAAAAAGTGTACTTAAGAAACTTCAAAAATCATTTAAGTACATTACATTTAAACAGTAGTGTACGTACAGTATAGCGAATTAAGGAAGATATTTGACATAAAAAATGCGCAATAATGTTTTTGTATTTTTCTATTGGAGCCATTCATTTCAAAGGATATATAGAGCTTATTGTGCTAATATAGAGTTGGATTGTGCTAATGAAAACAGTGTACAACGTGTCCAGTTATTAATAGAGGAAGAAATAGGAAATGATAAGTGCATGCACTTTTTGCTTCATTTTGAGCATTTTCTTATGGATCATTAATATGTCAGGGAATATAATCTCCACTGACTGATTTTTAGCAAGTTTAGTGTTCACAATATATCTTGGCTGCTCCTATGCCACCACTGTTGGTCTGAATTGGTGACACTTGCCCTCAAATATTATTGTAGCCATCTGTAATGAATCAAGTTCTTCCCTTTCAAAAGTGCTGAGTACAAACTGAACATAATGTTCAGACTCTATTGTTTTGGCTTAATCTATCAAATAAACAGCTAGTCTGGGGTTATTGACAAAAATAAAAGTCATTGTTTGCTGAAGGCTAAGGTTGCGTGTGGTCTCAAAGTTGACGAAAAGCATTTTCTTTTGTATTTCATTAAATTGTTTGATTGTTACATCTGTTATATAATTACATTTATAACAGCAGTGCTTTGCTTTGGACTTCTCAATTCATGCAGCAAAAGCCGTAGATCAAATTTCCTCATCTGCACTCTTAAAAGTGATCTCTGTCTGAGAGGTTTGAGGCTGTCCTAGAAATATTTTAGAAGTTAATTCAATCTCTTTGCCATCTTTGTGGTCTATCTAATATGATACAGTTTAGTCATTTTTAAATAGAGAATCATGATATGAATGTCCTTACTAATAGCAACCAATACCTCTCAAGGTGTCTGTCTGAGGTCAGACTTTATTTAAGGTCCAATTCTCGCTATTAACACGACTTTTGCCTCAATAAACTCCTAATTTGCTGCTTATTAATGGTTAGTAAGGTATTTGTTAAGTTTAGGTATTTAGTAGGATTAGTGATGTAGAATATGGTCATGAAGCTTCATATGAGCTTTATAAATACTAATAAACAGCCAATATGTTAATTATAGACATGCTAATAAGCAACTAGTTAATAGTGAGAATTGGTCCCTATACTAACCCTCATGCCATTTTGAACCTGAATGACGTTCACTCATTTGTGGAATTTTTAATAATGCGCTGGTTGCTCTTTTCCATGCAAATGAAGCAATTACAATGAAAGTTTCCAGAAATGACACAAAATCACAAAAGTGGTCCACATGACTTGTTCAAGTCATCTGATGCCATTTAATAGCTATGATAGAAACAGGCTGAGAGTTGTCATAATTCATTTTAATGTTTCCCTCTAACAGCAATGGATCATTGAGTCAGTAGTTGAACTTGTGAACTGGATCAAACAGATTCCCAAACAAATCATTCATACCAGGCGTGCGTCCAAAATCACATACTTTCTAAAGGTACGTTTTCTATGGTATCAACGTGTGTATTAGCGTGACTTGGCATCAGTTGCGTTGCTAAACTGCCATTCACAAATCCTCTCTCGTGGCCTCTCGGAACTGTTAAATCTAAATTCATCTTTCTGAATTGTTAAAATATTGGATGCTGTTACAGTCTGGTGACTGCAGTGTACATCATTCGTTTTTAAAAGCTTAGCTTAAAGGCGTGCTATAAAGTAACTATTCTCAAAAATGGTTGTTGAGATAGTATACTTGGCCTAGTCACTCATTGGACATAAAGACCAGGCTACAATATTGTAACATCTGCTATGGGAGTGGATTCTTCTGAAGCCCATCTGGGAGAAGGTCCCTGCGGTCTCCAGAGCCTTGCTGGGAGAGATAGATGTCCTGGGCCAGCCTGTTTAGGGCTCACCCTGTGCCCTGAACTTAATGACCCTGTGGAGGTGAGGGGACATGCTACAGTCACTTTTTCCCCCCGTTAAGAAGCCAGAAGAGAGCAGACACAGAGTCGAAGCTTCCCCTGGGGTGCCCTACCGAAGCCTTTCAAGTTCTCCACAAGACTGCACTACGGACAACATGAACTGAGGATGTATAAAAATCTTTCTTCTTTCTCTTTTTATGAAGGAATGACCTTGCAGAAGCATTTGATCAAAAACTCTGTATGTGGATGGGAAAAAAACAAAGAAAGGGAAGATGAAAAAGAGACAAAGGATCCATATTTAAATACAAAGTTCACTGAACCCTCAATGAGTCAGTTGTTTTCTCTTCCTCGCCCCAAAGTCTTCAGAAATTCACTTCTTCCCACTGCTTGGGTGCTTAATCTATATTTACTCAAGCTACTTTAGATTTTTTCAGGTCCTGTTGCCTTATAAAAGTTTAGTCACTTCCTTCGATTTTAAAAGAGCCGTAAACAAATAGCAACACTTCTGCCACATGGGTTTACTGAATAACTTATTGATTAGATAAAAAAAGGCATAAAAGTAAACTTTCTCTCATATTGTACATGCAGCAGTACACATACCGCTCATGGTGAATTTAGCAGTACTTTAGTTAAAAAGTACAATTAAAATGTATTTTGTATAGCACTCTTCACACATTTTTTCAAAACAGCTATAGATACAGTGGGTACGGAAAGTATTCAGACCCCCTTAAATTTTTCACTCTTTGTTATATTGCAGCCATTTGCTAAAATCATTTAAGTTCATTTTTTCCTCATTAATGTACACACAGCACCCCATATTGACAGAAAAACAGAATTGTTGACATTTTTGCAGATTTATTAAAAAGAAAACTGAAATATCACATGGTCCTAAGTATTCAGACCCTTTGCTGTGACACTCATATATTTAACTCAGGTGCTGTCCATTTCTTCTGATCATCCTTGAGATGGTTCTACACCTTCATTTGAGTCCAGCTGTGTTTGATTATACTGCTTGGACTTGATTAGGAAAGCCACACACCTGTCTATGTAAGACTTACAGCTCACAGTGCATGTCAGAGCAAATGAGAATCATGAGGTCAAAGGAACTGCCTGAAGAGCTCAGAGACAGAATTGTGGCAAGGCACAGATCTGGCCAAGGTTACAAAAAAATTCTGCTGCACTTAAGGTTCCTAAGAGCACAGTGGCCTCCATACTCCTTAAATGGAAGACGTTTGGGACGACCAGAACCCTTCCTAGAGCTGGCCGTCCGGCCAAACTGAGCTGTCGGGGGAGAAGAGCCTTGGTGAGAGAGGTAAAGAAGAACCCAAAGATCACTGTGGCTGAGCTCCAGAGATGCATTCGGGAGATGGGAGAAAGTTGTAGAAAGTCAACCATCACTGCAGCCCTCCACCAGTCGGGGCTTTATGGCAGAGTGGCCCGACGGAAGCCTCTCCTCAGTGCAAGACACATGAAAGCCCGCATGGAGTTTGCTAAAAAACACCTGAAGGACTCCAAGATGGTGACAAATAAGATTCTCTGGTCTGATGAGACCAAGATAGAACTTGTGGGCCTTAATTCTAAGCGGTATGTGTGGAGAAAACCAGGCACTGCTCATCACCTGTCCAATACAGTCCCAACAGTGAAGCATGGTGGTGGCAGCATAAAGCTGTGGGTTTTTTTTTCAGCTGCAGGGACAGGACGACTGGTTGCAATCGAGGGAAAGATGAATGCGGCCAAGTACAGGGATATCCTGGACGAAAACCTTCTCCAGAGTGCTCAGGACCTCAGACTGGGCCGAAGGTTTACCTTCCAACAAGACAATGACCCTAAGCACACAGCTAAAATAACGAAGGAGTGGCTTCACAACAACTCCGTGACTGTTCTTGAATGGCCCAGCCAGAGCCTTGACTTAAACCCAATTGAGCATCTCTGGAGAGACCTAAAAATAGCTGTCCACCAACGTTTACCATCCAACCTGACAGAACTGGAGAGGATCTGCAAGGAGGAATGGCAGAGGATCCCCAAATCCAGGTGTGAAAACTTGTTGCATCTTTCCCAAAAAGACTCATGGCTGTATTAAATCAAAAGGGTGCTTCTACTAAATACTGAGCAAAGGGTCTGAATACTTAGGACCATGTGATATTTCAGTTTTTCTTTTTTAATAAATCTGCAAAAATGTCAACAATTCTGTGTTTTTCTGTCAATATGGGGTGCTGTGTGTACATTAATGAGGAAAAAAATGAACTTAAATGATTTTAGCAAATGGCTGCAATATAACAAAGAGTGAAAAATTTAAGGGGGTCTGAATACTTTCCGTACCCACTGTATATAGATTTGCTATATAGTATATATTGCTTTACATATACTGTATGCATATAACTATATAATAGCACAGCTATATATATATATATATATATATATATATATATATATATATATATGCATTTTGCGGTTATTTAAATTGCCAAACAACACTTGATGTGGTCTAGAGCCTGTAGCCTGGGCCGCAGAGCATTAACCTGGCCAGAAATCACACACAGAAGGCTGGAAACAAGACTGCCGTGCCGCCTTGCATCGATAGTGCTACACACCACCGCACACTCCCACAATCAGTTCCCACAATCAGTTAAAACAGTTGAAGAGGTCACTTTCTCTCATATAACACGCCCCCTTGCTCGCTGCACAGCTGTCTTTCGTTTGGATTAAGCCAAGAATAAAGCAGGAAGTGGAAATTAAACAAGGGCAGAGGGGGAAAAAACAACACTGATCATGTAAGTTATCAAGGATGGAGAAACCTGTATCCAACAACCCAGGGAGTGCGTGGGACATCAAAGGGGGGACATTTGGGTGGGACATTTTTATCTATGAAAATTATAATGAAATAAAAAAAACAACAAAAAAAAACCCAGAAGTGATCTTTCATTACACTGCTGCTTTCAGTCACTTTGAGGCTTGAATTTTGTATCCAGTCAAAGGGGTTTCTTGTAGACTTTTAGAGAGAATATACTTTTTTACAGTTTGACTAATTTGTCTCCTAACAATATCCTACAAATTAATGTCCAATAATTAATTTACATGAAGATAATTTTATTTTATGCAACAAACCAAAACATGTAATTTCCACCACATCTCAAGTTTGTTCTCACTAATTTCATAGCTAGGATTGTATGTGTCCTAAAGACAAAAAAAATGATAATCACTTTTTTGACAAATATATCTTAATTGGAGAAATGCACAAAACAAATATACTGTTTACAAGTAACATTTACCTTGATTTGCACATGTGATTTATGATGCACTTAGTATATTCTACGTTGGGCCATGGACATTTGAAAATTGGCGAAAAGCAAATCTATAATTTTCTGGGTTTTTTTTCTCCTAAACTGTATTTGTTTTACTAAGTAAGCATTCATTTTTTTATTATTCATTGACATATTGTATTTAATGCGATCTAACAAAAAAAGACTAAATGAAATGTTAGCCTGCTTTCTCATGTCCCCATGCTGCTGCTTGACATACAAATGGGAAAACATTTTGTACCACTTAAGTAAAGCCGTGATTATATATATATATATATATATATATATATATATATATATTCAATATTGTATATTCCAATAATTCAGACAGAATCTCTTCGCTTTCATCCTGCCTCCAGAAGTAATGAAAGAGGTCATGTCTGACGCACAGACTTCTGGAAATTACTGCAAAAAAGAAACCTTAATGTTAAAAGACTTCATAAATCAAAACTGAAGGATGTTTACATCTAAACATGGATCTGTTGCTGAGCTCATCTATCGGATTGGCTAGTTTTATTAAATGCAAAAAAGGAGGCATAATCGGAAACATGAACTATTTTGATAATTCTACATTCACTAGTTTGACCTAATAACGTAAATTCAGTGTGTTCTTCTTATTCTGCTCATTTGCTCTGTTTGCTTTGGCCCGGCTATCGCTGAAGGAAAAGGATATTTTTCCCCCCACAAATCCGAAGGAGGCCTGTATACTTGTGTGCTCTCCGCTCAGGCCAACGAGATGTTGGCCAACACTGCTTCTCTTGTTCTGCCTGTCTCTGTGTTACCAGAGGTCATGGGATGAGTCACACATGAAGGCCATGCATAGAAGCAACGCAGCAGACCTTTACAGCCTCTGCAGGTGGATAAATACCACAAAAAAGTCACGACGGAAAGATGTGTGTGTTTGTGTTGTAGTCTGCTTCAGACCATAAAGCACCATCAGAAACCGGAGGGTTCAACTGTTACAGACGGTAATGGGCCAGAACTTGTGCTGTTTATCTTCAAACTCCTAAATATTGATGTATTGTAAATAACCTTTTCCTACAACGCTCTTTAGAGGGGCCGTATGAGCTTTCAAACACTTTCTATTACAAATCATTTTAACCATTTGGTAACAAACTGTTTTAGCAGATATTCACACAGACATAATCAGCTAATATCTGATGTGTAAAGATTTGTTTGTTTGTTTATTAACAGGTTGTCTTTATCATCTCAGCAAACTTTTGTGAAAAGCATGTTTGTGCAATCCTTGTGTAAATTCCACTTGGTTTGATATTTTGTAAATAGGTGGGAGTCGTGGCCAAATGGATAGAGTCGGACTTGTAACCTGAAGGTCGTGGGTTCGAGTCTCAGGTCCGGCAGTCATTGTAGGCGGGGGGAGTGAATGTACAGCGCTCTCTCTCACCCTCAATACCATGACTGAGGTGCCCTTGAGCAAGGCACCAAACCCCCAACTGCTCCCCGGGCGCCGCAGCGTTGGCTGCTCACTGCTCCGGGTGTGTGTTCACGGTGTGTATGTTCACTACTGTGTGTGTGCACTTGGATGGGTTAAATGCAGAGCACTAATTCTGAGTATGGGTTACTATTCTTGGCCACACTTTACTTAATTTCACTAAATAAATAAATAATACACAAATTACAGTTAAACAGGTCATATACATATTTTAGCGCTGTATTACAATACTATTAATACAAAATTAATTTCTCAATATAATGCTAGTTGTAATAGCTTAAATTAATTACAATTAATTTATAAAATGTAAAATAATAAAACGTATTAATTGAGTTAACATCGATAAAAAAATTGTCTCAAATAGACACGCATGGATGAATAGCTGGCCAAAAAACGTTTTCTAAACTCTGAAACTTTATTTTTAGATAATAAAATTTAAAACATGTTCTTTCCACTCGTAAACATTAGAATAAACAGTTTTTTGTCTAGATGAGCAGTACATCCACCCAGCACTGAAGTAGTTTCAGATTAACAGAGCCGGATCTGTGCATGACTCTGTGCCCTTAAAACCAGGACGAACTGAAAGAACTCGGGTCCCGGCTGAACTCCAGCACTCCCCTGACAATTCATACAACCTCCCCGATCCATGTGTGTTTCGAAGTTCACTGCAAGTGCACCAAAAATAGAAAGAAACAGCGTGTAGGTCTCATGTGCGTGTTTGGAAAGAGCATCAACCATATGAAAACAGGTCAAACAGGATTTTTTTAATGGTGTTTTTCATACAAAAGCTGTTCATAATTTAAAGGATGCTAACATGCTAGTACATATACACGTTCCTTTGCCTTACTTTGCATCTCTGGTGTCCACATGTTTAGAATAGAATTAACCAAAACAATAACAGCATATGGGTTTGAAACAACATGGAAAATGAAATGACTGCAACTATTTCTTCAATATATTTAGAGGATAACAACTACTAAACATCGCAGACTTTTATTCCCAAAGATTCTAAAACCATTTTCTGTCTCTTTTTTTGTAAGAAACATGAGAGTGGCTCTGAAGGTCAAGTGTGCAGGGGGTGGAGGGTGGTGGCAGGGGTTAATGAGGATGTCAGAGGGGGTCTAACGCACATACATGAGCATGTGAAAGGGTTAAAGAGGGTTTTTGTCAGGGAGAGCAAACTCAGATTAAATGGCCAGTAGAACAATACCACGGATTTAGTTCGGATAACCCACATTAACAACCAGCGAGATGGAACCTTTTAGCCCCAAAACAAAATAATAAGTATCTTTACAACCAGCCTATTAACTACCATCTGTTGGGCCGCTGACCAGACCCTCTGGCTGCAGAGAGCGTGCTGTTTAGTGTGGGAGGGGGAGGAAAGAAAAAGATTAAAAGAAAGAGTCAATCTGTTTCACAAAAGCGATTTATTTATAATGTCATTTATTTTTTTAAACCGTAAAAGCTTACCAATAATGGAACCACAAAACAGATGGCAATGGCAGTATGAAAACAGTGTTCCATAAGAGTTACATTAATTTAAACAATCTTTCCACAAAGTAATTTATCTTATTAGCCTAATATTTTTAATCAGATGCATTAAGCGACATATGTAAATATTTTAATTCTATCTAGTCATGACCATAGCAAAAATCCCATATTAAACATCAAATATGTTCTGATTTTTCTTCTTTTTTTGTATTGTGGACAGACACGTTACTTGATGCTGTACATGCAGCCTGCTTACAATTGCCAAGCAACATACTTGGCACATAAACATAACCATCTGCATTTTGCAATGGCTGTAAACATGGGTTATCCAATCATACGTCAAACTATTTATTTGCTGCATTCACCTTACACTATGCACTAAAAATACATTATGTTTTTGGGATGAGAAAGTATGCTGAAGATCTATCAGTCGCAGTCTTTCGTGCAGCGAGCTCTGCTGATGCTTTTGAATAATGATGAATTTAATAATGCGCAGATAATGCAAGCCAAACATCTTTTGACATTTTTACAATCCGCAACTTTATTAAATGTGTGTTTACAATGCGTTTCAGATTAAATATAACATGGAAAGCAGCAAATAAATCATTTTGATGTAGTTCAAATTTGATTCACATTATCATTTCAAGTAAAAATATTGTATTACGCATTTTAAATGACACAACACATGGTGCTTAGAGGTCTTTATTGATTTCTGGTTTGGCAGCATCACATCTGTCAGATCAATACAACAGTCCCATCTGACCTCTACCACATTTGAGTGATACAACAAATGGCAAAATAAGAACTTTATATATTTAATCCACGAGGCTGATAGCGCTGCTTAGAGATTATTTTATTGAAAGAAAGTTCTTAGGACATGTATTTACTTTAGCATTGCACACACAGTATAAAATCAGCAGATGCACATCACCCATTGAAGATTAAAATGATTATTAATCATGTTCCTGGAGCAACTGATCATTCGCTTAATGAATCAAGTAAAGTTTAATGTTTTTTTCCTCCTCTTTTGTTTTTTATACAAAATTAGCCATTAGGCCCAATATATCAACACCATTATTATCAACCCATATTAGATTTTTGTTCTATTTTGTAAATTAATACTTCTAATAATAATAATATATTTAAAAATACTAATAATTTAATTACATTGTTAAATATAATCTTTAGCAAATTATATATATATATATATATATTATAAATTATTTAAATATATCTAAATATTTAATTTAATAATAGTACATACATTTACTGCCATTAGTGTGCCATAACATGAAAATAATTGGACAAAAAAAACACTTTTGCAGTCCTTTTTACATTAATGCTCTCAACTATCATTCTCTTTTCAATATAATATGAATCAGGACATGCAAATTCCAATATCAGACACATTGCTTATGATACAAATTAGGATACCGGTTTAGACGCCATTTAGAATAGCCTAGTAATAAGTAACAAAACAGTACATGTACGTACGCATATTTTGATGAGTTTTTGCGTGTATCTGATTATGATGGTCTGTACGGTTTATCCCTGCAGAGGCAATATGTGTTAACCCACTTTTCCAGACACCCTGTGGCTGTTCTCCCCCATGTTGCCATCAGTCACAGCTCAATGGCCAGTCCTATCCGCTGTCTTTTATTCTCACACATGAACACACTCGCTCTCAGGTGCGAGAGCTTGTGAGAGGAGCAGGGGCAGAGGTGGGAAAGCCTCCACTCTTTAAGAATGACAAACATCTGTGTAAGCCATCAAAACAGCCGCTGAGCTTCTCCTTCTCAGTCTCCAAACTCAGCAACTCCTCCACCCCCACCGCCGCTTGAACCGCTGTTTGTTTAACGCCCCCAAAGACTTCCATCCAGGCCTCGACGCGGGACAAGAGCAAATGAGAGATTCATCATCGCAGGAAGTCGGGACTGATCAAAGCGCTACACGGTTCTTCACTGCCTGGGTCGCAAGGTCCTCCGAACCGCCCCTCTTCGCATGAGCTGAGAAAGTCGAGATTGCAGTTTGTCTAAAGGATAATTACTTTGCCGGTCATTAATGCCGCTTCTCGGAGAGGGAGATTGTTTTAATATTAATGTCCGTGGGGATGTGGAATCAGAAACGTAGCTGGGCTTTGGCACTCTGATCAGAGGGTCTGGTGTTTGGAGTGAGAAGAGTCTCTTTGATTCTCTCCTGAGTTTTACAGTCCAGCGACCACATTATTATTCCTGAGTTGTTTGCTAATGAGATTTCCAGTCAAGTTGAAGCCATGTCCCATCTCATGAAACTTAAGACCACTTCTTCTTGCCTTTTCCCAAAAAAGGCAGCAGGACGCCAGTAGTCTATCTCCCAGGTCCATCATTACACCAGAGAGGAAGGATTCTACCAAGACAATATACAAGAGCGGGACGCGTCTGCTAATGATGCTAGTCAAGCCACCTTTATCTCTGAAGCGCTTTATACAATATAGATTGTGTCAAAGCATCATAAACAGGAAATAGCAGAAGCAATTATGGAAACTCAGCTATGGGGGCAGTTCAGATTCTGCGGTAAAGTAGCCGCAGTGAAATACAGCTGGGCCAGTGTAAAATACTGATAAATTGTTGAGATGCCAGATTTGCAAATTAAACACTCTTTTGATCTAATCAGTCTGAATAAAAGGTGAACTGACTTTAAATGGAAAATTGAGTGTTTACTATTGTCCCCTTGCATTATCGACACACTATTTTCCTGTTTAATGCTTTGACACAATCTGTATTGTATAAAGTGCTGTAAAGGTGACTTGACTTGAAATGGGTTTTCACTCACACAAAGAATCTTCTGTAGGGGGTTTTCACACAACAAAATCTATTCATTCACAGAAAACAAAAGTGCTGGATGAGGTGGATATTTACCTACAATCTATTGCATGAAGCAAAAATGAATTTCTTTATTTGTCAACAATGAAGCAGCTCTTTATTGCACGTACAGCTTGCACATCAGTTAAAGCCAATTTATATAAATATATATGACAGTAAAGTTTTTTTGATTCAATACAAAAAAACGAATCATGAGACTCATTTCTTCATAAATCAGATTACACTTGAAACTTGCAACTAATTTTGTACATCATGCACTTTAATAACTTTAGTACTGGAGTCCAACTAAAGACATACTGAAGTATATTTGATTGTGCTAATGTGAAAATATTGCAAGTACACTTCAGGTACACTTGAGATATATTGCATTTAAATAAAGATATCATTCAAAGATCATATCCTCATCAATAGTGACATAACACATGTAGTCTTAATATTAATAAATATGCATTATGCATAAAGTGGTACTCCTAAAACAGTTTAATTATAATTTTTTTGATATCAGTAAGTCAGTAAATACGTTAAAATGTCAGTAAATACGTTAACAAATTTGACATACTTAGTATGAAATAAATGTATTTTAAATATATCTCTTTGTAATAGGGTATGTGTGGACCTACAACAAGAAGCATCCTTCTGTGTGAATGTAGCCCCTGAAGTACCATGTGCATGGATTCTGTCCCACTCAATCAAAGGCAAAGGCAGGGAAGGGGTGTACAAACGTAGAGCGCATATTCCCCAGACTGCAGTGGAGCCACGCAGTGGGAAGTGGATGAAAGTAAACACGGCATGTGGAGGGAAAAAATATGCTGAAATCTCTTTCTCTAAAAAAATGATGTCTGACGAAATTTGGGTGACCTCCTGGCCTTTCCCACAGCCATAAAAGCCCCAGAGTCTGCAGGCCACAGCCTGCCACTGCAGCGGGTAAACCACGATACAGTCCCTCGCTCTGTCTCTCTCCCTCCCATGCTGTTGCATTCTTTCCTTTTCTTACCCCCACTCTCCTTACATGTCCCAATTACTTTACTTCCATGAAGATAATGTGTTTTTCTTAACAGCACGGGGTCAGAACAAATCCCTAACAGAATATTGGAGGAGTTTATAAACCGTGCTGCTTTGCTGAATGTGTAAGTAAACGTGTGAGTTCTGTATTAGAATGACAAATTACTATAGTAACTGTGATAATCTAGGTCCTAATATTGCCATCCGTTTCACCCAATTTGACAATTTTCAGCTCTGTTTAACAAATGTAACCAGGTTTAAGCCCATTCTGTAGATTTTCCCCTCTATAATTTGTGCAGAAAAAACTCCCTCTTGGCCGACATATAACCCAAAAAGCAGCTACTGTAGAGGTGCACTGTGAAATCCCCTTGGTTCAATATCCAAAAATTCAAAGAAACCAAGAGAAAGTCCATGACCAAAAATCCCTGATGAGTTGTCCATTAGTTGACTAATCCAAAACATCCGTATCTATGACAACCTTACTGTTGAAAAGGGAAAGAAAGCAAACAGAGTTTGAGCAAAAGGCTGTTTATCCAAATGTGCCTGTTTTGATTTGGTGAATGAAATCTAGTTTAAAACACATGTGCCAAGTTCTTGTAATCTTTGCATTTATACTGGTTTCATGTGATTTTTTTTTTTTATACCATTTTCAAAAAAAGTTTACAGATTACAAAGGTTGTTGTGTGGTGTGGTAAAAATATAATGAAATATTAACTTATGATTTATGCCACCATTGTATTAAAGAAGTAGTTCAAATTAAAATTTAGTCAACATTCACTCACCCCCCAGTTGTTCTAAACATGTATGAATTTCTTTTTTTCTGTTGAACACAAAATATATTTAAACAAATGTTGGTAACTGGCTCCAAGTATTTTTTTCCCATGCTATGGAAGTTACTGGCTACCAGAAAATATTTGGTTATCAACATATTTCAAAATATATTCTTCTATGTTCAACAGTAAAAAAAAATTCATACAAGTTCGGAACAAATAACAACAGATTTTTAATTTGACATATGTCATTGACCCACTTAATATCTCCTATTATTGCATTATCTAAATGGAAACGTGAGATGGATAAAGAGAGAAAGTTCTGAGTTTGTTATGTCACACTTGAATAATCCTTTGCATTTATGTCACTACTTGTGCTGGAATAAGATATACATTTTGAGTAAAGATTAGTAAAGTTTACAGTTCCCACAAGTTAATTACCAAAACAGAACAAAACCAATTCTCTATAGCCTCATACAGTGAATGTTCGGTACACATAATCAAATGTACTTGAAGGATGATTTTAATTTTCAGACTAGGGTTTAATATTCTACATCAGGATTCTACTCGGGTTCAAATAAGTTCAGACAGTGTTAGAAAACTTTAGAAGACTGAACAGAAGTGATTGAATTCTTCTCCATAGACGCCATCTGACTGTTTAATATACTCAAAGCTGTCTGAAATGCAATATACATGCTCCATTCTATTGAAAGCAATATACCTTTGAACATCTAAATGAATAATACACTGCATATGAGGCCAGGCTGAGAATATTGAATGTTTCTGTGGCATTGAAGAGAGGAAAATGCTGGGAAATGTATGTGACCAGTCAAAACAAAGCAATAGACGTGTCCTCACATCTGATTGGCTGTGCCTCCCAGGCTCTCGCTCCCTTCCCCCACTCAGTCTCAGCCCCAAAATGAGCAGAAGTGTTAGCGCCAGCTCTCCCAGATTTCTGCAGTCTAAAGTCCAAAGCTGTAACAGATTTACAACTAGGGGAGGGCTATCGTGTATAATACAGAGCGCCTGTCTAATCTGAGCTGAAAAGGCTTTAGCCAAGCGTTAGATTGTCCTGCTCATGGCTCTGGCCAAATAACACACTCTTCCTTCTACACACAGGCCCTTTATAAAGCTGATTAATCAGAGAAAGACTGTAAAATGTCTAGCGCTGAGCAGATAGCACTCAGACCACATTGGTAGGCCAACTTCTTTTTACTTTCAGGAAGTTAAAGTGGGTCCTGACCAGGGTCTGAAATTCATGTGGGTGACAAAAATGCTCCAGTGGTGAACTGATCAGTTTTTAGTTATCATTTATCAATATATTTTCTGAATGTCCAATAAAGGTAAAATGCCCCTAAATTCTGTATAATTTCTATATATTTTAAAAAAGTTTTAATTTAATAACTGAAAATAGCAAATAAATAGTAAATAAATAACATACTTCCTTTACTCCTTGATAAGCATGTACACAGTATATATATATCATATGTTGTATATTAAAATACCTTGAGTTGTATATATAATTCAGGACAGTTTTTTTCACCCTGCCATTTTTACTTTATTTTAGAGATTCAAAAAGTGTTAGTAATAACAAAACAAACTTTAACAAACTTAAGTTAAATGTAAAACAAACATATAATCTTAGACTATCAAGCAAAACAGAACAACTGTAAGGAGTAAAACTGTCTAGCTGCAGTCAGTAAGTGAGCCATGTGGCATTTCAGGCTCACAGACATGAATTTGTGTGTGTGTGTGTGTGTGTGTGTGACTTGACTCCACTCCCCTGAGAGTGTGAGTGTGCACACTTCCCCTAGAAGTTAAGGGTTAGGGTGTGCCACTGCCGCAGTACATGTACAACCAGTCCTCTCAGTACTCTTCTCCTTTTACGAGAGGTTAGCCAATTTAACATACATTTAACCTGTCATTGAGTTCATACCAGACACATATGTCTTGCATAACGTCTTGCATAACGTCTGAGTCCAATTCATATGCACGAATACTCATTAAGTGTACCATGCATGTACACTCCAACACAGCCTCCAGCGCAACCTATTTTAACTGCAAAACCCTTTTAAAGGTTTCATACAAACCACCGATTCAGCATCTGCCCAAAGGCAGCAGTGTACGCTCCTGATCTGCACACGTAGAGATCTTTACAAACGTTCCTGTACAGCTTGGGCTGTACGTCAGCACTGAACAGAGGGCTTTGAGCCATCACTTCCTGTGGGGCAGTGGTCAGTGCCTGTCCATCCCCAACATGCTGGAGCTCCGAGCCCATCTGTTGTCCATGCTCTCTGATCTGAGAATGTTTTTATGATGACAACACAACCAGACCTTTGATGCTACAGTAAAATGTTTACCATTTAGTCAAATATGCATTTGTGGACTTGATGCCAAAACAGACGGATAAAGAAGCAAGGGAAAAACAAGAACCTAGAGAAACATTGTATGCTTTCAGATATGATTCAATTACCAACTTTCTCTCAGATGTTTCTCCTAAAATGTCTAGGGTACAAAATTAACACTCTTCAGCTACTAAATAACAGCAAAAACTGGCTTTAGCATAAATTATTTCAGCAGGTCGTCCGATAATTTTATTGCAACATAATATAGATTATATAAAGATTTTTTTCTCTCCATGTGGCAATACATACATATATGAAATGTTCCTTATGTTAAGGCACCAAATGTAAAATATGTGCGCAACAAAATATAAGATTAAATTTAAATGCAAAAAAAATAATTTGGGAAAAATATAAATAAAATAATTGTTGTAAGAGTATGGAGCAATTGCATCACTCTTCCTGCTGCTAAAACAATTGAGATATTAAAGATATCTCATTTGTGATATTTCCATTCTATAGGGACGCACATTTCCCTGACAAGGCCTACTTTGTGGTGTGGCACCATTTCACAAGCTACAGATGGCGCGGATCCTGCTAGCGTTGCACAAAGCATAAGGGTTGTTAATGACTCTGCACTCTCAAAACAATTCCCGAGAAGAGCCCAGGCAGGAGGCTTGCACTAGTTGGACGGGTTGTGCTCAAGTCACCTTGATGTCTAGCTTTCCGAGCCAGACTTTGGACAGGACAGTGGACAGAAATGACAGTTTAATGTGTAGCTGCTAATACCAGATTGACAGCTGGCATGCTGCTGCGCTATCAGTACTGAGAAGTTGTAAAGCTACTAACTTAACCGCATTTTTTAGAAGTGTGACAGCAGCCTAGCTTTTAAAATTAGTAGTCTTTTCTTTTTGGACAAACAGGATCATAAAATGCTATTACAACAATTTTACAAAACTTTATACGCTAATATTTATTTAAATGCTGCTCTTCATCACTACATTTGAACATTTAAGCACAAATGTGTGTAGTATGAATTAAATCCTGACATACTACATTTGTCATGTTGCGTCGCTTCACTGCCATTCATAACTCCTTTCCCGTGGCATAATGAGATATTAAAGGGATAATTCACGCAAAAATGAAAATTCTGTCATTAATTACTCACCCTCCAATGTATGCTGTTCCGTGTCAGCAGCACTGTATGCGGATACGCTGTTTATGGTTTGATTTAAACGTAAACAACGTATCCGCATACATACGTTGCATACATTGTTTACGTATGATATTCTCCAAAATGGCGCTATAGGGTGATGTGGAGGGGACGAATTGTTGAATAAAGTCGTTATATTTGTTTTCTTTGCACACAAAAATATTCTCGTAGCTTCGTAAAATTACTGGTGAACCACTGATGTCACATGGGTTATTTTAACAATCTCCTTGCTATGTTTCTGTGCCTTGATCGCGTTAATTACATTGCTGTCTATGGGAGGGTTAGAAAGCATCAAAAATATCTTAATTCGAGTTCCAAAAATGAATGAAGGTCTCACAGGTTTGGAACGATATGAGGGTGAGCAATAAATAACAGAATTTTCATTTTTGGGTGAACTATCCCGGTAAAGTGTCCAGATGTGCACTTGAGAATCACAGTAGAAGTAATTGGATTTTTCACATACTTACTATATTGTAAGAATGCAAGACACAGGGTCTGCTTGAAAGATAAATAAATACATACATACTTTGATAGTAAAGGATAGCTTTGGTATTGCAAAAATAGCAAAAATCTAGTAAGAAACATTTTATTATTAGCTTGTAGTGTGGATAGAGTTAAGCCATATAGCTAAAGTTGATTGCAACCTCAACGCACTGTATATACAGTACATGCAAAAAAAACTTACCTATACTGTACATTTTAGTTTACTGCAATATCCAGTTGATATTCACACAAACCATGGTTACAGGTCTGACTGTCGATTATTAAAGACTTATTTTCGCATGGTTCCTTGTACAATACAATGTTACAAAACATCAGCGCATGACAAATACATTTTGATGATTGAGTCACATAACTAGGTCCATATGTATTTATTTAAAGTTGCTCGGTATCTTACATGGTACAGCTTTGGTACGAGACCTGTGAAACATGGTCAAAGAGCTCAAAGACTTGGACAAGCAAGCAAAAAATGGCATGGTTGCTTCAGCAACTGTGTTTTTATCTCATGTTTGCTTTTGTTAATGCTATCAGTTAGATTTAGGGTAGGGTTTAGTCAGTGTGGGTGGTACTTTACAACAACCAACATAATAAAATGTTACCAGATTCATGTTTTGGAAAAACGAACACGCACAATGAAAGTGTCACAAACAGTGCAATAAGCAAGAAAATATAGCTTTGCAGAAATGTCGCCACAGGCACGTATTTCCAATGAGCCTGGGCTGGTTGCTTGAAGGCTGGAATACATAACGTGACTGTTCTGAGCAGATTAAAAACACTAGGCATCATACACTTGCCGACTTTGTAAATGGTTACAGAGAAAAATTGGACATCGAACACTAAACGATTGACTTTCAAGTCCCATTATACACTATACGATTTCCCTCAAAATCTGTTAATTCTGACTGACCAAAATCTGCAGACTGCTGCTGACTTTTGGCTACTAGAGATGACTCCTTCAGACTCTAAATTGAGGCAAAAATCAGTACCAAAGTCATGTAGTGTATTCCAGCCTTTTGCTAAGGGTAGTTCCGCTGCCATGTGAGTGAAGCCGTCCCTCCCAGATCAATAGAGAGCTTTTGGGTATATTGACTGCTGAGAAAGTCATGCTGTTGGGCCTGTGAGGAGAAGCGGGAGAGCGAGAAGAGGGCCAGTGACGTCAGCGGCCATTAACCGTAGCACCACCCCTCTAATTAAACAAGCCTGAGCTCCCTAGAGATGTGAGAGAGGGAGAGGAGTCTAAACATCCCAATCTCCTGTCTGCCTCTTACACACACACACACACACACACACACACACACACACACACACACACACACACACACACACACACACACACACACACACACACACACACACACACACACACACACACACACACACACACACACACACACACACACACACACACACACACACACACACACACACACACACACACACACACACACACACACACACACACACACACACACACACACACACACACACACACACACACACACACACACAGGATCTTCATATCCCTAAACCCAGGCACTATCTCCTTTCATTTCCTCCCAGAAAAAATATAACCAAATATGAAGGGGGAAAAATCTTATTAGTGATGCCCTTGAATCCAGCTACAAATGTCTTTCCATTCTCAATGTGAGTGAGGGCCTAAGCACTTATGATTTGATGCCAGCGCTTTTCATCCGCCTCTGGGGGGGGGGGGTCTACCTAAAGAGGACACACATGACCGCCATTCATCTGCCTCCGAGTGGGGGATGGGATTGTGTATGATGCCGAGGAGGATTGTATGTGTGTGTCTGTGTCAATTGGGTAGGTATTAGCCTACCTCTATCTCATCAAGCTCTGGTGCCATCTGCCAGTGACTAAGCAAAAATGCAAATCAGATACCCAGAATGCACAGCAGCCACGCTCCATCGGAATAGCCTATAAAAATAGGTCAGTGGAGCTATGATCCTCGTGTCTGCGGCAACGCGCTCTGCGGCTTTACGGCGTGCGCGGTTAGAAAGGGGGGACTGATGAACAGTCAGGGGGGAAGAGAAAGAGTCTGGAGGGACCTTCGTGAGCATGCAAAATGTCACCAGGGATGAACAAAGAGGATGAAAGAAAAAGGGAGCAAGAAAATTTCAGACAGGGATGAAAGTAAGAAGCGTAAGGAGTCAGGGGAACATTTGAAACGAGCCTTGGCAGCAAAACAAAGGCTTTGCCTGACTGTATAGCACGAGAGTGGCACGACATTCGCCAGCTCATAATTACCCCGACGCCTGTCCATCAGCCTTTTAGGACAGACATCCTCTACCCAAATCAAATCACTAACAATTTCAACCCTGCAATGGGGTGTTCAACCATATCCCATTCTTTTTATCGGCTGCTAAAAAAAGATCAAAGACCCCTAGACGGTAATGTGCGTATTAATGAAAGCATGTTGGCTGATGCAACATTGTGGCAAGGCTTTTGCAACCCAGGCAGCTGAGCTCTATTCCTTGCAGGATGACTTGTATGAATAATATATCCATTAGAGTAAAGCCTCCCTCTTTCTCTCTGTTTCTTTCTTTCTAGCAGATCAGACCAGCACAGCTAAAGGAAGAGGAAAACATACAGGCTTTTATTCATTTATAATAAAGCGGAAAGGATGAGCTTTATCGGTGTAACCTTTGCTTTTTAATTCTTTTAAATCAAAGCAAGCTGGAGACTTGCCTTTCCAACATGTTGCTCTTCATAACTTTTTTCCTGAAAGTATTGACGCACAACCGCGTGAAATACTTGCTGAAGCCTGGCCTTGGTATTTGTTTAAGGTGGAAGACATGGATGGTTGCTTTTTATTGAAAAATCACAGCGGCATATGGTCAATCTCTTCAAAGCTGAGGACACAAATAAAAGACATTCAGAAAATATACTCATATATACAGTAGGTCTGAAAATATGAGATCATGTGAAAAGTCAAAGTGAAAATGGAGCCTATTTTCTTACTTCAATAGTATAGAGATGCACAGAATCAGCTTCATATCTGTCAATGCAGTGAATTTTTATTAAAAAAGAAGACCTTTTTGAAAACAGAGAAAGCATGCTAAGCGACTGGATGCATGATAAATGCAAAGTGTAGACGAGTCTTACCCATCCATCTTGAAATGGTTTGTTTGACGCTGTATTGATGATATAGAGCGCTGTATGTCAGGAGGGGAGTAATATAATCCTGGTAAGGTCACAGAGGCTAATATTAGTAGTGAGAAGAGCAGTTTGAAGTGGGGGAGTAACTGATAAAGAAAGAGAGAAAGGGAAAGGTCAAGAAAGAGAATAAGGCAGGCCCAGCTGTGCAGTGGGCCCCGGGCCCACCCGGCTGTAATTACGGCGGGATTACGAGCGACTATCTCTCCAGACTGCCTGCCAAACATTTTGTTACAGATTATGGCCCAGATGCAGCAGCACTAATCTGCACAAGTCGGTCAATGGCTGCTCTCGCTCATCTAAGCAGAATTACTGCACACAGAGCAGTAGGGGGTGGCCGCCGAGCTGGGCCAACTTTCCCCCAATCCTGCGCTCCAAAACCAATTGCAAAATGGGTCTGATTTGCACAAATTATCTATGAGCTCTTCCCAGGCTATGCAATTAAAAACCCAGAGCAAACACACACTTACACATGGGTGGTTGATGAATGACATATTTTAATAAACATCAAAATTGTAGGTTAGAATTTTCATGAAAGTAAATCCATTTCTGCCTTAAAAAAAAAGAAAAAAGTACTTTCAATTTTAAAACTTCTAATTTGTCCCATAATTGTGAATTCCTATCTACAAATTTCAACTTTATATTTTTACATTTTAACTTTATTTCTAACAGTCAACTTTTTGTCCAATAAAAATACTTTTATAGCTCCCCTAGTAAAAAAGTAACAATTATTTCATACTAAGTATAGTTCAAATACATTTTTTTGACATATCGCTCAAGAATTACTGAAATGATATTTGGAGTACTACATGTGCGCAATGCACATTCCTTAATATTAAGCCTAAAATGTGTTCTAATGCCATTATTGAGGGTTGTATTATCTTTTAATAATATCAGTCTTTAAATGCAAGATATTTAAAGTGTACCTTGCAATAGTTCCACTTTACCACAATCAAACTATACCTTAGTGTATCTTTAGTTGGACTTCAGCACTACTTCTGCACAATTAAAGTGCATGAAGTACAAAATTAGTTTTAAGTATTAGACTTAAATTAGACTAAGTATACCAGTTTAGTATGCTAAAAGTACAAGTGCATTATTAGTAAATGTATTTTAGTGTGCTTAGCATGAAATAAATGTATTTACTTTTTAGTATATTTATTTTTCACTAGGGTCATATTTAACAATTTCTCTCAATTGTGATTTCCTCACAATCATTACTTTATTTCTCACAATTATTTAAAACTTACTTTTACTCTGTTACTGAGAAATTGTTTATTTTAGGTGTTATACCTATTATTTTTCTAATTTTAATAACTTTTTTTTGCCTTTACTTGTTAATTTTACATGATCTTGCAATTTGACAAACAAACTTTTAATTAAACTGTAATATTAGTAATATATATACTGCAATAATAGTCTTATATAATCTTTCAGTAAAATAATTGCCATATTTTATTGTAATTATTAGAAAATAAATAAATAACTCAAATACAATGATTAATGATTAAATAATAATAAATAATTACATATTAATTATTATAATTAAGAATTTGAATGATAAAAGCACAATACCATAATAGTTTGGAGTATAGCATGTCACGTCACAGAATGTCAACTAACCACACGAGAGACAATTTTAAGCATGTTTTAATTACTTTATTAATCTGAGACGATCACAGGAGAAGGTTGACAGTACCTGAACGCATTCATAATATATGCTACACATCCGAAAACCGTAGTTCAAGACATTGTATGAAAGTCATTATGAGGCATCTGCCTCAGTCACAACTGAACTTGTGCAGAGCTCTGTGGTCCTCTAATCCTCAGCATCAAGCACAGACGGTATAATTGGTTTTTGTAACAAAATGTATGTCTGCAGACACAGGCGAGACAGTTCTACTGTGCTTTGTGCAGTACATCCATCTTCCTGTGGGGAGGGGCTTAAATCTAATTCAATGTGCCCTCCTCCATAGCAAAAACCCAAAATAAAGGCATACTTTCCCCAACCCCCTTTCAGAGAGAAGACTTCAGAACCTCAAAGACCTTCAGGGCAGACTCGATGCAGCCGTCGAAATTGGAGTGGGTGAAGCTGTCCCCCCCACACACCAGCAGAGGCTGGGAGTGCAGTGTCATCTGCCCTGGGCAATCAGCCACCGATCTTGTCACCTAATTAGAGAACAACAAAATTGAGTGACTGGGCGTCCAATAACTGATGCAACCTCATTTTTATTCTGATATCGAACAGAGCTGTTTACCCTTAGTTTCATTAAAAAAAGAAGAAAAAGGGCCTGTTCTCTCTTTGAGCAGGGATGTATGTCATTTCATGCCACTTGTTATTTCTTTATATATATCTCATATTTTAAAGCAATGAACTAAGCATCTTACTCTGTAAACAATTGTAGTTGAAAGTAGTGAAACCAATGAGTATATACCAGTGATATCTGGGTGGTGACTGTGAGGGTGGAGTTAGTTGTGATTCTTTGAATAATCTCAAGAGATCTTAGATAGCAACGGTTGGATTGCAAGATGGTGTGGAGTCAGTTGGTGTGCATGACAGTACTAAAATACAGCACACTTCTGAATGCAGCCTAACAGACCTGTTTGACAACTGAATGTGGCCCATGGAAAATGTTAAACTGATTATAGCAAATAATAGAATATAATATAAAAAAGTCTTTAGATGGACAAAGTCTTCCTTTATTGGTGGTTTACTCAATATCAGGAAAACAAAACTGTGGCATTAGGACTCTTTTTCAACAACAGTGGAATAAATTGTGGCAATACTATTTTGCCTAAAGTGCAAACTGAGTTTTAATCATCTATCATCTTTAATCATCTAACTCACCAAAGACTTTAAGAACTTAATGAGATGCAGGACTTACAGGCCTAATATATTTGTACTATTCTGGAACAGAGAGAATAATGCTTCTGTTCATAATTCAAGAGTATTGGGTCTTTATTATAAATTATAATATTTTTATTTGTGTTAAAAGCCAGTTCTGCTGTTTTCCATACATTAAAATGCAGATCACTGGCAGTCGAATTCAGTTGTAATTTTGCATGTTTCTTTATTAAGATCTATATTATATCAGTATTTGAACCAACACAAAATGACAGCACTAGACTATCAGTATTTATAGTTTTAGGTGCATGACACCCCTGCTTGTTCTGTAGCGTTGTTTCCTCATAAGCTAGATTCTCACAAGAGATAGGGGGAGGGAGAGGGCTGTTAATATATTTGGTTAAATATAGAGCTTTTAATAGCAGTGGAGGCGCCTTCATTGGGTCAACCAGAGTCAAGAATAGACTTTGGATGACAGAATTTGGATGATATTCTCTGTCTCTGTGGGTTGTGGGTTTTAAAGAGCACATGGTATGTGTGACCTGTGTGTAACCCAGCTTATAACTAGAAAAGCAAAGTTTGCCAAAGCCCTGGTTTAAAGTCAAATAAATACAAAATGTAAAAAAGTTTTGAAAAAGATTTTAGAAAGTTAAGTATTTAGTAAAAGTTGGCCATTTTTGAAAGTTAGCTTTTTAAAGTTGTGCATCTGAAAGTTTTGAAAGTTAAGCACTTGAAAGTTAGTTTTTAAAGTTAAGCACTTGAAAGTTAGTTTGTGGCTGCTCCGTATATGTTGTATGTGCTGTAACTCTGTAGCTGTTTATATATTAATATTTACAGTGGACAGACATGTTGCACTGGGTCTGGGTTGCTCTTCTTTATAAACTGCGTCTGTAGCTCATTAAACTGATGTATGTATTGTACAGTCAGCAGTCAGTGATACAGGTCCTCACTGTAAATCTGACCCACGTTTGCAGATAACTCGAAAAGAGCCACAGCGAGAACAGTGTCTCTGTACAATGTTTAAATGTAGAAATGCAGCATGTAAATGACTACTGAGAGTAAACACATTCCCTGCACGGCCCATTACAAAGGCTTCAGCCGGCCCCAACCCTCCGCCAGATAAACATCGAGGTGCAACGCACTAGAGCCAAGGAAATAGTGTCCATTTCCTGGGCTTTCATTAGGCATCTTACAGACCGAGCGGCTATCATCACTCTGTCCAAACACCCCCCCCCCACACCTTTATTTCAGAGGTACGCTGAAGTAAGAAAGGCTGAACTGGTTAACCTCCTTAAATCTGCCCATTTACTCCACGTTCCTCTGGTGTACATTTAGACATTAAAGATCCAGTGAGTCAGAACTTTGGTGCATCAAACTGCAGGGCTTGGCTGCGACAAACTCCTAACGGGATAGTTCACCCCTAAATGAAAGGTCTGTCATAAAGGCTTGGAAATCCATTAAGGTGTAAATACTGACAACATTTTCTTTTTTGAGAGAACTCTCTCTTTAAGCAATCAATTAATAACTAGCCTACTCCTGTAAGAGAATTAAAGGGTATTTCCCAAGTTAAAGAGTTGTAGAACCAACGCTTTTCACAGCCATTGAGTTATGAAATAGTCATGCCAACTTTTTTATAGCAGTGACCCAAAAATGGGTCGCACATCTGTTCAAAATGCTAAATGCCAATGTATGGTAAATGTATAATCATCCATTTACAATAGGAATATAAATCAGCTTATCGGTTTTAAAAGGGAGAAGAAAAGGTTTGGCTTTTGATATTTTGTGATGGAGGTGTTAAAGATTATGTGTCCAATAAACACTAATATTTTGGCACAAATTCCCCCATAACATGGTAGAAGCTGAGGCCTTCGCCCTTGTGAATAAAACTATGAGACGTACAGGAAAATTAAAATCCAGACTACATTGACTACGTGCTACATGTGATATGTATGGTTGCAACTTGATTAAACTAAAATGTATTCGGTTTATTCCTTTTGCAGACACTTTTCACGGTGAATTCATATTACTATTTGTTATTTTAATGATAATTTTTTTAAACAATAATTAATTTTACTATTGATTCTAAACAATATCTTTGGATATAATCGTTTTTTTTTTTTTTTTACTTATTGTATGTTTTATTAATCACACTAAATCAACGTTTAACTGACAGCCCTAAATCCTACACATTTAAAAAATGATATTAATGTTACCCCTAGACCACACCAGATGTTAATGACTGATGTTGTGTGTGCATTATCCACCATGCCTTTTAATTATGAATTGAAGTTATGTATTATTAAGCATGAGTGATAAAAAAGGAATGCACATGTTCTGTGCTCCAACAATATAGTGTCTGTAAAACAAAAAGCAGTCTGCATTGACAGTAGATTGAAAGTCATGACTCATGAAGAGTCTTTCCAGCCATTAGAGTCCAGAGTAGTCAATGACTTTGACATGTGGTGAGTGCGAGTGTGTGTTGCCGGTTTATGCTCAGCAATCTGTGATGTGGCAAATGACTGTAAGACCGACTCCTGCTCCATGCCCTCTGTGTGTTTGACCGGGAACAGGCACGTGCACAGGTGTGTGTGTGTGTGTGTGTGTGCATGTGTGAGTAAGTGTTGTGTTCCTGCCTTTGCAGTCTAAACGGGCCTTGGCCCACTCTCTGGCCCTCAGCGAGCTCAGCGCTCCCACACAGATGTTCTATGTCCTCTGACCTCAAACTGAGGCTCAGTGCTGTGTGTCACAGAGGAGCTGAGAGTGTGGGGGCTTCGAAAGAGAACGTCTGTGTGTGTGTGTGTGTGTGTTGAGAGAGAGAATGCAACTGTGCGAGAAAGGGCGCAGTCCCACACAGTGTGTGAATGCATAAAGTACTACTGTATGATTGTGTGTGTGTGAGAGCCAAGTGAGTGGGGGGAGAGTATGGATTTCTATGTGTGTGAATCTACCAAGCCTACTAAACTAGTTTTTTTTTATCTGTATTTTGTCTGTTTTCTAGAAAAAATATGTTTTATTCCTTATTTATTAGAGAAGCAAAACTAGACAAGATAATAAACAGGTAATTCATCTTTAAGTTTATTACTTGTTTTAAGCAGAATTCTAACAAAACTGGATGAAGCTTATGCTGAAATAAATATTTGTCAAAGAATAAAACAGGTCTTAATATTTGAAAACAAGTCTTAATATGTTATGCAGCTTTTCTTCTGGAGTATATCTTATTTAGTTTAGATGTTTTTTGGTTGGAAAAAGGACAAAAATACTTTTGCAGAGTAGAAGATTCTCTTCAATCAGTAGGAGCGATTTGAAGACTCTATCAGCCCGACTTTATTAAAAATGAATGTCTTCTGTTGTATAGAAGGGAGGATTCTATTAGTAGCACTTGCCTGAATAAGCCAAAACATCTCTGTTTCCCTTGTGTTATATATATATATATATATATATATATATATATATATTCACAAAGACTACAGTGGACCCTTTCAAAGACAATTTAAAATGTAGCAGATAATAAAATAACTAAAAGAAATGAGATTAAATATAAATAAAAAAATGAACTATATATGAATTATAAAGGACTGACTCAGGATGGGATGGAATGGGGGATGATAATACTGACTAATAATGTTTTTTATTATGGCACTGCTTTCAGTGCCCCAGTTTCAGAATCTATAAATCTCTCTCTCAAGATATCTAAAGTCAAAGTTCAAAGTGAATTCTGTTTCAGGCCAAATAATTCTGAAGCAATTTTGAAAAAGAGGATAGAGTGTCTATTCATTTCTTTCATACAAATCTCCAAACTTTTAAATGGTAGTGTACATATGAGTTTCTTAGTCAAATTCTCACACACAGACTAATTTCGTCTCACCTGGGAGTATCTCCACTTCTGACACTTGATGGTGTCAGGTTGAGGTAGCTCTGGCATCACTTTTTCCAGCTCTCGCAGGATGATGGGCTGTACCGCATCCTTCTCCTCCTCCAGGTGTTGGATGCCAAAGGGCACACTAGTGTGCACCACCACAGAACGTCCGCAGTTCTTCGAAGCTGCCAAAGATAAACACAGTTTATCAAGCTCACATGTGGCTGCATATGAAGTCATTCACAAACATACACAGATCCCACATTGTGTGCTACAGTGAGAGAAAGACAGAGAAATGTTTAAAGGAGAAAATTTCAAACGGAGGAAGAAATGAGGGTCAGATAACAGCACAGACAGCAGAAAATACCATACATATTTTTATAACTTGGAAAAAAAAATTATGTTATGATGTTTTAAAGGGACATTAACTTACCATCATGTCATTCCAAACATAAAAAGAAGATACTTGGAAGACTATTTTTCCAATGGGGACTAAACAACATTGGATCCCATGGACAAAAAACACTGAGAGACTTCTCAAAATATCTTCTTTTGTGTCCATACAGGTTTGGATTGTGTAACCAATAATTTGTGTGAATTATCCCTTTAACAAATCAAGCTAGCTCTTTCATATTCACTGTGAATGTGACATGAACAGCTTTATTTGTTGGTCATAGGTTAGCGTGAGTAGTGTTAAGTATTAGTATCCAGCTTTCTCTTCTCCAGACGATGGCTTCTCAGTGATATCATCTATGGGCACACCAAAGCCCATGATCTAATGCTTTACGGGCCAAGCCCATTGCCAGAGACACGACCCGTGACTGAGATCAGGACTGATATATTAGCCTTGCACATAGTGTAGTCATTTCTCTAATGACACTGTTATAAAACACATATTTAATATGATTGGAGGAAATCATGCTTTATTGGGCTCCATAAACATAGGGGTTGTGTTTGAGCAGCTGGAGTGATTTGGCCCAATGACTCCAAGTAGGATGAAGATGCTGAAAGCCATCATTGATCATTCTAGGTCTGAATAAGACCACAGAGACTGGCTAAAACTTAATATTAAAGCCTCTGGCAGATTCACAGGGTAACACATTGACTTTATGGATCACCTGTGGGGAGGGGCCTTATACTTCAGTAAGATCTATTTTGTTTAGCAAAGTTTTATGGACCAACAGAGAACGATGAGCCATTTAAATCATGACCACTGGCATAAATGTTGGAATAAATGCGGAAAGTCAGGCAAATCACATTCACATGTTATTCTCATGCCTGGAGTATTCCTGAAAGCATAGTTGTGGAGAAAATGCCTCACGGAATAATAAATGAAGATTCTTTTTTGACTAACAGCGTCTACACTTCACTCAACGGTGGGTTTAAGTTTTTGTTTTTGTTTCAGGAGACCAGATAACCTGAGCAAAACTTTGTGGAAACATTTCCAACAGATGGACAAGCAGTTATTAAAACAAAGTGGTTGCATGTTGTATTTGCAAAACGATTAACCTTATAAATATGCAATATATAACCAAGTTTACAAATGTACAGTGTGAAATCTTGAACCCTGAATACCCAGGATGATGTACAGTACAAGAGAATTTGAGCTAAAGTTAAGAATGACTCTGGGTTCACATTTTCAAATGTGCAAAGCCTTTACAAAAAGCTGGTTAAGTCAATACCAGCACAGGTAGCAGACTGTGTCAATAGAGGAGGTACATGTGAGAAATCAAGTGCCTCTGTTGGATGAATGATAGAAGAAAATGGATAGATATAAATCCTTGTCCAAAATATAAGGTCATGAAATTATATATCTGCATGTACACTTCAAAAGTCTGGGGACGGTAAGATGTTTCAATGTCTTTGAATGAAAGTTATGCTCACCAAGGCTGCATTTATTTGATCAGAATTACAGTAAAACAGTAACACAATATTCTATTTTAATATACACTGAGCAAAATTATAAATGCAACACTTTTATTTTTGCCCCCATTTTCATGAGCTGAACTCAAAGATCTAAGACTTTTTCTATGTACACAAAAGGCCTATTTCTCTCAAATATTGTTCACAAATCTGTCTAAATCTGTGTTAGTGAGCACTTCTCTTTTGCCGAGAAAATATATCCACCTCACAGGTGTGGCATATCAAGATTCTGATTAGACAGCATGATTATTGCACAGGTGTGCCTTAGGCTGGCCACAATAAAAGGCCACTCTAAAATTTGTACTGTATTGGGGGGATCCGGGGGGGGGGGGGGGGACCACTGGTCTGAAAACCAGTCAGTATCAGAAAAATTTGCCTCACGCAGTGCAACACATCTCCTTCGCATAGAGTTGATCAGGTTGTTGATTGTGGCCTGCGGAATGTTGGTCCACTTCTCTTCAATGGCTGTGCGAAGTTGCTGGATATTGGCAGGAACTGGAACACGCTGTCTTATACGCCGATCCAGAGCATCCCAATCATGCTCAATGGGTGACATGTCCGGTGAGTATGCTGGCCATGCAAGAACTGGGATGTTTTCAGCTTCCAGGAATTGTGTACAGATCCTTGCAACATGGGGCCGTGCATTATCATGCTGCAACATGAGGTGATGGTCGTGGATGAATGGCACAACAATGGGCCTCAGGATCTCGTCACGGTATCTCTGTGCATTCAAAATGCCATCAATAAAATGCACCTATGTTCGTTGTCCATAACATACGCCTGCCTATACCATAACCCCACTGCCACCATGGGCCACTCGATCCACAATGTTGACATCAGCAAACCGCTCACCCACACGGCGCCATACATGCTGTCTGCCATCTGCCCTGTACAGTGAAAACAGGGATTTATCCGTGAAGAGAATATCTCTCCAAAGTGCCAGATGCCATCGAATGTGAGCATTTGCCCACTCAAGTCGGTTACGATGACGAACTGCAGTCAGGTCAAGACCCCGATGAGGATGACGAGCATGCAGATGAGCTTCCCTGAGACAGTTTCTGACAGTTTGTGCAGGAATTCAATTCACGGTCAACAGCTCTGGTGGACATTCCTACAGTCAGCATGCTAATTGTACGCTCCCTCAAAACTTGCGACAGATGTGGCTTTGTGCTGTGTGATAAAACTTCACATTTTAGAGTGGCCTTTTATTGTGGCCAGCCTAAGGCACACCTGTGCAATAATCATGCTGTCTAATCAGCATCTTGATATGCCACACCTGTGAGGTGGATGGATTATCTCGGCAAAGGAGAAGTGCTCACTAACACAGATTTAGACAGATTTGTGAACAATATTTGAGAGAAATAGGCCTTTTGTGTACATAGAAAAAGTCTTAGATCTTTGAGTTCAGCTCATTAAAAATGGGGGCAAAAACAAAAGTGTTGTGTTTATAATTTTGTTCAGTGTATTTTAACATTTTTTTTTTTGTGGTGACAAAGCTAAATTTTCAGCAGCAATTATTACAGTTTTTTGTGTCTCATGATTCTTCAGAAATATTTCTAATATGCTGATTTGTTTCTCAAGAAACAGCTTTTACTTGAAATATATATATTTTTTAACAATGTATAAGTCCTTCACTTTAGATACATTTAGTGAATGCTTGCTCAATAAAAATACTTATTATTAAAAAATTTTTTATTAATTAGGTTTTTAATTACATCTAAATGGCTTCACGGACAATTTTTTATATTAAATACAAATATGTAATCATGCACAATAAGAACACACTGTTTGAGGATGCAGGAAAGGGTTTCAGATATTAGCTGCTAAGCTGCCATGGTTTAAGTGAGGGAAAGAGGAAGTCATTTTTTCAGTGTGTTCACTTGGTTATGTAAGAGTTTACAAGCGAAGACTGCTCCACATAACTTTCAAGTTTCACTTTAAATCGACCAAATTTATCAATGGAGGTCTTAACTTCACAATTATGGAGTGTTGCTTCTGTAAAAAGAGCTTAGTACCTGAAGTGATAAGAGCTGAAATTATTGTTCTAACCAGTCAAGGTTGACTTTGGCTGAATAGAATGAATATCAGTACTGAGCTGAAACACAGGGACACGCTCATTTTCCGTTTGCAGAGCAGTCAGACAATATACGTGTCTGGCACACCGCCAGGCAGAGAGGAGGGGAAAAGGAGACACAGAGGAGAGAGAGAGACAGAGAGAGAGAGAGAGAGAGAGAGACAGACATTCCTTTACAAAAAAAAAAGAGTTTGAGTGTTTATTTCTAAGTGTGCATGTGCCAGAATGTGACTGTGCACAAGAGAGAAAGAGAGAGAGAGAGGTCATGGAGCGTGGGTAGAGGGCTGGCACTGTGCCCGCTGGTTGAGTCACTTATTTCTTGGTGGGTGAAGAGCTTGCCACAAAGTTCACAGGGTAAATAGGAAACTGCTTTTTTTTTGCTTGACAGAAAATAAAAAAATGCATTACATATGAATTAAAAGTCAGTAATTCGTTTCTCATCAAAAAAAAGTTTTGTCCATACGGAATGAATGGTACTTTTGATAAATATGTTCATTAAAACAGTTCATGAGATGAACACTCCACAATCAGTAGACTAATAAAAACTAACTTGGTAATCCCTTTATCATGTCCGACTAAACAAACAGGGTGTCTACAGATATGAACAAATTCAATTTAAGACTTTTTAAAGACCTTTTTAATACCACCTTATGTAAAATTTAAGACCAAACCTGTGAAGGAAATACACATTCTATTGCATACATTAATATAATATTTAATGTGTTTTTGAATTTAAAAAGAAAACAAAATATCATCGCTGTCAAAAATGCTATTTATTATTACGATATACAAAGAACTTTTCATATATGCAGACAATATCCCATACAAAATATCCCCTCAAAAGCTCCGCATCAGCAATATTTTGGTGGTGTAAACGAAGCAATATTTTCATCAGTTTTCTATTTAGCTTTTACATATTTAAATCTACATGTTTTTCATATTTAACCCAGGTCTTTTATTTATTCGACCTGAATTCTGCTACCGCAATTCTCTCTGATGACGTAGTAACTACAGTGGGAAAAAATTAAAATCTTCCGTCTGTCCAATGATTGTAAACAGTCACTGGGTCCCTCAGACTGGTGAAACTTTTGCGGTAATGAGGCCGAAGTCTTAAGTCGCTGGGGTATATTTGTAGCAATAGCCAAAAATAAATTGCATGGGTCAAAATTAATGATTTTTCTTTTATGCAAAAAATCATTAGGATATTAAGTAAAGATCATGTACCATGAAGATATTTAGTACATTTCTTACCGTAAATATATCAAAACTTATTTTTTGATTAGTAATATGCATTGCTAAGAACTTAATTTGAACAACTTTAAAGGCGATGTTCTCAATATTTCGATTTTTTGTATAAATCTAAATTTAGAAAAATTGACGCTTAAGACTGGTTCCCTTTCAAGGGAACGAACGTTGCATCACAGTTTTAGACGCTAGGGGAATGCTTTGCGTGATAAGTCTTGAAGCACATGTGAAATCAATCCAAGGTGTAATTGGGACGTCAGAGCGGGTGACGTCATGAACCAGGAAGCTATAAAGCCTGCCCAAACGAAGCTGTCACTAGCTTTTTGTGTCTTCACAAGCGCTCTGTGTGAAATTGTCTGTCCTATTTGGTGTTGTCTGTCATTACTTTAATACAAAGAGAACAGATATGGCGAGCAAGCAACGACAAGCATTTAGAATGTGCGTTCTTCCCTGCCAGCGTTATCTAAACGGGTGGGGATACACGCATTCTTTGTATTGCCTGTTTGAGAGAGAAGCATGCACAGTCAGCGCTCGAGAGCGCTGGCTGTGAGCACTGTGATGTGCTTCCCTTGCGGACACTCCGATTCAGCCTGGCGTTCTTTCACAAAGAGGACGCCCAGGCTTGCATTCCCCGGGGCTCTCGGCAGCAGCGGAGGCTACAGTCCTGGGGTTCGCAAATGGATCTGTAAGTGGGGTTAGGTTAAGCCTTATACCTTCACCTGACAGGTCCAGTGCCTCTTATCAGGGTTGGGAAGAACGCGCTGCGGTTTCTTCCACCCCGATTGAGGCACAGACACGTCAACTATCTGATTCTGAGGAATTAGATGTTGCTAGTGTCAATGCAACAGATACTGAGGATTCGCCACCTCAGTCTCGAGCTTGTTGAGGTTGTAACAAGAGCGGACGACTGGCCAGCAGAGAAGGAGGACATTCGTTCTAAAAAAACAACAACCAAAAAACAAACAAAAACCGGACGAACGCTTCTTGCCTTCTCGTGCACAACCTCAACTCCGGGGACTGGCGTTTTTTTTCCTGATCTCCACACCGACGTGTCGAGATCGTAGGAGAAACCGGTTCCCTACCCTATAGAGTTTATAGTACACAAACATCTCACTATTCCTCTATAATAAATAAATAAGTCCCCAGTTTTGCCCATTAAGCCAGTGAGAACTATATCAGCACTGGTGGGAAAGGCAGCGGCTGGTCAGGCAGCAGCGTGTTTACACACAATATATCTGCTGCAAGCCTACCAGGCTGAATTGTTATGAGATCACGATGAGGGCAGAGGTTGCGGTCTGAACGCGGTTTGCGAACTGCGTCGGGCCACAGATTTGTCTCTCAGGGCTATGGCAGTACCTGGTGGACACTGAGAGGCATTTATGGTTGAATCTGAGTAACATCATGAGAAAAGATACAACATTTCTTATGGATGTTCCTATTTTCCCTCTGACCTCTTCAGCGATGCAGTTAAATCGGTTGTCGAGAGATTTCAGGAATCAGCTAAACAAGCAGCTGCATTCCAGAAACTCCTCCCCCGCCATACTCCTATCTCCGGGGCTAATGAGCGGGAGCAGCCCCAAACATCTAAGCAGAGCGTGCTCCCCCACCTAAATAATGGGGACACGGGAAGCACGCTCAACCGCAGCCTTCGAAGTGTAAAACGGGTCTGAGGACCGTTATTATTATTTTTACGAAAGCTGCGGGTAAGAATTCCTAACGCCCGAGGGCTCAGGCCAATGAGGACTTCCCCCCCCGAAGTGGAGTGGTCAACACCTCTTTTTACGGTGTGCGTCTCCCTTCGGTGTCCTCCAGGGACTGTTTTGCCAACCCTGCCACCTCGTGTGCTTCAGGGCGCAGCGGTTTCCGGCGAGCGCATATATCTAGGTCCAGCCGGAAACATTGTGGCCTTGGGATGCCCGCCCCCTCCGAGGAGGGTTTCAGAACGGTCAGTTCAGATGCTTCCTGTCGGTTCGCCGTTTCAGGACGTTGTTCTGACTGCACAACTAGACAGAGTGTGGCTTATCGTGCTTCCCGACCTAAGAATGGGGACACGGGAAGCACGCTTATCCGCAGCCTTCGAAGTGTAAAACGAATCTGAGGACCGTTATTTTTTCTAAGAAGGCTGCGGGAAAGAAGACCTGACGCCCGAGGGCTCAGGCCAATGAGGACTTCCCCCCTCCGAAGTGGAGCGGTCAACACCTCATTTTACGGTGTCCGTCTCCCTTCTGTGTCCTCAGGAGACCGTTCTGCCAACCGTGCCACCTCGTGTGCTTCAGGGCCTCGTCGGAGATATGGGTCTCCGACGAGCGCATATCTCAAGGTTCACCCGTAAATGTAGTGGCCTTGGGATGCCTGCCCCCTCCGAGGAGGTTTTCAGAGCGGTTAGTTCAGATGCTTCCTGTCGGTTCGCCGTTTCAGGACGTCGTTCTGACTGCACAACTATATATAAATCCAGAAACCAGTCTCGAGAGAATGTTACCTCTAGTAGAAATTTGACAGCGTGGAAACTTCTGCCAAATATATCTCGTTGGGTCCTGCAGACTATAGAAAAAGGGAATCAATACAGTTCGGGTCTCGCCCGCCCAGGTTTATGGGGGTGTTTTCCACCGAGGAGGCCCCCCAGCAGGTTCTGGTAATGAAACAAGAAGTGAAAGCTCTGTTAGAGAAAAGGGCCATAGAATATGTACCTCACTCCAACAGGGAAACCGGATTTTACAGCCAGGTTTTACATAGTTCCAAAGAAGGATGGGGGGATCCCATTTTAGATCTTCGAGTTCTGAACAACTTCTGAGCAGCTCAAGTTCAAAATGTTAACTTTGAGACAAATCATGCCACAGATCAGATCTGAGGACTGGTTTGTCACGATAGATCTCAAGGACGCATACTTCACATATCCATCCTTCCGTGTTCTCACAGGACGTTCCTGAGGTTCGCTTTTGGGGGCAAAGCATACCAATATCGGGTTCTTCCATTCGGCCTAGCGTTATCACCCCGCACTTTCACGAAATGCATAGATGCAGCACTGGTGCCTCTTTGTCTTCAGTGTATTCGCATTATGAACTACATTGACGATTGGCTGATTCTAGCTCAGTCGCATCAGTTGGCAGTTCAGCATCGAGATATCGTTCTTGCCCACATGAAAGAGTTGGGGTTAAGGCTAAACGCCAAAAAGAGTGTGCTTTCTCCACTACAGAGGACTACATTCCTTGGCGTGGTATGGGACTCAACGTCGATGTAGGCACGTATAGAGTCCATCCTGTCAGCTGTCAAAGAATAAGGCTAGGCCAGTCACTCACTGTCAAACAGTTTCAGAGACTGTTAGGTCTTATGGCAGCAACATCCAACGTGATACCATTTGGACTGTTGTACATGAGACCCCTGCAGTGGTGGCTCAGGACCAAAGGGTTTTCCCCAAAAGGCAACCCCTTTCGCTTGATCAAGTTCATGCGGCGATGCTTTCGTGCCTTGGTAATGTGGAAGAAACCTTGATTCCTGTCCCAGAGTCCCGTGATGGGAGCTTCATGTCATCGCAAGATGCTAACAACAGATGCCTCTATCACGGGCTGGGGAGCGATCTTAGAGGGATGCTCGAGTCAGGGTCTGTGGAAGGACTATCATCTCTCATGGCACATCAACTGTCTGGAGATGTTGGCTGTATTTCTTGCTCTCAAGAATTTCTTAGCAGATCTCAGGGGCCACCATGTGCTTGTCCACTCAGACAACACATCGGTGGTCTCCTACATAAATCACCAGGGGGATTTGTGGTCACGTCCACTTTGCAAACTGGCGTGCCAAATCCTCCTGTGGTCCCAAGGTAAGTTGTTGTCTCTTTGAGCAGCTTACATCCCGGGGGCCCATAATATAGGAGCAGACATCCTGTTGAGACAGGGGCTGAGGCCCGGGGAATGGAGGCTCCATCCCGAGGTGGTGGAGCTGATATGGAGGGAGTTCGGCCAGGCACAAGTGGATCTGTTTGCGTCTTGAGAGAGGTCTCACTGTCCACTCTGGTTCTCGCTCACGCATTCCAGCTCCTCTCGGACAGGACGCGATGGTGCAGACGTGGCCGAGGCTACATCTGTATGCATTTCCCCTGATCGCTCTGCTCCCGGGAGTCCTGGAGAGAGTTCGCTGGGACCGGGTTCTACTACTTCTCATTGCCCCGCGGTGGCCGGGCAGAGTATGGCTCCCAGATTTAAGATCCGTTCTCGATGGGCCTCCTCTGGAGCTCCCCATCAGGAGGGACCGTCTGTCCCAAGCAGGGGGAATTGTGAATTGTGGAAACTGTGGGCTTGGCCTCTGAGGGGGCCCAGCTCATAGACTCAGGTCTCTCAACCGAGGTTGTTGAGACCATTCTCCACTCCAGAGCTCCCTCCACGAGGAAACTTTATGCCTTGAAGTGGAAAGTTTTCACTTCATGGTGTAGTGTCCATCAGCTGGACCCAGTTAACTGCCCAGTCGGTACAGTGCTGGAGTTCCTGCAAGATCGGTTCACTGCAGGGCAAGCTCCGTCCACTTTAAAGGTTTATGTGGCGGCCATAAGTGCTTACCATATTCCTTTGGGTGGAATGTCATTGGGGAAAGACCCCCTGGTATCTTGTTTCCTCCGTGGTACTTTAAGGGTGAGGTGCTGCAAGCCTTCTGTCCTCCTCCTTTCAGAATGCAGACCAGAAAATGCACAATTTGCTTTGCCCAGTGCAGGCATTAGATGCTTACGTCCACAGAGCTGCCCTGTGGCGCTAAATTAACAGTTGTTTGTATGTTTTGGACCTCCTAACAAGGGGTCCCCTGCATGCAAGCAAAGGATGAGCAAGTGGGTGGTCGATGCCATCTCACTTGCTTATGAGTCGGCCGGTCAACCTTCTCCTATAGCTGTCCGGTCCCACTCGACCAGGAGTTTGGTGGCCTCCAAGGCCCTGATATCAGGAGTTGCTCTCCAAGAGGTTTGTGATGCGGCAGGCTGGTCCTCACCGCACACATTCTTCAGACTTTATTCTTTGGACCTGGACTCTAACCCAGGTTCCCAAGTGCTTTCGTCCTAGTGCTGCTCATTAGATTTCACACAGGACAGGCACTCCTAGCTATGTTGTATTAACGTTCCCCTAACGTCTAAAACTGTGACGCAACGGAGTTCCATTGAAAGGGAACGTTCGGTTACGACTGTAACCTCGGTTCCCTGAAGGGGGAACGGACGTTGCATCCCCGGCCATATCTCCTTCGTGCCTGTAGGCAACTTGCTCAGACTTTAAGCTAGTGACGGCTTCATTTGGGCAGGCTTTATAGCTTCTTGGTTCGTGACGTCACCCGCTCTGATGTCCCAATTACACCTTGGATTGATTTCAAATGTGCTTCAAGATTTCCCCTAGCGTCTAAAACTGTGACGCAACGTTCGTTCCCTCTTCAGGGAACCGAGGTTACAGTCGTAACCGAACGTTTTGTGGTCCAGGGTCACATTTAAGACCCACTGAATCTGAATTAGACATTTTAAGACTTTTATTTATTTAGTCATTTAGCAGACGCTTTTATCCAAAGCGACTTACAAATGAGGACATTATAGAAGCAATCAAAACCAACAAAAGAGCAAAAAAAGGCCTTTCTTAAGAAAAACACTTTATTTAATACATTTTAAGACTTTTTAAGGACCCGCGGCCACCCTGACAAAAAAATCCCATCTACAAATTACTGAAGTGTATTTTTTTTATGTTAGAAGATTCTTCAACTCAACCATACAATTCCCTCACACTTAAATACTGTAATTTCAACCCTTTATGATATTTTCTAAATTAAGACATGTTGTGGGATAAAGTTATTTTCCGTCAATCATACTGAATATGCTTAAAATTATGCTTAAAAAGATCAAAAACACTATAAAATGAGACCATACATTTAGGCCTAGTTGTCCTTGAGAAGTCCAATCTTTTCACTGAATACAGCTCACAAATCCAACAAATACTTATTTTACAAATTTGACTGATTTGGTTCTCGAGTTCAATTCAATGACTTGCAGCAGCTCACTAAAGCGAAGGATTATCAGTGAGTATAGTCAGTCTGTTCTTCACAAATATCTATCATATGCTTTCAGAAGATATATAGAATATGTGAATATAGCACAAAAATTGTATGAACCCCTTTACAATTTTACCTTTATGGTGTTATGCATACTTTTTGAAGCTTGAAAGACTTTTGCCACAGGGACTAACCGCAATGAAAAGAGAAACCGGCACAATTTTCTTTTTGTGTTCCACAGGCGAAAGAATGTCAGACCTGTTAGGATCGTCATGAGGGCGAGTAAAAATAACAGGATTTTCATTACTGAGTGAACTATTCCTCCAATTTCCTCTTTTAATTATATACATAATGTTTTAATTAGACAATTAATCACGTCCAGAGAACATTACGTCTGAAACGCCCCCATCCAGACACATCCAGACACTTAACTACAGCGATCCCATGGAATGGAATGAGTACATGAAATGACAGATGTTCTATGTTCATAATTATAACTTAAACATCCTTTCAAAAATTAATCCTCTCTGAATAGTCCTTCTTTGATATTTTGCTAAGAAAGTTTCAGACTTCATATGTAATCAAATTCATATCAATTATTAACCAGTTCTGTTTTTGGGAAACCATCATCCAGCCCAGATCTAGCTTATTCCACATTTACTGAATGGCACAAATGGGTTTTCGCCAGACGTTCAGGAACACAGTAATAGCTTATCATTAGCGGCCTGCCAAAAAGTTTTCAAAGAGAGCTTGGGGTGCTCTGTGAGATCAGACTCAGACCTACTTTACTGGAACTACAAGCAAAACACATTACAGAAATGAAAATGAAGATTAAAGCATGGCCGCGTGAAGGCTGAGGAGGCTGGAAGGAGCATGTCGGCCTAAAAGAACGGCGCAGCAGAATGCAAAATTTAACAGCTCCCCTAATTATGATGTTGCCCTCGGAAACACTGGAGTGGATGAAAGGTGACAGGTGCAGAGGCTGTTTTCACAAGACTATTTCCACCGGGCTCCTGCAGATATACGGTCATGAACTGACAGGCTTGGTGAGGAAAAACAAACACAATCACATGCAAATTCTTCAACAGCAAAAGCTTTCTTTAGTTGCACACACACTAAAATCACATGCACACACATCTAGAATACATATGAGCTATGTTTCCAAAATCTAGTGAATTTCCTCACAGTCTGCTGTTCACACAGACAACCTGCTAAAAGGGTTTGCACACTGGATGAGAACCCCGTTGTGTTGTGGGTGGCTAGACCAACTCACAGATATTGCCCACTCCAAGGTGGCAGTCCAAAACAGTGAATCTGTAATCACACAGACAAAGGCAAAAAAAGGGTTTGCACTGGATGAGAATTGGTGACTGAAAGATATTCAGCATAAAAAGAAAGGGCAAGAGTGAAAAATGCACGGTAAAGGGCAAACACAATCTTACCAGGGTAGGGTGTACAGGGTAGGGTGAAGTCATTATGCACATTAACAATGTTGTGGGACAAATATAATGTCATTTAATGGAAAAATGTGTACGTGGCGCTCTGTGGTGTGGCAGGATTTAGAAAAGCTTTCATTGGGCGCCGTCATACATTGCCGTGCAATGACGAAACAAAAAAACCACAATAAATAAGGCACAAACAGTGATATCCTTTTAAGTCATTTCCCGACACACTGTGTAAACATTCACAGTTTAGGGTGAAAAGAAATGTGAACCCTTGGATGACCTACCTAGTTTATTTTATGCAGAAATTCAGATAAATTACATACTTTTTCCTGTACCTCTAGCACCTACAAATATTTAGACTGAACTATTTTCAATAGTTATATTCATATTTTTTTCCATGGTTCAATATTTAGCACAGGACAATAACTATTGTCAATATTTTCAGTGCTGAATAAATACAACCAGTAATTCCTTGGACTCCATCTATCATCCAAAAGAAAAAAACAATCATCACAGTGCGGTCTGAGAGCATCTCTTTTGTAAACAGTAAAGGTGATACTGCTTTAGCCAGAACAAGGTACCTTAGTAGGCATATTTGAGCCATCTAATGTTAGGTACAGCCTTTGGAACAGAATAATTGACTCTTTTGAATAAGTAAGGTTGATTTAATCTGGATAACAAGTAATCATAGTGGAAAATTCACAAAAAGTGTTTCAGAGAAACCCTTAAATGAGATACATAAATAAGAGAGTGTTGTAGTTTTCTTGGTTTGCTTTACACATTCCATTCACATGCATGTGCACATTGTCATGCATGTAACAGACACACATATGACCCACCACAAAAGTGGACCGTAAAATACAAATCACTGGGGTATATTTGTGAGCAATAGACAAAAAAACATTGAAGTGGATCAAACTGATATATTTTTATTGCCAAAAATCATTAGTATTAAGTGAGATCATGAAGACATCGAAGTATGTTCTACTGTAAATATATTGTAAGAATAATAAGTGACAAAGTACAAACAGCACTTCGGATTCAGTGCAGTCGAAATCCTAAGCTCAAACATTTTATACTGTTTTACGTTCATCTTCCCGCTCCACATGTAAATAAGGTTTCATTTTAAATGTAAATTGCGGATAACAATGAAAGTGATGCCGTCCGTTCCCACATCTTTGGTAGACTTCCAGGTGGGAACAACTAAATGTTAAGGTGATAAGATTAAACAGAATCCCTATCAGTTGTTTCATGTACTCTTTTGGTCAGCAGATGGTTCTGGATGGCCTACTGCCGTTCCCACGCCATAAGTGACGAACTATCACTCCGGAGATACTATTTAAATATTATTTAAACGGAAAGAACTATCTCTATGATAATTAAGCTCTTTGTAGGGAAATTAGTATAGTTTAATACACAATTTGGAGTGGAAGCTGGGTCGAGGCAGACTATAATTTCTTACAATATCAAGACTTAGCTTTTTGATTAGTAATATACATTGCTAAGAACTTCATTTGGACAACTTTAAAAGCAAATTTCTCAATATGATTTTTTTTGCACCCTCAGATTCCAGATTTTCAAATAGTTGTATCTTGACCAAATATTGTCAATATTACATCTCAATAAAAAAAGACCCTTATGACTTTGTGGTCTAGGGTCACATATGAGCATTTAGCATAATTTTAAGACACAACCCTTTTCTTGACACCTCAAGGCAGACAAACTCATTTAGACAGTAATGTAATTCAAAGAAAGGACAGAAAAGGACATGACAGGAACAGGGTGGAAAGGAAGGGTATTAGAAATGTCTTTAGGGCTGTCACCCCCCCTCCGTCACCAAAAAAATTGAAACACAGTGACATTGTCTAAACTGTGTCATTTCTGTCTGTGACTGAAAGCGATTACGACCACGACCATGTGTAAAAGTCAATCGGCACCAGTTTAGATTTGAAAAACGTTGCAATTATCACCAAATCAGATTTGTGTGCAGTGTGAAAAAAGATCCTGACACATGAAACACAGAGAAAGAAACAGAAAAGGCAGAGAAACAGAACGAAACATGTCAGAGCGGGAGTTGTAGATGAGAGGAGGCAAATATGAAGGCACTGACCTAAATTGCGCTTTTTATCATCTATGGCGATGAAGCGAATGCAGGGATTATTGGAGACGTACTTGGCCGCCCAAGGGACGTCGATTCGTGTGTCGGCTTTGTAGAAGAGTCCAAGTGCGTAGCGGGAAGAGTAGCTGACAGCCTCCAGCATCCTCCTCTGATTCTCCCCCATCACTGCACAGAGACACACAAACACAGAAGCACAGGATGAAGCCTCTGGGCCTTGGTTAGTTCATCTCTCTAGACAGCCGCCAGCACTGCTGCTTGTGAATAACAGGCCTGTAGCATTCACATCGCACAGATCAAATGAGAGAAACACTGTGCCGTCAACTCACAGAGCTTCTGCAGCACCAGGTATGATAACACACCTAGGTTAGTGTGACAGGAGCACAGAGATAGATTGATGCGTAGGGCTATAAAACACAACTAACAAGTCCCTTCTGTAGATGAGATGAGCCGGGCGGAGGTTAAAATGGACAGTGAGTGACACTTTAATGAGAACGCGGTGGATGGACTCGCTTCAGCATGTGGTGCTCTTTTTTAGAAAAATGCTGTCCTTGTTTCCTGTCTGGAACATCTGTTATTTATTGGAAACAAGCAGTCATACTAAGGCCTGCTTTAGTTATTTAGGGCCCACAGGTACTGAGTGTAGTACAGGTCAAAGGTCAGCCCTTGTGGAATCAAATGCATATTTCTACTCAAAGACACCCCTGTTTCCAGTAAGGAAGAAAGCGCTTTCAAGGACAACCGTCAGAGAGCTGATCAACATTAGTCTATCTGAGCAGTATCTCCCCCCCCCCCCGAAGCAACAAACAGATGTTTGGTGAAAAGTGATGAACAGAATGCTAACTCATCATTTTCCCTTCGCACATGTGTGATTCAGTTCCAAAGGGCAGTGTCAGTGTCAACAAGCTCGGCCCCCTTCCGTGGCCACAGTAAATCTGTATACTGTTTAAAGACCTTATGAAATCAGTTGGCGAGGGCAGTTTCCTTTCCTGTTTTAATGCAATTCCTAATGAAATGGGAAGTTTAGGTGGGACATATTGAATGGCTTGCACTTTGTAAAAAAAAAAAAAGAAATCCAAAAGCCTTTAGCATAGATTGGAATCATACAGTAAATAAATTAACAAAATTCTGAATTTGATCAGTTTATCAATTCCAGATCCCTAGTGGTTCCATTAACAATTTAGTGCTTTAAAGAAATAACATATTTTGAGAAAAATCACTAATTACTTTTCAGGATTTTTTTTAAATGACTTAATTGTCTTGCTTTTGGCATAAATGTAGTCCTAGAATTTGCCATAAATATACATTAAACTGCAAAAAATATCACAAAAAGTCTAGAAATTAATTTTATTAATAGTTATTAAAATTAATATTAAAATTGATACAAAGCTAACAACATATTACTTATTAATTTATATGGGGAAAAAACTTAAAAGTTGAACTTATTTTAACTATAGCACCACTTTTTTAGAAGCTTTAGCACGTCATGTGTGAGATACTGTAAATAATGTGAGACACAAGCGCAACGGTCCAACACGCCGTCTAGCACGTATTTACATAGAAAAACAATCATATGAAAATACTTGCTTGCTTTCTGGTTGTGTGGCTCGGTGAATGACAGTGATGCCACACAAACCCCCATAACATCGTCAACCTCTGCTGTAATTTTGTTGTCACAAGAAACGCTCCACCAACTGTTAGTTCGATTAGGAAGCAACCAACTGACACTGATAGAATACGACAATAGAGGTGAAACGGTCACATGACTGTCCCCGGACATGTCCCTTTTATCACTGTCTGTGTCATTGCAGAACATCTGGGGGAGATTAGGAGCATGTAAATGTGCCCCTTGGTACAGAAACAATCTGCTGCGGCATCTGAGCGTGGAAAGCCCAAGGATAATGCAAACCCTGTCAGCTGAATCCATAAAGAGGCTTTCTTTTTTTTCCTCATGGTAATGGAATCTGGTTACAGAACACACCATTGTTAATCGGCATAAACGATCTTGACGCGGGAAGGGTTGCCGAATACAGATACTAGAACGCTTTTTACCACATTGACCCATTTAAGTTGTCAGAAATCACTTCCACTAGAGCTGGACAATGAGTGCAGATGCACATTAATGAATCATCCTTTTTCAAAAAGCTATGACTTCCATTTCAAGTAAAACGAAACCACCTATTTAGGGGTCTCAATGACTTTAGCTTAGCCACAACTATTGAGATGTTTTTAAAGCTGTGTTTTCAAAAAAGAAAAGTACAAGCTATGTATTTTCTGGCTGCTACAAGATAAGTAAAGTTCTGAGTCATGGTGTAAAGTGGATACTGCCCTACATTACCCCCCACCCACTTCCTGCCCGCTCAGGTTGGCAGCACAATTACCTCGGACAGGTTTGTACTGTGGGTCTTCTAGATTTCAGCTCAATCATATGTTCAGAGCTCACAAAATAGCTGAACTGAGAGCAAAGCAAAGCAAAGAATAATCAAACTGCTGTCTTCTCCGGTTAAAATCATACTATTTTAGACACAGTATTTAATTTTTTTCATTACAAATGATATCAACTTAACTATTAAAATGAATAGTAAAAAAAACACTATGCCATAATGTATTTATTTCATAATAAGCGTACTTCAAATCCATTAACATATTTAATGACATATTACTTAAGGCTTACTGATATAAAATTATAATTAAACATTATTTTGAGTATTTCTTTATTGCACATGCACAACACCCATTTCTTAGTATTATTCCATAAATATGTTTTAATATCACTATTAATAAGGATTGTATGATCTTTGTATAATATCGGTCCTTAAATGCAAGGTATTTAAAGTGTACCTGAAGTATACTTGAAGTATTTCCACTTTAGCACAATCAAATATACTTAATTATATCTTTAGTTGGACCTCTACTTCCGCACAATTAAAGTACATTAAGCACAAAATTATTTGTTCCAGTTTAGCAGACTTTAAGAATAACAGTTTAATATACCAAAAGCATAATTGCAGGGTATTTTGATTAAGCACATAAATATGTAAATGCATTCATAGTATACTTAACACAAAATATATGTATTTAAAAAACATTTTAGTATATTTTTTTTTAACTAGGGCGTACATTTCCATATTTCTTTATATCTTGAATGATCCCTTTTTGCTTTATTGACTGACGGTCATTCACACGGTCAGTGTAAAAAAAAACTCCCTTAAATTTGATTACCGTCCAAGAAATACAATCTATATCCATACTATTTCAGCCAATGTTGCCTATTTAATTGTTCATGCTTACTGCTTCTATTTTTCAATTTATATTACCTTTGCTGTAATCTAACACTCACAGTTATTCTTGAAAACTAAAAACAATTATAATGCTGTACTGCAAAATTCACTTGCAGCATTTAAAACAACTTTTTTGTTTAGAGTTTCTGTTTTAAATGTAGTCATTTTTTTAAATTATTATTTTATATTTAAAAGACGTTTGGGACAACTATTTTTTTACACTCATTATGAGAAAAAATAGGGAGAAAGAACTATATTTGAAACGTTTTTGAGCAGTGCACTTCAAGAAAAGTCATTTAAGCAATAGTAAAAAATAATTCCTAGAGGTCTTTTAGTGTGTGGCTTTCCTTTAATCAAGCCTCATTCTTTGAAATTGTTCCTACAAAGTAGGCAAGAGTTTGCTTTAGCTAGATTTGAAATGACAAGCTGTATTATACATCCACCTGTACAAATGATCACCTGGTGGAATATTTACCCCCTTTTCCTCTACCAGCTGTCCCCAGCGTATGGAGAGACAATGTATGCTTTTTTACTTAAGTAATAAATTATTCACTGAAATGTGCAGTTTTAAGTTGTACACTTCTTTATCCAAGATGGATATCCTTTGTCCGCTCACTCTCATGGTTTGCTTGCTTAATGATAAGTAATGGCACTAATGTGCAATGAGAGTACTAGCGAGTACTTCAGTAAAAATGTCCTCTTAGTTTAGACCAGAGGGATTTGATTTCATTACACACATATGTGATCTTTAGCCTCCTTCCCTGACACATCCTCCGGTCGAAAGACTAACAAATCCACATGAGCAGAAATCTACCCAAACAGTCAAGCTTTTTCAATATCCTGAAGAAAAAAACTATTTACAGTGCTCTGTAAGTGAGCCCTGCATAGCCTCAACATGAGACATACCTTACACGAAAGAACATTCACTTGCAGGACCATATACACACACGCACCTGATGTTCTCTTCCTCTTTAGACACTTGTCACCACTTTAGAGTCTGCTTTACATCTGTCTGGAGTTTATAAATCTCCAATCTGTGTAAGCAGGGCAAAGCGGAGGGGCTTCTGACAGCTATGCTGTATGTGATGGATCAACCTCACACAGGCTACATTCACAAAATCAGTGTTTGGCAACTATTTACTGACAGATGTGATTCTGAAACTGCCCTTTTCATAAAACAGCTATCAGGAGCAAGTCAAATACCACACATATGAAAATATTAACCAAAGTTAAGCTGCATTTACAGTACATTTCTGTGTAACTACAGTAAGTCAACATTTGAAATGCATCAAAAAAGTTTATCAAATTTGTCCTAAGACAAGAACGCATTTTGGTTTTAGGTTTTTGATCCATTTCAAACTTTAGGAAGTCGTGGCCTAATGGTTAGCGAGTCGGACTCATAATCTAAAGGTTGCGAGTTCGAGTCTCGGGCCGGCAGGAATTGTAGGTGGGGGGAGTGAATGTACAGCGCTCTCTTCACCCTCAATACCACAACTGAGGTGCCTTGAGCAAGGCACCGAACCCCAGGGCCGGCCCGTGGCATAGGCGGAATAGGCAAATGCTAGGGGAGCCGCCGATCCATAGGGGCGCCAAAATGAGTGAAGATTTGTTATTTTTTATTACCAATTCTACTTCAATACTATAAATTTAAAATGTTACACAAAAAGCGATCGTCCCACAAAAACAACTATTTTATTGCTCTCCTCAGTTCGACTCATGATCTTCTCCCTCACAGCCGCACTTCCACAGAGGCTACATCAGTTACCGGATTGTAAAAGATGTTCACTTATAAATTATCACTGTGTCAAAAAGACCGAAGCCCTCTGGTGCCCAGAAAAAAAAAAAAAATAAGAGAAGAATAAAAACGGGACAAAGGAGGTGGTAATGTGATGTAATGAATGATGACGATCAAATAAACTAGCCCTTAAATGCATGAATGTTTCACCAATCATGATATTCGTGTCTTTAGAGACCCTTATTTATCCAGCACAGGCGAATCTCCAACTGCTGCAATAGCATAATAATAATAAAAAAAAACTCTTGATATTTTGAGGCAATTACAAAATAATAAAATAAAGCATATTTCGTTACCCTTTGAGACTTGGAAGGGTTCAATTTGAGCAGATGGTTTTACCATCGCTGTCATCGTTATAGGCACTTCCACTGGCTCATATTCGCGATCTCTAACATATTCTCAAAACGATCGTTTTCAATAACTTCAAAATCAATATTTTGATCACTGGGTGCTTATTCACCACATCCACCATCAAATGACAGTGACATGTATATTCCACTGCATACAGTAATTGCTCTGCAGTAAAGCCATTCAAACCAGTTCTGATTATATTCTTTTGTTTTATGCCTGCGGTCATTTTCAGTAGCCCCTCACTGCAGAACAAAGATCCAGGGGGCGGGGGGGTTGAGATGGGTAGGTTTATGGATGAGGGGGTGGAGATGGGTAGGTTTAGGTAAGCCTATATGTAAGGTGGTAGGAGTTGGATCTGGATCCAACCTTGCCCCCTGGATCTTGTGTTCTGCAGTGAGGACCATCTCGTAATTTTGAGTGAAACATCACGTCGTCATTGTGTATCAAACAGTGCCACCTCGAGGAATAAAGAATCAGTGCACATTGAGTCAGTGAGCAGGAAAAATATATTTACACATTAACATACCTCATGTCTTTAGCGACCCAATACATTTTTACAACAAAAATATATTTACACATAAAAAAAGTAATCATAAAACAGGCATTCTTTTATATATTATTATTTTTTTCATTATATTCTTTAGACTGCATATATTGAGGAATAGCCTACTAAGAAAGTTGGTGTCTAACTTTAAAAAATGAAGGAGGGAGAAAGGTAGTGAATGATTCTCCCGGTTGGCTAAAGACATGAGGTAGCATGCATTTAAGGGCTCTAGATGAGGTAAAAGTTTGTGAACAAACTATGTTAGCCTAGTCTAGAAAGTCTATAGGCTAAAATATAGACAGCCTATAGACATAATAGGATAATAACAGTCTCTGGAGTTCCAGAGATCCAAGATTTTGTAACATAAGTGTCATTTTTCATGTAACGACAACACGTTTTAATCATATTTTTACGCTACAGTTGTGTAGTTTTTGGGGATTTATTGTATTTTTAATTTGAATTGGCAAATTTAGTAATGTTTGCAGGCCTATAACTGGGCTTATTAAACATGTCAAATTTCTGTAAAATTCACTTTAAATATGTGCGTTTCTCAGTAGGCTATAATTCATGGTGAAAACATTATAATGGGCTAGTAGTAGAACATTGCTGTCATCTACTGGAAATCGAACGCTTTTCAAATTTATTTTGAAGATTAAACCGTAGCCTACTGTGTGCTAATACAGTTTTGTGCAGGAATACCAGATGTAATTATTCTTGATGTTTAATTGTGTTTAATTTATAAAGTGACTTAGGCAGCACCTATTTTTTATAGTTTCACTGGAAACAATTTAAAATAAGGTTAATTGTCAATAACGAACACTAACAAAATGTACAAATGTATTGTTCATTGTTAGTTCAAGTTAGTTAATATTCACTAATGTGAGGCAAGGGGCACCGGGTAAAATCTTGCCTAGGGCAGCAAATTGGCCAGGGCTGGCCCTGCCGAACCCCCAACTGCTCCCCGGGCGCCGCAGCATAAATGGCTGCCCACTGCTCCGGGTGTGTGTTCACTGCTGTGTGTGTGCATTTTGGATGGGTTAAATGCAGAGCACAAATGGGTCACCATACTTGGTCGTATGTCACGTCACTTTAATGTACTTTAACTTTTAATGTTGACTACTGTATATTGACTGATATAAACTTTAATGTACTTTCATGTTTACTTTAATGTTATTTTCCATTTTAGTGTTTTTGAAGATTAGCATTTACATTAGATGAAGGCAAATGCAATCTAAATGTAAAATACATTGATGTAACTTGAACTCTCCAATATCAGACCTTACATGTAAAAAGGTGATAGTGCTGATAACCCATATAGATGTATTGTGCACATTAAAGTAAATATAAAATATGGTGACTTCCATAATACTAAAAAGTTTTATCAAAACTTTGTCCAATAGAGTCCAATAGAGTTATATTTTCCAAATCTGAATTAAACAAAAGCATCTTCCAATGGTAATCTAATTGTTAAATGAGTGTAGTTTGTAGCATTTGTGTAATATACTAACCAGGATCTGTTCACACAATGTTTTGAAAATTTAAAGAGAAAGTTATTCAAAAATGTGACTCAAAGCCATACAAATAAGCAGATGATTATGATCAATTTGAGGGTGATACATTTTCAGAACTCACAACTAAATGTTTAGAGCAAGTTTGGTTAGTTTGTACTTTTAGGTTAATTACCACTTTAAGAAAGTGAACATACCACATTTTTCTGCTATGTGAACACAGTGGTAGGATAAAAAACGATTTTATAATAAATCTCTTATACCCATCAATGCTATATTTATTTACAGTAAATTCTGTAAAAAAAACTGTAATATTGTGAAATATTATAACAATTTAAAGTATTTAAATTTGTATTAACACAGTATATTTCAAAATGAAATGTATTCCTGTGATGCGAAGTTGAATTTTCAGCAGCAATTACTCCAGTCGTCAGTGTCACATGATTTTTCAGAAATTAAATGTTGAAAAAAGTTGTAGTGTTCAATATTTTTGTTATATTTTTCAGGATTTTTTTATAAATAGAAAGTTCAAAAGAGCAGCATTTATTTAAAAGAATTCTAACAATGCAAAAGCCTTTACTGAATAAATTATTTATTCAGTCTTTGTTGAATAAAAGCATTAATTTCTAATAACTTTCTTAACTTCTCAACAGTAGTTTAGATAAATTAAAAATGAAAATAGGGCAATGCTAACCACCACCTGCTTTTAAATTTCCATCACACATATGCAGCACATTTGAAAGCACACTAAGAGACAAAAGCCTGGATTTCTAGTTACTCCTAGTAAATACCAAAGCATCATAAGGTGCCTGTAAGTTAGCCGTCACCTGACTGTGAGCGTTTTGCTCGTCTAACCTGAAAAAGCAAACTGTCTGCTGCTCTACGGCAGGAACCTAAGGCTAGTCATTGACGCGTGTTTGGCTGTGAGAGTGACTACATTAGTATCTGTGAGCGTGTGCGTGTAGCTCTGGGACTAGAAGTTTAACATTTTCCAGTTAGCCGCTCGGGGGCATGTGTTGAACCCCCTGGTTCTTTGATGTAGGAGTGGGTGAAACGTTCATGAAACTCAGCTTGTTGATAGAGCGATTCTTAATCAATACAATGAGTCTTACAACATGTGTCTGCAAAGTGACTGAATTCACATACTTCATCTAAGTCACTGACCAACTTTTAACTCAAAAAGGCAACATATCATGTCGGGAACATGTTAAGACATCTAACATCTCAGTTAATTATACATGAATAAGAAGATAGCAAAAAGGTGGTAGTTTTGATCTCTTATCCAACAGAAAATCCATCTAAAAAAAAACTTGCAAATAAAATGCAGAAGTTGTGTGCACAGTACCAAAGGTCTGGTGGTCGCATGCTAAAGCATGAGATATGAGGCTTCCTTATGAAGCTTCCTCTCATAAGCACATGCATGTGTGTGTAAATGTGTGTTTGAGTGTGTGTGTGTTCGCATAAGGGGGTGGAGTATTACTGAGCTACGGGGTGATTAGAAAAGTAAGGACCCAAGGGAACCTGTGGGAGTGAATCTGGATCAAGCCCAGGTAGTTATGCACATCTGCATTACATCTACACACATACACACACAAAATGGATCTCAAATTACTCATGCACAGTAATGCTGTGGTTTCCAGAGACGAGTATCTGAACTTGAATGGGTGTTCAACCTTACCCACATCTAAATGCTTATGTTCAGTGTATACATGACAATCCTCTTGTCTCTCAGAATGAATGCAGAACGTTTACGGTGATGAGAATATTCAGAAACATAATATAAATATACACAATTGCATTTCTATTGGCACATATATAGGCTCCGTTCCAAAAACCTAGTGAGCTTTCTATGGAGGAAGCATTATAAAGCGTTTAAGGCATGCTACCAATTCAAAAGGATTGTGCCAAAATGTAGGCAGCATGATAATCCTGCCTTCAAAGATACCTTGTTTTTGCCAAATTCGAAAGTAGCGCCGAAGGTAATCACAAAATGCTCAGTAAAGAAAAATCAATCCAAGATGGTGGACAGTGTAAGATGATTAAAACTGTAAAATCAAAACATAATACATATAAGTGTTTATTATTAATACTCAATTAACATTGAATTAAATATAAATACTACATTAGTACAAAGTTTCAAATCAGTCACTCATGAGATTCCGTTTCAAAATGCTCCCCTGGATGTGCTGCCTATGTAGGCAGTAGACAGCAAGATAGCTCACTGAGCTTTTGAAGAGAGGCATTTTTTATTCCTACATGTATCAGGAAGCCTCTAATTTTGTAACAAGTAAATATGCCATTTTCAAATGAGTTTGTGTGGATATAATTAGCAATAACATAACAATGAGGCAGATAAAAAGTGCTATTTGCATGTAAACAATCTGGGTTGTGATTTCATGCAGAGCTGCATGTTATTTGCTGGGCTGGTTACACATCATAAATGCTGCTTGGCTTGAAAATATAAATCCAGAGTTATTTTGCAACAACTTCTCTGGTTCACAGGCAATCAATGAGGGGTAAAAGGGAGAAGGTGATGAATTATGATACAAGGGCATTTTCTCACAAAACAAAGTGCATATTTTGGCTACTAATGTGTCATTTCTAAGCACACAAAGTCAGCCGGGACTGTTCCAGCAGTGGTTGTGGAATACGTGTGAATATTCCCTTAAGAAATGCGTCTTGGGGAACAATTTTTTTCCCTTGTCAATGATTGGCCAAATTGGAGACATCAGTGTTAGGGTGTCAGGGGATGTGATTTAAACCCTTTTAGGAGATATGACTGTCCCATGGTCAAGTAAAGTTTGGTCTCTTTGGTGTTCAGCGCTGAAGAAGCGATTAAAAAAAAGGGACCATTGTGAAAAATAAGGGTCTACTATGAAGTGGTGTCAGTCTAAAAAAAAATTATATCGTTGTTAAAGGAGTACTCCACCTAAAATGAAAATCCTCTCATGATTTACTCTCCCACATGCCATCCCAAGATGTATATGACTTTGTTCCTTCTGTGGAACACAAACTGACATTTAGGGTAAGCATACCTATTAAGTAAGGGTGACCATACGTGCCATTTTTCCGGGACGCATCCTGGCCAGGATTTCTATATTGCCTAAAATATCTACGATTTGGCTTTGTTTGCGTGTGTAGACCGATCAGTGTATGACATCGGTTCCTTATGTTTTCAAAACGCTCTCGAGGTACTTTGAATCAAAGCAATATAGAACTCCTTGCCAGGATGCGTCCAGGAAAAATGGCACGTGTGGTCACCCTAATTAAGCTCACATAGCACACTACCATTTTTGAGCTCAGTTTATGAAAAAAATAAAAGTATTATCCTACTTGATGTCTCAACCAATTTGTGTGTTTGTTACTATGCCTCCTGTAATTTCAAGTCGGACCTTTGAACACGGAGATATGGGTATTCATGTGTTCATACTGCCTGGTGGCGATTTTAAAAGTTGTCTGAAAACTTTCACCAGAAGAGTTACTTCTTAAATGTGCATTTGTTTTTTTCACTACTTACTGCAAAATTAAGAGATTACCATTTAGATAATAAGATTTTGCATATTATAACATGGAACTTGATGTGGGAAGTAATTACAGTTAGATCCAAAACATCCAAAGTTTTAGCAACATAGCGCAGATTCTACAGAACATATTTAGCTGACTAGCTGTATAAGATTGTATGCTACGCTAATATATTACTTCACAGGCATTACTGGCTTGTACTTTTACATCCATAATATTATAAATGTACATTTTATTGCTGGTCTGTGGTTTTACACAGCTGTATTTTTTTAAGATTTCATATTATTTTAAGGTGAGTTTAAAGGTTACACTACTATGAAAACCACACAGCTTCAGTGTAACATCAATAAGAAAAAGTATAATTTCATAGATATTGTCAATAATAGTTGTTTATGTTAAGCTCCGTGTTATCCCTCTTTAAGCTCTTCCACAATGAACGTCTACGTAAATAATTCATAAACAGACTTTAAATATAAACTGATTGTCTGGATGGAATCATATTCTGAAGCTAAAAATAATCTGTCGGTGATGGGATTTTCTATTAAATCAGTCAACTCAAATCTGCAGACTGGCTCTGACCTTTGGCAACTAATGGCAACTTGGAAAATCAGAGCAAAATTTGTGTAGTGTATTTCAGGCTTAAGAGAATATAAATAAGTTGACATCCATTTAGTTGACATAAGAGGCAATCCACTGGGGTTGTATGGATTACCGTCATGTTCACTTTTGAAGCATCAACTTTGGAGGTCTCATACACTGGCATTATATGGACTCGTAGAGCAAGATTATTTTTCAAAAAATCTTAATTTGTGTTCATTTGAAGATAGAAAGTCACACAGTATACATCTAGGAAAGCATGAGAATGAGTAAATGATGAGAGAATTTTTTTTTTTGAGTGGAATATCCTTTTAACTTACCCTCATGTTGTTCCAAACCTGTATGAGTTTCTTTTTGTGTCAATATATTACCTTCATTTAATAGGATTCAGTAGAAACAGCATTCACAAAATGGCAATGCTCGTTTTTTTCTTTGAGAATAAGCAGCAACATGGATTGTATACGGATTTGGCAGTATGATAAATGTCATACTGGGTTGATTCAAGCTTAAATACTGAATGAAACGCCACATCCAGCATGCAGAGAAATTCAAAACAAGTTTATTTTTGAATTTGGGTGGTCATTTTTTCACATTGGCATTGTTTGATTGTTTGAGGCAACATTGTTTTAAGCGCACCAACTCCCAAGCATTCATCATTGTTCCCTGGAAGGGCTGGCCTTTGCTGCTACCCTCTGGGACGCCACACAGCAGCACAGCATACTGGAAGGCTACACAGAGTGCACAAGAGAGCTGAATCATTTCTCAATTTATGATCTCTCAGCCCTTTAAAGGTTGATTTAATATTTGCCTGAGAGGTTCTGGAAACCTTCCCGAAAATAAAAAGGAAGAGAGAGAAAAAAAAATTCAAACCAAACAAAAAAAGGGAGTCAAATGTTGTTTAGCTAACCTTTAATGCACTTGTTGGTGAACTGTGTCCAACAATAAGAAGTATTTATTAGTCTGGGTGAAGTGGAGGGGGACTGACACCATTCAGATTCAAAGGGGCTTTGCACAGGAGCGAGAGGTCCATCATTAACAGTAGCTCCTAATGAACCACGTTTCAACACATATTTGCTCCAATGACATGTGATTGGGATGATGTACAGCATGTTGGGTGGGAAAAGGCCTGAATTGCTTTTCCAACTGCTCACGAGAGCCATGTTATATTCGAGTCACTTGAAAAAATAAAGCCGATGAGACGTACTCTCGGTGCCAAGGCAAGCTGAAGCTAGCGCTGCCAAACCACCTGAATGCGAAAGCACTTTATCTCATGCATGCAATTAAAGAAGTGAAGGCCAGCAGCATTACAGATGCCTCCAAGTTGTCTGAAAACATTTAGTATCCAAACACTGATAAATCACTACTCTTATTTGCCATGTGACTTCATTAAAGGTGACTCATAAAAAGGCCTCTATGTAGGCTGGATTTACTTAAATGCTGATCCTGTGGATGAGGTCTTGCCCTTAAAGTCTTAGCCTGAAAAGCAAACCAACTTCAAATGATGGCACATTTGGTTTTGAATGCGCCAAAGTCTTTAACACATGCTCAGTCTTTTCATATGTCTGCCAAATATGATTAAATGTGTAAAAAAACTAAATGTGTGCTGCAATTCATCTGCAACAAGATGTTCCTGAGAATGTTCTCCATGTATTAAAGAAGCTTATAGACACATTAGAGATAATGGCCCTCACTATAGCACATATCCAGGTTTTCTCCTACAGCACTGGCCCAGAACACTGAGGATTCTGTTGGCCAACTACAGATCATCCATAAACCGCAGGCTTTGGCCGATGCTATAAATGAAAACTTCTCAGCTCTTTATATCCGGACTTTGAGCCCTGGCCGCTAGAGAGACGGATGTGCCTCCACAGCTGCAGGCCACTTTAAAGCAGCACAGGTTTTCAGGGATGTTTATGAATGTTTTTTTTTTTGCTGGAGGGACTTTTTTCGGTTTCCCTGCAAACAGGGCAATAATGGACACTTTTGTGTAGCCAGGTAAACTAAGACGAAACCGCTCTGATCGCAGCTGAAATATCTGCTAGATAAACAAGGCAATTGCCAGCATGCCCGAGCGGTTTGTTTCATAGATAGCTCAAGTGTAATTTGGGACCAAACAGAGACATTTAGGGCAGCTACCTGAGAGCTTCGGCATTGACGTCAAGCCACAGGGTATTTTAAGCAGTAGGTCAAAGGTGGCCTGTTTCTTTTACAGAATATTTTGCCCCAACATGGCGAGCTGAAATCCATGTTACAGCGTAAAAGTCTGTTTTTAACTAATGGATGATGCTAAAAGCCTTCATCATAAATGTGTATAGTGTGTCTGGCGCTGCAGTGGACCTTCAGTGATGTGGAATAGGAAATCAATACGTCCCATTTCTAACTCCAGACTCATTCAGAGCAAATAAAAGCTGCTTTAGTGTGGCAACGCAATCAATTTGGTTATCTAAAGTTATAGTAAATTACTTCAGGAGTGCTGCAACTCAGCTTTCTGGATGTAATGCAACATTTTAAAACTATCTAAAATCCTTTCCAGGCTCATTGGAAAAAACGTGCCAGTGGTGACATGACATAAAATTATATTACGTTGCTTCTTGTATGTTTCACGACATTTTCAAAGTGAAATGTCAGAGAAGTGGCACTAAATGTGTGTTAAATTTTATCAGAAACAAATTAATGTGAATATGGCAACTTTTATGAAAAGTTGCTTGTTGTATGTATTGCGTCATTTCAAAAATGTGAAAAGAGCTCTATAATCGGGTTTAAAAATAGCATATCACCTAAACCTAACCAACAGTGCTTTTTTTTTAGCATGACTCACATTTCACAAGACTCATACCAGAGCTCTCCAAACTGCAAGTGCAATGCAGTACCAGGTGAGCTACAGAGCAAGTTTACTATATATAGCCAGCAGCCATATCACCCTGCAGCCCAGGACTGGTTGCCCACTGAAACGAAGCAGGGTTGAGCCTGGTCAGTACCTGGATGGGAGACCTCCTGGGAAAACTAGGTTGCTGCTGGAAGAGGTGTTAGTAAGGCCAGCAGGGGGTGCTCACCCTGTGGTTTGTGTGGGTCCTAACGCCCCAGTATAGTGACGGGGACACTATACTGGCAAAAAAAAGCACCGTCCTTCGGAAGAGACGTTAAACCGAGGTCCTGACTCTCTGTGGTCATTAAAAATCCCATGGCACTTCTCATAAAGAGTAAGGGTGTAACCCCGGTGCCCTGGCCAAATTATCACCACTGGCCCTTGTCAATCATGGCCTCCTAATAATTCCCATCCACTTGATTGGCGCTATCTCTCTCTCCTCTCCACCTGTAGCTGGTGTGTGGTGAGCGCACTGGCGCCATTGTTCTGTGGCAGCCATCGCATCATCCAAGTGGATGCTGCACACTGGTGGTGGTTGAGAAGAGATCCCCCCCCCACATGATTGTAAAGCGCTTTGGGTGGACAGCAATACACAATAAAGCGCTATTTAAATGCATCATTCATTCATGTCAAAAGCACAATAACATTTGAAGCTGGTTATGTGATGCAAACATAATTTATTATTTTAATTTACATTAATTTACACATCATGCATAATGGTAGTGTGTTGAGGTCATATTAAATCAATAAGCTGCCCTATAATCATAACTTGTGTAAAAAGGAGTAAAAGTTGTTGCAAAAACTTTAGTGAATGGCATGTTTTTCCAATGAGCCTGGGTTGCTAAAATCAAGGTACGGTCTACAACAGATCCGAGCCTTCTTTAAAAATAACAAAAGGCTGTTTGACAAAATGGCAATTGACAACAGTTGCTAAGGCAGGATTGGTCAGCAAGTAACATTTTAAGGTGGGTCTTAAGAGTGTACAAACTGTTTTTATAAAAACATTATAAGAATGTGGTACTATGAGCTTCCTCAAATGTATGACTAATCAGTGTAAAACACACATTCTTCCTATATTTAAATGGAAAACTATAACACTTTAGAATCTCACAGGACAGGCTCTATTTTATAAGGGCAGACAGTTCTTTTTTTGTGCAGAATAGCTGAAGTTAAATCGGGAGTGCATGATGAAACAGACGAAGCAGAGAAATTACATGCAAATGTGCAAGAGCCGCCATTATTCATAAAAGATCATTTCAGTTTTAAGATGGCTTGGCAAGGGAACTGCTATTAGGAGCACGACTTAGCCAGAGCCTTTCCCGGCCTTGTCAAAAGAAGCTCTTTCTCTGCATCACAAATTCCTCTTAATTTAGAGAGCAATTCACTGCTCATTCATCTTCTGTTCTAATCCAAATACAGATCATGGCACTACCCAAAAATGGCATTCGCTCTTGGCACACCAGGGGTGAGATTATCTCAAGCCTCTGAAGTCACAGTGAGCTTCTTCAGGCAGCGGAGGATTTTACACTCACAACTCTGAGGTTTGGGCTCAATTTCTCACATGCTTGACTATGGCATCTTCTTTTCTGGGTGTGACTCTAATTTTAGCTTTGTGCACCTTGCATCTTCCTCTTTTTATGCAGAGTTTCCTGAATGAGGTTTGTATGAAAACACATTGAAACGCATGCAAAAAAAGCCTGTTTCTGCAACAAATGTGTATGAAGTATGTTATTATTGACATCCTTAAACAAGTTTTGTTCTCTACAGTTGGAGATTCACTTGAAAACAAATTAGTCTATTAATTAAAAAGGGTAAATAAGTCAATAATTAATCTTTGACAAAAATATTTTATCTGATCTGTGCACATTATTATTGTTTTATCATGTGCCCTCGTAATCTTTAATCAAAATAACTTCCTCTCCCTCTTGCAACGACATCTCTTCTCTTCTCTGATGATGTGTGTCTCAGACAACCTGTCACTCATGCTTAAGATAGCAAATAGCAATAGCAAAATGCAAAGATCCAATCAATTTCCGATGGACCAAATTAAATCCCGCCCTATATTTTTTCCTGTTTGAGAAGCAGTTTCACTCAAATTTACGTCAAAATAAGGAAAGAAAAGACAATAACAACTTCTGTTTCATGTCATCTTTAAAATGATTTAATTAAAGGGACAGTTTACTCACAAGTGCTAACTCTGAATGCAAATGCCATTCTAAACCTGTATGACCTACTTTATTATGTGGAATATTAAAGAATGTATTTTAAAAAAGTTGGTGCACGCACGCACACTAATTCATACTTAAGTGATTTATACTTTTTTTAAACTATAAATTAGTTTTTCAAATATATAGAGATGTGGAATCATTCATTTAATGTTTACAATGTTAATTAATCCATATAATAGTAAAAAAATGTTGCATTGGACAGCATTTACTGTTTAAAAAAAAGGACCAATGAATTTATGACTGAATTTCAAGAAATGCACTTTTGACGCATGATGTCCACCACGCTAACATAAAAGTAAACAAAGAAACAGTCTGATGCGTCAAAGGGTGACTCGCAGAACAAAGGTACCGCACCAACTGTCAACAACAAACCAAGTGCTACTTTGATGGGGTTAAGCGACCCAATTATAAAGAGAGAGAGAGTGATGAGAAAAAAAACCCCCAAAAAAACCCCGCTATCCCTCTATTGTTTGGTCTCCTGAGTGCCTTTTGAGAGAGCTGTGGAGAGAGGAGGACTAAGTATCCATTTAGCGCACAACACCCATACAGTGTAGGGGAAATAAGCGTGCCTTTCTGTCAGGAGTCAGAACAAGGGATTACATCACTCCAGACTTGAAAGCAGCAGACCCAGACAGCCACTCGATGAGAGACAAAAAGAGAATCTCTAACCAAGAGGAGGATGATGTAACTTGACACATTTATTGTATTCTGAGTACGGGAGGAGCTCAAGGTAATTGCTAGCCAAACGAAAAGCTTGGATATTTATGTTTGGTGGCGGGGAACAAAAGAAGCACCGTTTTAAGTTTAACGATGCATCCTGTCATGCCTTTTATCATATCTGCTGATTAACAACCGCTCTTTAAAGGCAACTGGAAAAAAAGGGAAATAATCAGCATGCTACCTATCTCGCACAGCCAGACCCCAAATCAAATAATGCAGCCAGGGAGACTGATAACCACATGAGAGAGAGGGAGAGACTGCCAAAAATAGAGCTTTAATTTAATTAGAAATGAAGAATCATGTTTCTCAACATCAGCAGAGTTTCAAGGCTGTCAGGGGATCTGGGCCGTGGAAAAGATCTGCACGAGTGTAACTGCCGGCCACACAGAGGTTAGCTGCAAAAATGCCCTATTTCAGCACAATGACGTAATCACTTATGTAGGCACAAAGGCTTGCTAAGTTCGGTGCACCCTGACAGACCTGCACACGGGCCAGACAGGAAGTAAAAGCACACAATAGGAAAGGGTGTGGGCACACCATCACTCATTGAGAGTAACAGAACGGGTAATTTAGTCAATGCAGACATCAATATTTCCTTTGTCATCCTTAAATATCAAGATGCAGTTTGCATAAATGCATTTAGAAGTGGCCCATAAACTGTCATTGAGTGAATCAGGAGTTATGATTCACAGCTTTAATCTCATATAAAGAGGTTAAAAGAGGTCATTCAGCACTTGGAAGGGGAACTTAAACTTTGGAGGGAGTGTGACTGTAAAACTTAAGAGCTGATTGGAATCAGGAAGACAATATATAACAATTAATTGATCAATCAATCAATAAAATAAAAATGTCTAAAAAGAAATATGCCCCACTTTCACAGCAGAGAATGAGCACATGGACGTACACTGGTATAGTTCAAAAGATAATATTTTATCATGTTCACAAGTCTCTTGTGCTGAACAATTTTTTGATGAAAAATACAGTAAAAACAGTAATATTGTGATATTTTCTATTTTAATGTTTTAAAATATCATTTCTTTTTACTTTGATGGTAAATTTTCAGCAGCCATTACTCCAGCTTTCAGTGTCATGATACTTCATAAGTCATTTTAATTAACTGATTTGGTGAAACGTTTCTTATTATTTTACATTCTGAAAACAGAAGTGAAAACAGTGCTGCTTAATATTTTTTTTGTCAGGGTTCTTTAATGAATGGAAAGTTATAAAGAACAGCATTTATTTGAAATAGATTTAAGGTTAATCTTTCATAACCTTAAATGTCTCCAGTCACACCCTGAATAAAAGTATTATTTCTTTCAAAAACAAATCCTACTGACCCCAAACTTTTGAATAGTAGTGTATATAATGAACAATAATACGTTTGGGAAGCATTTACTCAGCGTTTAACATTGGAGAAAGAGCAGAACATCTAAACCGTTTTTGTAGGCATTGGGTCAACTTCCTCTTTAGGGTCTTCTCTGTCTTTAACCACAAAAGCAGAAATGGTTCTGCATAGGCTTAAGCAAGCCTGCCAAAGTGGAAGTGAATGCTGATCAGATTCTAATTTTGAAATGTACTTATTCAGCCTCTTACTGCGTCGCTGGAGAACAGGCCCAACCACCTGTCATAGATTACATCCTCTGATGCACAGGAAGAGCCAGACCCAGTGTTTTATGTTCAAAAATACACTCCTTCGTTTGTGTAAGTACATCTGCAGGGTTAGCGTGTGTGTGTGTGTTCGTGTGGCATGTTTCCTAAGCTAGAAAACGTCCCTAATGTGATTGTGGAGTTACTATGGAGGGAATCAGAGGTCTGAGAGCACTCAAACATGTTATGTCACTCCAATTCAAAGGGACTGTGCCAGCGCTTGCAAAAGCTGCATTCCACTCTCTCATGTTGATTTCTGGCAGCTGGTGGAGCATGTCAGTGACAGCAGACAGCTAGAATTAAAGAAGAAAGTGCTGCAGAATATGATGAAAAACATCCAAACATTAAGGAGGGGAATTTCTGGCCAAGAAGCGAGCAGAATCTGTCAGGAAGTCGGCTGCAACTGAACGCATCAGAGTTGGCAAAGCACTTCTGGCCCAAACGTATGTTCCATAACCCCAGTCAAACCGCTAACCAGAAATGTTCAGCAATATATTAGAGGAAACAAATCAGAGTCAAGTCCAGGGAGGGCTCCGATCCACATCAGGCATGCCACAGCCCAGCAGCACGCATAGAGTTCATTCATCTTTTGCAAATGATACACGCTCATTCCTCCTCATTTCCCCTGCACATGGAAAGCCACTGGGAAAACCAAAAGCCCATTGAATGGAAGGACATGATGGTCACTGCATTCAGGTTAAAAGAAATATGGCTGTTCTGGATTTCATCGGTTTCTATGGCTATTCTCTTAATACTGAATAACCACACACAAACTATGAGCGGATGTAACAGCCATATAAAGAACTGTTCAAGATCAACCCCTTATAATCAAAATGTATGCAAAATACATAAATAAAAGTGTCATATTTGCATTTGACCACAAAACACAAAATAAAACTTGCTAATAGCAAAGAATACACAAAATTAATGTGGAATATGAATCATTTTCATGCGAATCACTATGCCAGAATTATCTACTTCATCAAAAATACAACTTACAATAATAACCTGCAATAAATATTTTCCAAGTCTATGATATAAAATAAAGCCATTGTCATTTTATATAATATAGTCATTAAAATGTAATTTTATTATTATCTGCAGATAATTTTTTTTAAACTGTTCTTGTTCTTATCTGACAAAGAGGGCAACCAAATGTTGGCATGAACAATGAAAGTATTAAAAATAAAAGCAAAACATATTCTCTTAATTTAGTGTTAGAGTTGCTTATAGCATTCATTTAACCTCTAAAACAGCACTAAAACAATTCCAACCAATTTGCTTTAGCATTCAGAATTATTTTCACACACATTAGACCTAAAGACCTAAAAATTGAGGCCAATAGACACTTCTGTGGAATCATGCTGTGATGAAGCATGAAGTGTAAGGCATCCATTTTTCGAGCATGCAGCTCCAATCTGTGAAAATTATTTCCAGATTGCATCTCTGCAAGTGCCAGTGGTTCATACCTGCCTGCTGCCCCCAACTGTCCAGCAGCCGCCACTACAAATAGGACCACTAACACAGTGACATCATGGCAAACAGGACAATGAAAACAAAATGAACACGTTTTATCTGTGTTGGTTGGTCCCATCACCTCAGAGAACATAAAGCTTTTTTCTCAACCTTTCAAGTCATTTTACTATAGCTTAAAAGTTTGTGGGTTGGTAAGATTATTAAAAATGTTTTTGAATGATGTCTCTTATGCTCACCAAAGCTGCATTTATTTGATCAAAAATACAGTAAAACAGTAATATTGTGTAGTAATTATACTGTTTTCTAGTTTAATACATTTTAAATGGAAATGTATTCCTGTTGTGCTACTTAATATTTGAGTGGAAACCATGAGAATAACACAAAAACCTTGAAACAATTGTTAACTTCTTTAAATAAATAAAATAAAATAAATCTTACTAGCCCAAAATGTTGAATGTTTTTTGATCTGGCCAATGCTGTAGTTTACAAATTACACATATTTAAACAATTTTCCCATGCAGGATAATCAGCTCTTGTCATAAATCAGTCTCAAAGGCACTATAACTACATCTAAAATTATGAAGAAACCAAATATACAAAGTACACCTCTGCTAGATGACCCATTTACTTAAAATTATGAATACAAAAAACAAAGAATATAGATTCAGCTATGTCACAAAAGGTTACAAAATCTCTAACCGAATATGATAATATGTTCTAGGAAAACAAAGATGTATGCAGAAGAGAAAAAAAGAGTCACAAATGAAAAAATGAAAGATCAGAAGGGTTTGAGGAATTTCAAGAAATGGCTGTAATATGTCTCCCAGGACTGGAGTAGTGTTTTTCAGAACACATGGGTTTTCTCACAGTAAAACCAGTCGTGACACAAAACAGAATAACACTCAAAAGAGTCCAAAAAGCCATGTCTTGTTGAAGTAACTATGATTTGACAGAGAAGCAGTTAAATGAGAGCCTACACTGACTTCAGCCTGCCAAACAATAAATCAACATAATCTCTATGGAAAAAATTCTCACCTCCAACACTGAATGGGAATTTAAGAAGACAACTGGCAAACAATTTGTGTGAGAATTAAAAAAAAAGAATTCACATCTTATGGCCCTCTTACAGTTTCGGCCCTCTTCTTGTATTCGGTTATGTGCAACTGCACTGTGACATTAATCACATGGCCTCCATCTCCATCCAGACCACTTCAGATTCATTTTTCAGCTGCTCCAGCACAGCCGTTTCATAGCGTATCAACGGCGTAGAGACCCATCCGCCTCTGCCCTACTTCTGCTGCTCTGTGCGTGACACCACAACCATTTAGAGCGCCGGTTTTTCGCTAGCGACTCCTCCACCATTTTCAGCTGTCTCACTTCATTTTTCATTCATCCATTAATTTGCCATGCAGCTCTTTTTCTGAGCCTGTGACTTTCTCCTTACACCCTGCATTATTCACAGTTTCTCAGAAGCGCCAACACCCAGACGGCCCAGATCTGACTCTTCCATTTCCATATTTCTACTTAAGGACTTGTGTTTTACCATTTCAAACACGTCATACTGAGAATACCAATTTGGACCTTGATGCTAACCTGCAGCCGTGAGGCAGCTGGAAACAGTTTAAGATGAAGATATGGGGTCTCTGAAGCCCACCGGCTCAGGGAAAGTCTGAATGGATGTAAAAAGAGAGGTGGACATAATCTCAGAGGTGAGATTATTGAACACGCAATCTGGCTATTGTTCAACCCACCTGTTATTTTAAAACAACTGTGCACAACTTTGGTGTTGGATTTTACTCTACTGGTCTCCATGCAATTTTCTAAAAATCTAAACTATGAAAAACAATAAGAATCTGTGCAAAAACAGAAAGAACTAAACCCTTCTCAAATCCTTTTGAAGGTAAAATGTTTGGTGCTGCAACAATCTAGTAATCGAGATCCAAACTAACAAACAAAAATATCTATAAATCAACTATAAAGAAACAGTGAATTATGCATTGATAATTCAGATGTGTCTTTGATATTGAGTAAAGTTTTAGTCATACAATGAATAACTTTCCATGTATCTCACACTTTAGTGCTTTACAAACTAAAATAAAGATGTTCAAATTTTCGGACAATTTTTCAAAATGTTGATTTTTGGCAAATTGCATGAAACCCATTGATGGGGTCAACGGGGTGGGGTGGGGTGAACAGATGGTTGAAACATTTTTAGGCATTTAGGATATGAAGACACATTCAAACCACCATAGGAGATGACCTTTGACCCTAGAAAAGTTGATTGTGTGTCTCTGTGTTTTAATTAAAGAAAAAGCCAATTCAAATGGCTGACAAAAATGTTAAAGCATTAAGGCATCTTCTACATTTCTCTTTCCTTCCAGGATATTCAGGCAGGTAAAAAAAACAGCTTGTGCCAGTGCAAAACTTAATTTGGTGTTAAAAAACTACTGGCAGGATTACTAAAGATATGCAGTGAGAAATTTGTGCTGAAAAGGCACGAACACCGTTATTTTTGCGACTCACCTTATTGAATATGCATTTGTAGGAGTTTCTCTTTTCGATTGGTAAATTTATGGGAGGGGAGTATTTAAATGAATCACGCAATGCGACTTACAAAAGATTTGCGCTCGTCATTTAACTGGTATTCGTGGCATTTTTTTTTTTGTGCCACTCTTGGTAGGTTGCGCTGGTCATTATGGAAAGGAGATGTTGCGTCTATTTTCTCCAATGTGTGAATTGTCAGTAAATCACATGCAGAATTTCCCCTCCCATCCGCGCTTTTATGGAATTGCGCTCTAACGCTAATTTGCCCTGTTTAGTAAATCTGGTCCTTAATCTCAGAAACAGATTTATTATGAATTTATTTGCTGTCATTTAGTTTCTATAACTAAAAATGAATCTGTCCACTGCAGTTAACACCATGCATTAAAGGGAATAGTTATTTATTAGGAATGTCAATTCAGCTCTATAGTATTTTATTATATAAAATATTAAAATGTGACTTCATGGGGATACTTGTAACATAAACAATAGCAAACAGCAAAACAAAAAGTCATATTTCAATTGTAAGGCCAACGAGTGTGTACAGTATATGTGTTTGCGGCAGTGTGGTAATGTACTCACAAGATCCCACATCTCCTTGCAGCTGAAGTATCTGGGGTACTGGCATGGTTAAAACCACTATGTCAAACCGCTCCGGCGTTCCCCCTTTGCGACACACTTCCCAGCCGGTGTCTTTCCGGTGAATGTGAGTGACGTGTCGGTCGTAGAGCACCTCTGCTCCTGCTTGAGTGCGGAGGAGCACATTTGGCAATGTTGCACATAGCAAAACAAGTAAAAGGAGACGAAAAGGAAAAACAGGGAAAGAAAGAATTCCAAAGAAAGTCAGACAGAAAGAAAAGTCAGATTATGTATCATTGAGAAGTCGAGATTTGGTTTATAGCACATGCAAATAGTTCTACATGATCTCTCATCTGATACAAGAGCAATGGTGAAAAGAAACCCAATCCCAGAGTTACATGGAAAATAAGCCTATATCTTTTGTGAATTAACACATCGTTTACAACAAAAGGCATACGGTGACAGAACAATGTTGACAGCAGTATATGATACCAATATTAGGGAAATGGTGATAAATAGAGTGCAAATACACAATTCACTTTTCCCTTACTGTTTTAATAACTGTGTTGTTTCTCAATGTTGCGGCACACATTAAAGCACTTCCATCTGACTGCTGCTTTTTGTTCTTCGTTCCAGCACATGCACAATATCAAAACATCCCGAACTGTTTTTAAAGACTCAGTCAGATTACTGAGTAAGAGTCGTGATCTCTGAGTTCATAAATCAGCTTGCATGATCTGGTCAAATTCTTCTGCGCTCTCTCTAGTAAATCAGACATATTGCTAGAAAGGTAACACGTAGAAGGAACAACAGCTGGATGACTCGGGTCTTGCTGACCCAAAAATAATTTTCTGGCAGCACATTTCTGGCATTAAACAGCTGATGAAAAACAGCTGCTTTATGAACAGCGATAAAATCGGTTATTAAATCCGTCTTGCTTCTCTGATTGTGTAAATATATAAAAAGCATTTCTGTGTGAAATTGCCCTGATGGAAAATGCTGCACCGAATGTTATTTTTGCTATTTTAATACATGTTTTAAATAAAATATAGACATTTTGTTATAGCAAATTGCCTGGCATTTTTGATGGAAAACAGTTTGCATGGCTTAAAAGTCTATCATGCTCACCAAAGCTGCATTTATTTGATTCAAATACAGTAAATCCAGTAATATTGTCAAATATTGTTACAATTTAAATGAACTGTTTTCTATTTTAATATACTGTCATTTAATGCATTCTTGCTGAATAAGTATTAATTTAATTAAAAAAAATAACTTGGTGACCCCCAAAGTTTTGAATAGTAGTGAAAATCAGTATGACTTGAAGCAAAACCAGAAGAAATCAGCAGAGGTAGTTAAACACAAATGATCTACCTGACTCTTTGAGATAGTGTTTGACGATGGAGGAGACTCCATGGGGCGTCACATAGTTCACGATTTCTTCTTCCTTTAGCATCATGTCTTCAACAGGAGCAATGAGAGGTTTTAAAATGTCTTGTGCTAAGAGTTCTTCATAAAAACTAAAAATACAAAAAAAGCATTCGTCACTACAAGATCCAAATATTTATTTTCATGTAATTAAAGTGAAAAAACTTTAAACGTTTAAACGCATAAAATGAGACCAACACTATAGCAGATCAGATATAGTTCAGAGAAGAGTAGTAGTAGTATATTTATTTAATGCCATGTCAGCATCATAGACTAGTTCAGGGAAGAAGCCTACCTGCTGTGAATACGAGCGTAGTACGGTGTGGCACTTATATATTGAGCACCAAGATCAACTGTGCATGAAGGATCATTTGGACTTCTGCTTGTGGACATTCTCCCACCTATAACATACATGCAAAATATCTTCATCTATTCAAAATATCACCAGGTCAAATCAATGACATACAATTATGCTTTTAAATATTATAGATAAATTAAACATCTGAATGAAAATATACATTGATTTAGCATCAATGTAAATACATAAAATATCAGTAATTACACTACTATTGCACAACCTTGCAAACATTATTGTACAGTAAATATTGTAAAATATAATATACATATCGTAAATAAGTCAGATATGATATATTCGAAGCATCATAACATTATGTTTTTTCTCCTTTGAATTTTTTGGGGAAGCGGTGAAAGACATGAAAGCATATTTATAGTTGAGTTTTTGAACATTTTAATCATTGTAAGAGATGTTAACAATATAATAAAGTATCCAAGAACATATTGACTTGCCTTTGCAAAAAAGCTGAAAGGCTAAATGTCGGACACATTAATTCAGAACACTCTTCTTCGTGGTCTTATTTCTACATCTCATTAGCCCTTGTAAAACACGTATAAAGGCCCTCATAAAGACCTACAGTGCAGTTCAGCACTGATCTATATAAGTCTTTCAAGTGAGCTTTAAAAAACAAATTCTCCTCAGAGCAGCTCACTCTGTCTATGATAAACTTTATTTCTCATATATAGCCTATATTGTGTAAATAATATGAAAAACCGCAATTCACTGCAATAAAAATGCTTATGGAAAAAAATTTGTGTAGGTTTATATATTGGGGATTTTTTTTTTAAATACAGGCCAAATATCATATTCATCATCATTCATATTGATTTAAAAACTACTAGAATTGTTCCCAAAATTTTACGGTTTTCTTACTTGAAACAAGAATGTTTGATCTTCTGTTTAAAATATTTGATGTTCTCTATGCATGTTGATCAATGTTTAAATACAAATAAATGCCTAACATTAAATCTGTTCCTCATTTAAAGTCATGTGTCTCTTTAGAAGACTTGAATTAAACTGCTCAATATGAAAAACTTTCAAATTGTATTTTTCAAAAAGTTTTGGTGAAATTGACTTTGAATGGTTGAACAGAATCCTCTCAGGTTTCATTAGAAGTATATTTATTTCGAATGACATGAGGGTGAGTATGTGTGTGTGTGTGTGTGTGTGTGTACAAACCTTTCATGGTCATTGTCAGTAAGCACTGGTCTGTCTTGTTGTGTGATTATTTATATTCCAACCACTGTATTAGATTTGAGCAATATTGAGTAAAAAATTGTATTGTTTAATTACATAAAAACAAGTGTTGTAATTTGGCTAGAATGGGTCAGCGTTAATTATTTTGTTTTATTAACATCTAACCATCCACATTCTAATCGATATGGGCCTGTCCTGTCAATCGAAGGACAAATTTCAAGACTTACCTCCAGGTTGTTTATCGTGCATTGAAACACAATGACTTGCTCGGTCTGCTCTTTCAGGCGAAGAGTCAATACGGAATTTGACGTCGAAAACTTTCAATAATAAAGTTGAAGTTACCTCGTATCATATCTGCTTATTGTCTGCTCACCTTTCTCCTTTATTGATCAGCAGGTCACCAGTTTAACAGGGTTTTGACTTGTGTTTAACCTTAATGAATGACAGTTTGTTGCACATACAACTAATTCAATTATTTAAACGCGAGAGACACCCGCCACTCAATAAAGTGTTCCACATCAGTACATAAAATAAACATTATGTCAGTGTAAACATAAGATGCTAACCTGCTCCCCGGGATTTGTCCCACACGACTATATTTACTTTGCTGGGCAGCTCCCTCCGCAGCAGACAGGCACACAAACTGCCTGTAAGTCCAGCACCAACTATTAGAACTCGAGACATTTTTAGAAAAGGTACATACAAACTGCTTATGTAAAATAGCAAAGCGATCTAGGTCGTTAGAAGATCACATGCGATTTAGCACCCTGTCCCTTTAAGAATTATAAAAGGCTGAAATGTTTGAGTTGGCCAACCAAAACATTCCCTTCGTTTATTTTTGACTGATGGGTATGCACAACATCATACTAATAATAATATAAAGTTATTTGCAAGTTTTACAGGTACATTGAAGACAGAGTACGAACTCAAATGTATTCATGAGTTCTTCGTTGCATTTGCAGCTATTTAAAATATTTATTATTGTAGCCTACAATTGTCTCAGTGACCACTGCAATGCACAAGTTATATATTTTCAGTCTCATCTAAATTTTTTTTTTTTTAAGTTACCTAATTACGACGTCAGTTTGACAAATATTAGAATAATAATGGAGAACGTATTCACGAACAAAGCAGCTATTACATAAATTAATGCACTTCTTCAGGAGAGGGGACAGTTTGATTAAAGGAGTCCAAGAACATCAGGTCATGATGTCACTGTCAGCTGATAGAAAAGCGTTTCATCGCTATCAGTGTGTGTGTGTGTTGTCGACCGAGGCTCCACACTTGTATTTACGCTGCTATGGAGGTCTCAACAGAAGTTGGGTGAGTTTCACTTAATGAGCTTTTTTTCGTTATTCAGTACTTATGACCATTTAATAAACACACTCCATCAGATCAGTCTCGAGCAGCTTAAAACGACCCTGTTTATTAATGAGCTGCAAGGAATTACGTTGAGGCGACTCAATTAATTGGCAATAAATGAATTTACTGTACGATGAAGTGTGTTTATACGTTTTGTTTGCACCGACTCACTTTCGTGCGTTTGTAATTATGTCAAATGCATTGGCCTGTCATTTAAAACCATTCAGATGCGCTACGTGAACTGCTTTCGTTTTGTGAAAACAAAGGGTTTTACATTGAAACCTTGCTTTACACATGTAATAGCCTACCTTATACAATATTTTTTCGTGACAAATATTTACATTTTTAAAAAAGTAAGCATTTTCCAAACATATTTTTGTATTTGGTTCCTGCTCTCATGTAATAAAGTACAGTAGTGATGTCTGAACAAACAAACATTTAGCTACATTAACCTTGACTTTCAATGTTATGTATCCTTACTTGTTGAGCAACACTAAACAATCTATTGCTACTGAAGATTAGCATAGCTTTTTAACACTGGTTTAGTTTGGTGTGTCTTGGGAGACCCTCCCTTACAAAAAAATAACTGGTTTTATTGTAGTAAAAGTGTGGTAACCATGTTTTTTTTGGCATATTGAATGCCATTTGTATAACCACAGTTTTACTACAAATACCATGGTTAAACTATGGTTAGTGTAGCAAAACCATGGTTAGTTTGTGGTTACCCACAGAATCATGTTTTTGTTTTTTTTTGTGTGGTAAAAACATGGTTCATGTTCATGAGGGTTGTATGTTAATTCACTTTTTGTGAATGTTTGACAGAAAGATGTCATGGCTGGTGTTGTCTCTGGTACTGCTAACATTTGGGCTCATTCAGTGCTGGCCGCCTGTTGAGGACAAGACAGGACTGGACCCTGAAGTAAATATGAACATCGTAAGTAGCCAGTAGTTATAAATAACATGTAATAAGCTGCAATGAGTGTTCTTCATTACTATCCAGCATCGCAATGACATCCTATGAAGTCAACAATTCAGCAGTTCACTATATTACAAATCACTGAATCTTTGTGAATATAGTGTGAATATAGAGTAAATATAGTGTGATATATATATATATATATAGAGCTTGTGCTCAAAGTAGAAAAAAGACATTCATTTTATTCAAAAACCCAAGCTAAGAAAAAATAATGCAATTTGGTGCAGATGTTGTTATTTATATGGCCAAAAATAAGATAGAATTCTCATAGCTTGTTATGTAAATCAATGAGATTTTTATAACAGCATAACAGACATACATAAATGCACCATGTAGACAAAAATATCTATGTTTCTAGCTTTAACTGCTTAAAGTGACCTTTGAATGTCATGTCTTATCAAGTGAACTTTGCACTACATTTGTAATATTACTTCCAGTTCTCCGTTTTGTCACATGCTCTATAGAGAAGTGGATGCATTAGTTGACCATCTCTATAAGAAAATACATTTTGCACTTTGTCCTCCCATGATTCAATGTGGCTCTTGGAAGCTGAATGCAGAACACATCATCATGTTATCACTTGTAAAAGTGAATATTCCCCTAGTGGAAAAAAAATATACTAAAATGTATTTGAAATACATTTACATATTTACCTTTATGTACTTGATAAAAATACCCTGTAGTTGTACTTTTGGTATACTTAAAGTCTGCTAAATTGGAAAAAGTAATTGTGTGCTTAATGCCAAATAAAAATATTCTTATTATAAGTATTTGATTGTGCTAAAGTGGAACTAATAAAAGTATACTTCAGGTACACTTTAAATACCTTACATTTAAAGACTGATATCTGAAATCATACAATCCTTATAAATTGTGATATTAAAACACATTTTAGGCTTAATATTAAGAAAAGTTAAGAAAAATGTAGTGCAATGTGCAATAAATAAATCATTTTATATAAGTCTTAAGTGATATGTCAATAAATATGTTAATGGATTTAAAGTACATCATCATCATCATCATCATACTAAGTATGGAATAAATGTGTTTTAAGTGAATTTATATATGATATATATATATTTTTTTTACTAGGGTTAGATCTTGGTTCATAAGTGTTTCAAATAATATTATTTCAGTATGTGAAACAGGGAAGAGAAACATAATTCACCAGTTCAGCTATTTTTATTTTTCATAATTGACATTAGACAGCTTTATGTAACATATTTTCCCACGGACTCTGAAAGGAAAGTGACATTTGTGCACTTTCATGTGTGGTTAGATACGAAACAAGATTTCTTGGTTTAAATAATGATATCTCATAATCATTGTTTGACTATTTGCACAGGTCAAGTAACCATTTGCAGAAACGCTGATAAGACAGTGATTTGTTGGTTTTAATACAATAACTGTTTTTTATACACTGCGTTTCACCTACTTGCTTTCACAAGGAGACTATTGAGCCTTCAAAATTTGTCACTTGGGCTTAAACGAATAGTTTACCCAAAAATTCAAATTCTGTTGATATTTTTTCCATATGATCTTGATAGGAGAATTTAAATACTCTACACAGTTCTTTTCCATACAACAACAGTTTGTATTGGCAATGTCTGTCTAGATCCATAGGCAAAAAAAAGACAATCCATATGACTTGTACACCATATTCCATATTTTCTGATGCATACAATAATAATTTTGTTTTCCGAAGAAAACATACAAATGTACAGGATGATTAAAAGAAATTACAGAATTTGAACAGATATTTGGATTGTGATGTATATCTCAGTGAAAAGGAATATTAGAAAAGGAAAAATATTGGTTCTATCCATCAGTTGTTGATTGAAATGAATGGAGGCAGACCTGAATGTGAGCTTGCAAGCAATTGAAAGTAATTGGAAGGGTTTAAGTGGACTGAATGGCTGGAGAAGTCCATTATACATCATCAGAGAGAAGATTTACTGGGGAAAAAAACTACATAAAAAAAGAAAACCAAGTGCTGTGTGTAATTTTTAAAGTGTGTAAATACCTATTAGTTAAGTGTTGCTATGCTGGACTGCTAAAAAGTAATGTAGAAAGGAGCTTGTTGTCCTTATTTTCAGTAGTTGGTCACATTCTGCATTTCATCAGACTTTCCTTTTGCATTTTCACTCCTCAGAAGTGCACAACATATTTTTTTTTCCAGCATGCACTATTTCTGCATGAAAAGAGGACGAATACGAGAGAGAGAGAGAGAGAGAGAGAGAAGCACATCCCCCAGTGCTTACTCTCCCCATAATGTGTGTTGAGCCAGCAGTGGGTTTATCCTTAAGTGGCCTAAAGTAGAATGAGCAGACAGAAGACCCAGGGGAGTGGGAAATTGCAGAGCCTTTAATTATGCATGGGGAGATTGCATGGCAGGCCTGGAACCAACAAGCTCACACAGTTTCTTTGAAGTCTCTGATTATAATTTATCTCATATCTGGAGGAGGAGGAGGAGGAGCAGTGTGACACCATACAGCTGAAATAATTGTGCTCTTGAAAAGACAAATGACTAAACTAAGAATTTAAGCTGAACTGGTGTTTTCTATTTTCATTACATTTAAAAATACTGCCATGTTGATGACATTTATTGTAGACCTTAGCAAAGAAGAAATGTAGCTATTCTTTAATTAGGCCTTATATTTCTTCTTCAAATGGATGACATTATACTGCTTTCATCAGACTAGAACAATGTTTGTGCTATTTTGAAGTGTTGTATGGTCTAAAGAGAGAAGGAATGTGTTTGCTGTCCTATTTAATTCATTTATTTTACATGGAGGTGTGTTTCTATTGATTTCTCCATGCTGTCATGATTCTCGTGGACTTTGCCCATTGCTCACCGTTGTGTTTGTCTCTTGTAGAGTGAGATCATCAGACATTGGGGCTACCCAGCTGAAGAATTTGAAGTGGTCACTGAGGATGAGTACATCCTGAGCGTCAACCGAATCCCACATGGGGTCAAAAACAAGGATGGACAAGGTAAAGGTTTGAGCTGGGGTGCCAAAAGATTTGAATGAGCCATTCATGCTTCTGTTTGGCTTAGTTTTAGCGTGAATTATTAAAGATGAGAGCATTTTGTCCCTTACTAAAGTGGCCGTCTGAATGGGGAATGTCTGTAAGATGAACTCTGAATTATCACATTCACTGGTTCACTTGTGAAGCCATTATTTATTTATTTAGTCATTTAGCAGACGCTTTTATCCAAAGTGACTTACAAATGAGGACATTATAGAAACAATCAAAACCAACAAAAGAGCAACAACATGCAAGTGCTATTACAAGTCCTGGTTAGCCTAACGCAGTACATGTAGGAAGGTTTTTTTTTTTTTAGAAAACGAGTATATAGAATATAGAAAAAAGAAACCTAGTGTTAGTTTTACAAGAAAAGCTAGCAGTTAGAGAATAAATATGCAATTGATAGAGGGTCAAATGTTTGTGTTTTTTTTAATAAAAAGAAGACAGATTAGATCAAATAGAATTTAGAATAGAGAGTGCTAAAGTTAGAGGGTCAAATAAAGATGGAAGAGATGTGTTTTTAGCCGTTTCTTGAAGATGGGTAAGGATTCAGCTGCTCGGATTGAGTTAGGCAGGTCATTCCACCAGATGGGAACAGTTAATGAAAAAGTCAGTGAAAGGGATTTTGTGCCTCTTTGGGATGGAATGCGTAGCCTCTTTACAGTAATGTGTAGTTCACTTGCAGAACGCAAGTTTCTAGAGGGCATATAAGTCTGAAGTAATGCATTTGGGTAAATGGGTGCAGAGCCAGAGGTGGTTCTGTAGGCAAACATTAATGCCTTGAATTTAATGCGAGCAGCTATTGGTAGCCAGTGCAAATTGATGAACAGAGGTGTGATGTGCGTTCTTTTCGGCTCATTAAAAGTTAATCTTGCAGCAGCATTTTGGATTAATTGTAGAGGTTTGATGGAACTGGCTGGAAGACCTGCCAAGAGAGCATTGCAATAGTCAAGTCTGGACAGAACAAGAGCCTGAACAAGGAGTTGTGTTGCATGTTCCGAGAGAAAGGGCCTGATCTTCTTAATATTATATAATGCAAATCTACAGGACCGGGCAGTTTTAGTAATGTGGTCTAAGAAATTCAGCTTATCATCTATCACAACTCCAAGGTTTTTGAAGGAGTTATGTTTGATGAGCCTAATTGGAAGGTGAAATTATGAAAACATTACGAAACATACACTGTCACATGAACACACTGGGTGAGATGTTCACATCTGAACCTTAACATCTGAACATCCCGTGGTTTTTAATAGTCACGAAGCAATTTAAAGAGGGGAGAGAAGTGGCTTTAGATGAGTCAGTCTCGTATGGAGGAGGAACTCATGTAACACGCTCGTATAACGCAACCCACACTTGATGTCTTCTTAGGGTTTTCTTCTCATGAATATCAAGATCTCATGACCTCTCGTGATGGGGTGAGGTTAGAAGATCCTGTTTCATAAATTAATTAAGTTAGTGTTTTTTTATTGTTTTATACTTGGGAGAGATATGATTTTAAAATAGTTAAGAATATGATGGAATATAAATTCTAGTGTATAGAGCAGAAGTTTCATATGGCCCCACAAGTGTTCATAGATATTTGGAGTATGTATATATGTGTATATATTTGTGTGTGTGTATTCTTAGAGTACTTAGAGTAAAAATTAAAATATATATATATATACATGTATATATATATACACACACACACACACACACACACACACACACACACACACATATATATATAAACACTTAATTAAAAATCACAAGTTAATGTTATCTTATCTTAAGCAAAATTAATCTTAAAATGAATATCCATTTTTCATATTTTACTTTAAAATGTTGTAATGCTTAATTTATGTGTGGAATGTAATATATTTGATTAGTTAAGCGTATTTATATTTTATTAATTTAGAAAAAATAGTATAAAACGTCTCAGGTTACATATGTACCATAGTTCCCTGAGAATGGGAACGAAGACGCTACATCCTCTAGGGGACGCTATGGGAACGCCTCCAGCGTGACCGGTTACCTGAAGCAGATTTAAAAACACCCAATGCACCTGGCATTGGCAGGTGACGCCTATGACGCAAGCTAACGAGCATCTGCGAGCATAAAAGGGCACCTGTTGAACACATCATCCTCTTTTTTTCAGGGGGACCGACAGGAATGCCCGAAGCATGGCCCAGAGACGTAGCGTCTCGTTCCATTCTCAGGGAACTATGGTTAATATGTAACCTGAGACGTTCCCTTTCGAAGGGAACTTCTACGCTACGTCCTCTAGGAGGACGCTATGGGAACGCTATGCCAACGCCGCCATGCTGAGGGAAAAGTGTCCAAAAGCTGGATTCCTAGTCACAGACTTGAGGAACACCATCCACTGCTCAGCAGAACTAGGGTTCAAAAGAAAACCCTTCTTCAGGCCAGCTCAAAGCTCGCCATCATAGGACTAGCTCACGAGAGTATGGCTCTCGGAGTGGAAGTCCAGAAAGCGACCTCTAAATTGAGAGGAGACTTCTACACTCAACGCTAATGAACAGCTAGTGAGGCTCAGGACGGGCATGCCACGTAGTACTGCCTAAGCGGAGCTCTGGAGAGTGGAGGCTTAGGCAGAATGACTCTCAAAACGAGAGAACACCTGGCCCACTCAATCCAGGTAGGGGAACTCTTAAGAGTGGAGGTCTCAGCATGACGACTCTCTAATTGAGAGGAGACCTGGCCATACTCAGCGCCAGAGGCAGTTTATGAGGCTCAAGAAAGAGCTGTGCATAGTGCTGCCTAAGCGGAGCTCTATAGAGTGGAGGCTCAGTAGAATGACTCTCTGACGAGAGGAAGCCGTACAACACTCAACCCTAGTTGAGGGGCTCTTAAGAGTGGAGGTCTCAGCATACCGACTCTCTAAGCGAGAGGAGACCTGACTACACTCAGCGCTAAAGACAGCTAGTGGGCTCACAATAGAGACTACGTACTAGTGTGCTGCCTAAGCGGAGCTCTGGAGAGCAGAGGCTTCAGTAGAATGACTCTCTTAAATGAGAGGAAGCCTAACACTCGATCAGGTAGGGGAACTCAAGAGTGGAGGTCTCAGCATAACGACTCTCTAATTGAGAGGAGACCTGGCTACACTCACGCCACAGGCCGTTAGTAATGCTCAAAGGAGTCTACATTTCTTCCTGCCATTATAGACGGAGCTCTGAATGAGTGGAGGCCTCAGCAGGACGACTCTCTAACGAGAGGAAGCCTAACAACACTCAACCCTAGTTGGGGGGCTCTTAAGAGTGGAGGTCTCAGCATAATGACTCTCTAAAGCGAGAGGAGACCCGACTACACTCAGCGCTAAAGACAGCTAGCGAGGCTCACAATAGAGACTACGTACTAAAGGTGCTGCCTAAGCGGAGCTCTGGAGAGCAGAGGCTTCAGTAGAATGACTCTCTTTAATGAGAGGAAGCCTGTGACACTCGATCCAAGTAGGGAACTCTCAGAGTGGAGGTCTCTGCATAATGACTCTCTAAGTGAGAGGAGACCTGGCTACACTCAACGCCAGAGGCAGTTAGTGAGGCTCAAGAAAGAGCCTTTGCACAGTACTGCCTAGCGGAGCTCTAGAGAGTGGAGGCTTCAGCAGATGACTCTCTAAACGAGAGGAAACCTTAGCAACACTCAAACGAGTAGGGGAGCTCTTAAGTGTGGAAGGCCTCAGCCTGGCTACACTCAACGCCAGAAGCAGTTAGTGAGGCTCCTCAGTGCCTACCTCCTTTACTGCAGAGAGAGAGAGCTCTGAAGAGTGGAGGCTTCAGCAGAACGGCTCTCTACTGAGAGCGAAGCCTAACAACACTCAAACCCGGTTGAGGGGCTCTTAAGAGTGGAGGTCTCAGCATAACGACTCTCTAAAGCGAGAGGAGACCTGACTACACTCAGCGCTACAGACAGCTAGCGGAGGCTCGCAATAGAGCCTACATACTAACCGTGCCGTCTAAGCGGAGCCCTGGAGAGTGGCGGCTTCAGCGAATGACTCTCTTAAACGAGAGGAAGCCTAGCAACACTCAATCCGAGTAGTAGGGGATCTCTTAAGATGGAGGCCTCAGCTGGCTACACTCACGCAGAAGCAGTTAGTCGAGGCTCCTCGAGCCTACCTCCTTCACTGCCAGAGACGGAGCTCTGAAGAGTGGAGGCTTCAGCAGAACGGCTCTCTTACTGAGAGGGAAGCCTAACAAACACTCACCCTGGTTGAGGGGCTTTAAGAGTGGAGGGTTCAGCATAACGACTCTCTAAAGCGAGAGGGACTGACTACACTCAGCGCTCAGACAGCTAGTGAGGCTCACAATAGAGCCTACATACTAACAGTGCGTCTAAGCGGAGGAGCTCTGGAGAGCGAGGCTTCAGCGAAATGACTCTCTTAACGAGAGGAAGCCTAGCAACCCTCCATCCTGGTTCAGGAGCTCTTAGGAGTTGAGGTCTCAGCATAACGACTCTCTAAAGTGAGAGGAGACCTGACAAAATTCAGTGCTAGAGAAAGCTAGCAAGGTCACAAAAGATCCTACACACAATTAGTACGGTCTAAGCGGAGCTCTGGAGAGCGGAGGCTTCAGCAGAATGACTCTCTTAAATGAGAGGAAGCCTAGCAACACTCGATCCAGGTACAGGAGCTCTTAAGAGTGGAGGTCTCGCATAACGACTCTCTAAAGTGAGAGGAGACCTGACGACACTCAGCGCTAGAGAAAGCTAGCAAGGCTCACAATAGATCCTACACACTAATAGTGTGGTCTAAGCGGAGCTCTGGAAAGCGGAGGACTTCAGCGAAAGGACTCTCTCAAAGAGAGGAAGCCTAACAACACTCCATCCAGGTACAGGAGCTCTTAAGAGTGGAGGTCTCAGCATAACGACTCTTAAAGTGAGAGGGACCTGACAACACTCAGCGCTAGAGAAAGCTAGCAAGGCTCCACAATAGATCCTACACACTAATAGTGTGGTCTAAGCGGAGCCCTGGAGAGTGGCGGCTTCAGCAGAATGACTTCTTAAATGAGAGGAAGCCTACAACACTCGATCCAGTTTTTTTTTTTGTTTTTTTTAGCTCGCAAGCGCCCCTAGGGGGCATTGGACGCATATCCGCGCTCGCGCCTCCCTTCGATGTCAGCATAATTAACATGCTTATATCGATGGATGCGGGCTGAATATGGTTTACGATCTTACTATGAATATCTGGAGAAGGAATGGGAGGCTCACGGGAGCTGGGAGGTTATGCCAGAGAGAGAATCGCTCATCAAGTCTACTGCGAGCCACTCCCCCTTTTTCGTGCATCCACTGTAGGTTTACCTAGCAGAAGCGCACGCTTCATAACCTCCAGCAGCTCTACATCGCGGGAAGCGCACCATGAGCCAGCAAAGCACTTCCTGCTGATCAGAAGATGTAACAGACAATACATCTTCCTCCCGCAGTTCACTCTCGTCAGCCGCTGTCGAGCGCGAGATGAAAAAATCATTTTTTCTCTTCTCTCAAACTCATTCGCAAGCTTCATTGCGATCGCCGCGAACTCAGTCTTTCACTGCCTCAGCAGCGCTAGACCGAGCCGCGGGGGGCAGATGATTGCCGCAATTCTCTCGAGAAAACGGGACAATCGAGAGCGGAGCTTTTTCCCACAGAAAAAAGGCTCACAATGAACGCACTCATTCCCTCGAGAACAGAGCGCGCGTGCTCTTCGCCCAAACACATAACGCGTTAGATCGCGTGTGTGATCTAGTGTCAGACAGCGTTGACACGGATGACACACCTCCTAAAGCGCTTCTCAACAGACATATCTACTCACACTTCAGAAACAAGGTCCCCTGAAGGAAAAAAAAGAGGATGATGTGTTCCACAGGTGCCCTTTTATGCTCGCAGATGCTCGTTTAGCTTGCGTCCTAGGCGTCCACCTGCCAATGCCAGGTGCATTGGGTGTTTTTAATCATGCTTCAGGTAACCGGTCACGCTGGAGGCGTTCCCATAGCGTCCCCTAGAGGACGTAGCGTCCTCTAGGAGGACGCTATGGAACGCCCCCTAGAGGACGTAGGTAGAAGTTCCCTTCGAAAAGGGAAACTAAATATCTGCCATTGATAATTTTTAGTATGTATCAGCAAGTATTATAGTAGGTGTCTATAGAATAAATCAATACCAGCTATGACATTATCAGCTGAAAAACAAAGGAATCTCTGTGATGATAAATCAGGCTGAAATCGGTTCAGTTCAGATGAGTGTTATTGTGTGTTAATGTTCTCGGTCCTGTACAATAGTGCTTCTGGAATCAGTATTCAGTTTGAGATTTAGCGCTCCCCATATTTCATTAATGAGCAGAGAGATCTCTAAAGCTCATGCTCTCACACTAATCTCGCCAGGGACGCCACTGGAGCGGAAAACCAATTCAACAGCCATACATCAGCTTCCACTCTCCCTCGCTGTGCTAACACAATGTCTCATGCTTCTCTAAATGAGAATACATTTCCCCGACACAAATCCCTCTGCTGGAGGATTTGAGGGCCTTTGAGAAACTTTGGCCTTGTGCATCTTTGCTTTTCACTCATTGTATTAGATTAAGAGCGTTGTTGGCTGCATTCTTGTGTTTGACCTTCATAATAAAATTGGCTTATGCAAATGAACTTGTGGAAATCTGTTCGGTACATTTATAACCGTATTTAATCAGGAAGACTGGGAATTTTGAAGACCTCATTAACAAGACAAACCCTGTGAGCCGTGTTTGTTTTATGGCGATCTTAAATATGTGTGTGCAGAGAGCTGGTAAACGTTAATAATAAATTCATAAATATGATAAATAAGTAAAGAGCTGTTTGTTTTTAGTGGATGGCTGGTTCTGAGTGGTGTGACGTTGGGTGCGATAAGCACTGAAGCTCTGAGGTGGCACACGGGATATGCAACTCATTTCCTGCTGTCCCAGTTCTCCAAGTCACACGAGACTCTGTGCTGCTTGGCACGGAAGAACACCAAGGAATGTCAATACTTTTTAGCACCAAAATACACTTTCGTTCTTTTCTCCAGATCTACTGATCTCTTACCAATCTACTAAAAACACTTTAAAAAGGCAATCCGTACACACAGTGCCTTTAATACAACCCTTCTGTAACAATTTTGGAGTTAAAATAAAAAATGCCAGGGTGATCTTTTAAAAATTAAAACAATTAAGTTTATTTATAATTTTATTTGTGTTGATTTTATTGTTTAAATTATTAGATACAATTTAGATTTTTAACTAAATTGCTTCACTCATAATTAATATTAGGAAAACCTTGTCTACCAAATCAAGTCTTGTGGTGCAACAAACAATTAGAAAGGAAAAAATAAAATAAGAAAACAAAAAGAGACACACACCTGCAGACCTCCATGACAGCGTATTAGTCTCTTAAAATATCAGATAACTTGAGTTTTATGAGAAGGCAGGATTAACACTAATAATTGATTATATTTACATTTAAAAATATATTCAAAAGGAAAATAATATCTAAGATGTGTACACTTACATGTATTCAAGGTGTAAGAAAAAGTATATGATTTTTTACTAGATGACTTGAGTCATTTAAATTAAACTTTTCATGAAAATTGTATTACATTTCTCAAAATCAACACGAACAGATTCATATATGAGGCCCGAAGCAGTGATTACCTTTGAACTTCATTTCCCATAAAACCAATCTGACTCATTGTGCAGCTGCTCTCCTGGGATTATTCTGCAGTTATGTAAAATGTAAAGTCTCAGCTCTACACCACTTCCGGGGGGGTTGGTGGAAGGAATGGCTGGTATGAAGTCAAACAATGCTATCAGCTCAAGGTCTGTCTGTGCTACTCAGAGGACTAGCTTACATCCTGTTTCTGACAGATATTCGCAATAAAGGTCCCAAAAAAGAAAGGATGGCATTATCAGTTTAAAGCTAATGCACATACTCCCTCTGCTGGCCAAACATGTAATCTCTAAAAATATATATGAGTATATTTGATTTAATTTACATCCATTGAAGTGACATGTTTTGGTCTCTTAATTCTTATTTCAGAAGCCAAGCCTGTAGTGTTCCTCCAACATGGTCTTCTTGCTGCTGGAAGTAATTGGGTGACAAACCTGCCCAACACCAGCCTGGGCTTCCTGTTAGCCGATGCTGGATTTGATGTGTGGATAGGCAACAGCCGTGGGAACACCTGGTCCAGAAAACATGTCAGCCTTGACCCTAAACAGAAAGAATACTGGCAGTTCAGGTACAAGAACAACATTTTTATGAAAGCGTTTAGCATGTGGTTTACACTTTCTCATCAAACACCAACCTTTTTAAGACATTTAAGTTTGAAAATCATTTTTGTACATACACTACAATCCACAAGTCTCTTATGCTCATCAAAGCAATTTATTTGATCAAAAATTCAGTACAACAGCAATATTGTTAAAATACAATAACAATGTAAAATAACTTTTTAAATATATTTATAAATGTAATTTATTCCTGTGATCAAAGCTTAATTTTCCGTATCACTCCTCTGGTATTCAGTGTCACACGATCCTTCAGAAATCATTCTATTATACTGATTTGGCACTCTAAAATAATGTCTTATCAATTTTGAAAAAGTTTGTGCTGCTCAATATTTTTGTGTAAACTGTGATACATTTTTTCAGGGTTCTTTAAGTTCAAAAGAGCAGTTTTCTTAAAATAGAAATATATTTCTTGTAAATCTTCCTTGTATTTATTCAAGCATTCATTTCCTCTTTTCAGCTGATACTTGTGTGCAGAGCTTGAAACATAGTCATACTTAAAAAAAAAATGTAAAGCCTTGCAAGCTTTGGTATTTCCTTCGGAAAATGTAGATCTAGTTCTTATTTTTTGGAATTCTCTGTTGGGTTAATAATATATCAGCCAGAATACTGAACAAAAAAACTGAACTCTGAAGTTTTATTCTTTCTGTGTGTGTGTGTGTGTGTGTGTGTGTGTGTGTGTGTGTGTGTGTGTGTGTGTGTGTGTGTGTGTGTGTGTGTGTGTGTGTGTGTGTGTGTGTGTGTGTGTGTGTGTGTGTGTGTGTGTGTGTGTGTGTGTGTGTGTGTGTGTGTGTGTGTGTGTGTGTGTGTGTGTGTGTGTGTGTGTGTGTTTGTGAGCCAGTCATGATGAACTGGCTAAGAAGGATCTTCCTGCAGTGATAAACTTCATTACAAAGACCACTGGCCAGGAGCAAATCTTTTACGTGGGCCATTCCCAGGGAACCACTATAGGTATCACATATTCTCTAAGCATTTTAGAGTGATTCATTATTCTGATCTGCTATTCATCAAATCTCTGGTCTACAAAAAATGCTCAGAGATGTGTTGTGCATAATGCATCTTCTCACACTGACAGTAGACAAATGCATTATCATACGTGTTATCGTGTGGGAATAGCTCACAGCGGCTACAGTACTTCACACTTTTTGCTATGCATGATGTGATTCCAAGCCTGATATATTTTTATATTTATATTATATTTTATACATTATTTTATATTATATATTTACTTCTTCTTGAAATGTTGATGCACAACTTCCTATTCTTGCTTCTTAGCGTTCATCGCTTTCTCCACAATGCCGGAGCTGGCCAGCAAAATCAAGATGTTCTTTGCTCTGGCTCCTGTCGCTACAGTGGGGTTGACCAAAAGCCCCATGAGCAAATTGTCTGATATTCCAGAGTGTCTCATTTGGGTGAGCATTTTGTTTATAACACTATACTATAGCTCTGTTCCAGAAATTAGAAAACAACTATATTGCTATTTGGCTATTCATTTTTTGTCAGTATGTGTGTTCCCTGGGAATCGAACCCGCAACCTTTGCGCTACTAACACAATGCTCTAACCACTGAGCCACAGGAACACTTTTAAAAGAAAGGATTTGGAATGCTCAACATGATAAGTAGTAATACTCTCAATTAATTTGTATAGCTTGGCACTACAATTTTGCTAAGCCAACAGCATGAATAAACTAAAAATACAATTACAAATATTGGATAAAATAGTTTATTATAAATTACGCATTTTAATTATATATGTACTACATATATTCTTTTGCTCTTGTGATGCCTTAAAATCTAACCTCTGGCAGTTCACTAGGTTTTGGAACAGATCTCATATTTATAGTGTTTTTACACATTAAAAATGAATCGGTAGTCAATAAAAAAGTGTTTTCCTTACAAACGAAGGTCATGGAAGTGAGTTTATGTTTTTAAGGTTATTTACACCATGGTGATAATGTTTTAGAATATGTTATTTGTATTTTTTGTTTACATTTGTAGGATCTCTTCGGAAAAAAGGACTTCTTTCCTCAGAATGAGTTGATTAAGTTTTTTGCCACTGAGTTCTGCAGCAGAAAGCCTTTGAGTGTGCTGTGCGGGAACATCTTCTTTCTTCTCTGTGGTTTTGATGAGAAGAACCTGAACATGGTATAGCACTCACTTTGTTAGATCATGCTTTTTAATGTCAGTGAATTTGAGAATGTTCCTTCATGAGTTCCTTCGTCTCTCTTTCAGAGCAGAACACCTGTATACACGACACACTGCCCAGCAGGAACCTCAGTCCAAAACATGGTTCATTGGGCTCAGGTAAAAAAAAAAAAAAACAACTCACAGTTTCTATGTGACATGTCTATGTGCCTTACGAAATGTCCCTCTCCACCTGCAATACATTTTAAAACATCCCCACATTTATTTCCTCAAAATGAGTGAAAGCACAACCACCAGAAGTTGCAACAGTTCCTTAATCTGTCTCAGAGTAAAATATCAATGTGAAGTGAGAGAGCAGAGAAGCATTGAGGTGTTTCAATAGGGTCTTTTTAGACCTGCTCGACCACATTTCCTTGCATGTGAACATTATATATATCAATATTTTTTGTCACTCATTTCAGAAAGTGAAACCCATATATTATATAGATTCATTACACACAGAGTGAAATATTTCAAGCCTTTATTTCTTGACATTTTGATGATTATGGCTTACAGATAATGAAAACCCAAAATTCATGTGAAAATTAGAATATTACATAAAAGAAGAATTAAGAATATTTTAAACAAATGTCAGGCTTCTGAAAAGTATGTTAATTTCTATGCACTCAATACTTGGTTGGGCCTCCTTTTGCATGAATTACTGCATCAATGCGGCGTGGCATGGAGGCAATCAGCCTGTGGCACTGCTCAAGGTGTAATGGAAGCCCAGGATTGCTTTGATAGCGGCCTTCAGGTCATCTGCATTGTTGGGTCTGGTGTCTCTCATCTTCCTCTTGACAATACCCCATAGATTCTCTATGGCAGGGATCCTCAAATTTGGACCATTTCTGCAGAGTTTAGCTCTAACCCTAATCAAACACACCTGAGCATGCTAATCAGTGTCTTCAAGATCATTAGAAAATCTCAGGTAGGTGAGTTTGATCAGGGTTGGAGCTAAACTCTGCAGCAGATTGGACCTCCAGGGAAAGATTTGAGGAACCCAGCTCTATGGGGTTCAGGTCAGGTGAGTTTGCTGGCCAATCAAGCACAGTAACACCATGGTCATTGAACCAGCTTTTGGTACCTTTGGCAGTGTGGGTAGGTGCCAAGTCCTGCTGGAAAATGAAATCAGCATCTCCATAAATCTTGTCAGCAGAGGGAAGCATGAAGTGCTCTAAAATATCCTGGTAGATGGCTGTGTTGACTGTGGACTTCAGAAAACACAGTGGACCAACACCAGCAGATGACATGGCAGCCCAAATCATCACTGACTGTGGAAACTTCACACTGGACTTCAAGCAACATGGATTATGTGCCTCTCCACTCTTCCTCCAGACTCTGGACCTTGATTTCCAAATTAAATGTGAAATTTACTTTCATCTGAAAAGAGGACTTTGGACCACTGAGCAACAGTCCAGTTATTTTTCTCCTTAGCCCAGGTAAGATGCTTCTGACGATGTTTCTGTTTCAGAAGTGGCTTGGTAGCCCTTTTCCTGAAGACATCTGAGCGTGGTGACTCTTGATGCACTGACTCCAGCTTCAGTTCACTCCTTGTGAAGCCCTCCCAAGTGTTTGAATCGGCTTTGCTTGACAGTATTCTCAAGCTTGCGGTCATCCCTGTTGCTTGTGCACATTTTCCTACCCAATTTCTTCCTTCCAGTCAACTTTGCATTTAATATGCTTTGATACAGCACTCCTTGAACAGCCACCCCTTTCAGTAATGACCCTCTGTGACTTACCCTCTTTGTGGAGGGTGTCAATGATCGTCTTCTGGACCATTGCCAAGTCAGCAGTGAATGGAAACCATTATTGTGGTTTAAAAGAACAAGAGATACCCAGAATTTATGCTGTATGGATGGTCATTTATTGAAACTCAAATGTAAATATTTGAATATTTTGAGATACTGATTTTTGACTTTCATTAGCTGTAAGCTCTAATCATCAAAATTAAAACAACAAAACGTTTGAAGTGTTTTACTTTACATGTAATGATTCTAAAATATATGAAAGTTTCACTTTTTGAAATAAGTTACAAGAAAAAAACTTGAAACATTTCCACCATATTCTATTTTTTTTAAGATGTACCTGTATATGTGTGTGTATTATATATATATATAGTACACATTTATATTATCATTACCACTGTTTGGAAACTTTAAAGTGGATGGACAGGACTCCATTTTGAACACAACCTTTGTAGATATGGCAAAATGCTGATTAATTCAGTAAGACCGTTAGTTCTACGTAGCAACAACTACTTGTAAAGATAATTAAATACAGGCTACACCTTACTCTGTATGTCTTAGGGCTGGTTCACACTGCCCCACCAAAGACTAACAAATGGCAACAAACTCAGACAATGTAAAGATGTCTGTTGGATTTATGTTAAGAAACAACTACCAATGTTCACTTCACTGATCCTTCAAACACCAACATGATCCAATTAAAGCCACACTAAGACTGCTCTTTGATACAAAAGGAACAATCAAACATCTGAACATTCTACTTTATAATTGTACCTGTTTTTAAATACATTTCTTGTATTCTTTATACAGGCTGTGAAATCCAGTAAGCTTATGGCATATGATTATGGAAAAGCTGGAAATATGGCACATTATAACCAGGTAACATTGAAGACTTAACTATTTCTGGGGACCCAAAAATGAAAACTCTGGTATCATTTACACACCCTCCTGTATATATACACATTTCTTTCTTCTGCTGAACACAAAACAGGCCTAATCCTAACCCACAGCCTCCTGCTGACTTCCAAAATCGAAACGGTTTAGTTACCAACATTCTTCAAAATACTGTATCCTCTTTTGTGTTCCACAGAAGAGATAAAGTTGTACAGGTTTGGAAACAATGACTAAACGATGACATAATTTCCCTTTAAGCTAGTTTCACCACTAAGTATACTAACTTGCCTATCCAGGGTATTTTTGAAATACTGTAGACTCTCGTGAGGATGAATGTGTCATGTTTGCTGTCACTCAGAGTCAGTAGTGGAACTGAACAGTACTTGAAGTGTTAAAGTCTCTTCCTGCTTCTCCATTATCAGTCGACCCCTCCCCTGTACAACGTGCGGGACATGACGGTACCCACAGCCTTGTGGTCTGGTGGGCAGGACACTCTGGCAGATCCTCAGGACGTGGCTCTACTGCTAACACAGATACCCAAATTGGTGTACCACCGTGACATTAAACACTGGGAGCACCTGGACTTCATCTGGGGTTTGGATGCCCCACAAGAGATGTACAACAAAATGATCGAAATGATGAGGGAGAATGTGTGAAGAGACATTTTGATTGAGCAGCACGTTTTATCAGCAGTTTTTAAACATTCCTTGAGCTTGAACTAATACTTTTGTACCTCTTTGTTTGTTCTTTCTGTATGCAGATGAACATTTTTTTGAGGTGCTGGTAAACAAATCTGCAATTTGCGAATATAAAGTTGATATTACAAACTGAATTAAGCCTTCGAGCCATCACCCAGATACCAAGTGTTACACTCATGATCAGGGGTTGCCTTTTAAAGGACACGTACTTGTTTACTTTAGCTTTTACTAACCACTACACTCTCAATCTCACTATACTGTAGCATTTCATGACCTGTCTTATGGCCTTGTCATGTAACCGACTGAATTTGTAAAACATGACTGGAAATAAACATACATCGATGCAGAAAATGTGTATACAAAAAGTTATTTTGCTTAATGGGAGGTTTTACTTTTAAACCAACTATTTGACACAATCCAAATCCATTTGAAATCTTAGTGATAAAAAAAACTGAATTTACATATACAGTACATTAAATTATCAATACACAATATAAGAAAATCAACAACACAAATATGAGTAATCAAATGAAAAACTAAATCAAATATGCTTTAATACATCTTTCATCTGAGAAATGCATTTCTTATAACATTAAGTGTAACAATGTGCATTTCAAAGTGTAAAAAATTGTGAAGATTGGTAAAAACCCAATCTTAAACTCAGCTGGTGAATTGTAAAGGACCCCACTGCTGCTGCACAGGAAACAAGTCTCTTCTCTCATGTCCTCTATTAATACTCACATTGATTTTGTTAACATTGTAACAATTTTGTGGAATTGTAGTCTTTTTGCAATATCTAGTGGGTTTTCATGATTCTGTAAAGACAGAAACACCTTGTCAAACTATTAAAAGAGTCATACAATGTGTTTAACAGAGAAAAGAGAAAACAAATGTATGCTCGTTTCACCTCACAGATCAACACCAGTTTCAAATCCTGTCAGTCTCAACAAATGTAATTTATCTAAAACACTTTAATACTTTCGGTTACATTTAACATTCACTTACCAAGTTCTCAGTTGACATTAAGAGAATGGTTTGCTGCTAAATATAGTACAACACCTCTATGGTCACCGGTAACTACTTTGTTCATTTTCACCTTATCTACCGTGTAAAGTTTTTAAAGTTACTTTAATAAAGAAGACAGTACGATTACGGTTCCCTATATAGAAGTTCATGCTGAAATACTTGCTATAAATAATTAACTTACTTTGTTCTGTATTGAAACATCTGCATTTTTCTCCAGTAACAATGGAATGATCCTTTGACTTTTTCTTTGGCATGCATAGTGAAGTCCAGTGTTCCCCTTCTGAAAAAAGCAAAGCTGCACAAATTATACCATGAACATCCTTTTTAGCATGATAATTATCTCTTTATTACCTAATTTCCCCACTGAAAAAACAAAACGTGTGATCTACTTACACAGTCTACAGCATTTACTTCCACCTTAGAGGCCAACAGAAGATCCATCAATTTCACATTTTTTCTTTGCTTCTCTACCTTTTGAGGGATCAAATTAGCAATGCTTTAATATTGTCTAATTAAACATTTTGATCAGTCATAAATTACAGTCAGATTACATAAATGATGGACAAGAATACTTTTAAAACACAACAAAACACTTTCTATTCCTGTACACTAATCTCAGGGATATTCCTGATCTCAAACAATAGGTTAAGATTAATTATCAATTTCAATTGATTTTTTCAGACAGTAACTAGTCTCTTCCAGAAATGCCATGACTGAGGGATAACCTACCATAATAAGATAACCAATCAACAAGATCGGCATTAATATGGTAATCATCAAGTAGTCCAGGAAGGAAAATGTTCTTCTCGTGGCATAGTGCAAACAAGTCCTTTCTTTCTAAAGGAAGAGCATACACATAGATGTTTAAACAAGCAAGCTGACCACACAAAATAAACAATCATTAATAAAATGTACCACAGGGCGAGTCAGAAAACCAACATGCATTAAAATGATTCATTGTGCATTAGACTCACTCATAACAACAACTGCAGCAGCATTACGATAACCAGGATTCAAAAAGGACTATTTTATAAGCGAGAAGGTCTTCTCACTCATGCAATACCTTATTTCTAATAGCCACATTTGCATTGTAATCTAGAAGGTATTTGACAGTCCTGAGGTGTCCCCGTCTACAGGCGGCTATGATCGGTGTGTCTCCGGTTCCTTCATCTCGAACATTTATATTTTTGGGATCTTCTGAGATCAGTTTTTGCAACTTGTAGATGTCATCGTCATAAGCTGCCTGGCACATTGGCTATGGAAAGAAAGTAGCACAAAATATGATTAGAAATAAGCACATTAAACGATTATCCTATATCTAATACATTAAATAAGAGTAAAACAACTAAAAGAGGCAAGTGATTTTAGCTTGATATCAGATAAGGTGATGAGCAAAACAGGTCTGGTTACATCCCAAGCATGTTGACACAAGCACACCCTTTAAAAGTAAAAAATGACAGCTAAAACCCCAAATGTTACGTTTTAATTTACATAAACACTGTACATAAAGGTATTTAAGTACTGTAGTACTGTATTTTTCCCTTTCGTGCATCAGTAAACTGTATTAGGCTATGTCTTTTAAGGTCTGAAGAGCTGTAATGAAAAAGCCATACAAAATTAAGAAAGAAATTATGATTCTCTGGGACAATGTGAAACAATGTGTCCTGTATTGTCTGTGAACGTGTGTTAAACTCTGAGAAGAGGACAGTTATTTGGCACTGGCACGTCACAAAAGTTAAAATAAGCATAATCCTTTTTTTGGTCAGTTGAAAAACATTATGTTGACACAAAATTGAGGTATGGAGAACAAAACTCCTTAAAGTGTTAGAGATTAAATTTAGCATAACACGATCAGTGGATTATCATAATCATCATCAGTTACATGAGCCAAATCAGTTGTATCCTAAAGAAAGGAAGATCAAGACGATCATTTCAAATGAGTTACTCACCTCTGAGTAAAAGATTCCCATTTGGCTTCCTCTGTCCCTGAAGGGTAACGAAATTAAACGTGTAAATCCTTAATGCGGACTCTGAGGTTATAAAACTAACAGCCCTTTGCTAATTTGTTTGCTTTCTACCTTGCGAGCTGTGTGACACGGCGCCTCAGATAAGGGTGTGGTTATGTAACAATGACGCATACGTCATGACGCAATCAGTGCCGTTCAGGTGTGTAGCAATGGATTCCCGTCCATTAACACACGCTCTCATTTCCTCTCAACAGAAGACAGCATAGACTGACTAACATGCCAGTTTAAACAGGTATAATGAAAACAGTTTCTTAAGTAAGAGGAAATAAGAAAAACTAACGAATAAATAAATAAATAAATGACAACTGGCCTTGGCAATCAATCAATCAATCAATCAATCAATCAATCAATCAATCTATCTAATCTATCTATCTATCTATCTATCTATCTATCTATCTATCTATCTATCTATCTATCTATCTATCTATCTATCTATCTATCTATCTATCTATCTATCTATCTATCTATCTATCTATCTATCTATCTATCAATGAAGTTGACAAATATAGCCTACTTTTAATAACTTTTCTGTTATTACACATCAAGATCATAACATCATTATAGTCTCTAGTTTCTTTGAGAACCACACTTAACCAGTCAAAGAGATCTGATTTTTATAGCGAGATCTGGCACTGCCTGTAAAATTTTTTTTTTGAAATTGAGCAAGTATTTATGTTTTTTTCAGTTAGAAGTTGTGACTAGCTACTGTATGTGAATACTGAGTGATGTGTAAGAAACCAACACATTCTTATCTGGTATAATGACTGTACATCCGCTTGTCTTTAGCCCTCCATGCTTTATTAGAGAATAATGTCTCTGACTCTTTAAAATTAGAATTTTAAAATTGTGATAGTAGCATTTATATATTTAATTAAATATTTTTTTACTGAAAAACGTTGTAATTAATTTACAGGTAAAATATGTGACCCTGGACCACAAAACCAGTCATAAGTAGCACGGGTATATATCCAACAATACATTGTATGGGTCAGAGTTATACATTTATCTTTTATGCCAAAAATCATTAGGATATTAAGTAAAGACCATTTTCAATGCAGATATTTTGTAAATTTCCTACTGTAAATATATCAAAACTTAATTTTTGATTAGTAACATAGTAGTAAGAACTTCATTTGGACAACTTTAAAGGTGATTTCTCAATATTTAGATTTTTTGCACCCTCAAATTTCAGATTTTCAAATAGTTTTATCTCAAATATCCCAAATATTGTCCTATCCTAACAAACCACACACCATTGGAAGGATTCAGCTTTCAGATGATGTATAAATCTCAATAAAAAAAATGACCCTTATAACTGGTGTTGTGGTCCATAAGCCTATTTTATTTCTCGATTACAGCACTCTTTTGCACTGATGGGTGCTTAAGAAGAACTTAACCTCGACAAAATTAAGCAAAGCGCCCATAAATTATTGTAATATGCAGGACAAACATTACTATTTTATAAATAATCCCCTCCATATTTATAAGAAATTTTCCAAGAAAAAAAATCTCAAATAATTGGCGGACATTGCAGCACTGTTTGTTATGATTTACAGAATCATACTTGTACTCAACTTTTGCAAAAACGGGCTTTGGTTTAGACGTAGCCTGTGTTTAATATTTTAAGAGATTTTCTTTGTTTTATAGATAGAATCAGTAGTCCTGCTAGGCAGATGTAATTTGGCAATTCGGCGGAGTGCACCATCTGCTGGATAAAAATATACAAACAATCTGTTATTTCTGTGGCGTGACAATTTCACAAAATAAATGCAAACAATTCGAGAAGAACGTGTTACAGTATCTTTAGAATGTGAATTATGGACTCTGTAACTGGTCAATGCCTGATAATAATGTAATGCCTGAGAGTGTATATCTGTTTATACAAGTAAAAGCTTGTAAATGTTATGATATATACCTTTACGTCCTAGACGTCCAGTCATTCCCTGCCCCTTTAGCTGTCAGTCACGCTGGTTGCGGCTCAAATCTAGTGAACTATACAGCGTTTGGGCATCAGAGAAGAATCCGGATGCTGACTAGATAGCCTGCTGGTGAGGTTTTGAAACACAGCCAGCAAAAGCACCGCTGCTACAGCAGCATTTATTTGACTCGCAGCGCACCGGGCGAACCATCTGACATTGCAGGGTTATTCGCTCTGATAGACAGCAATCAGCCATTTTAGCCTTGCGCGCATATCCATGCCAAAAGAACAAAGCTTCCATGAGGCACAAAGGCAAAAGACCGAGAGTTTTAGACAATAATAGAAACCCTGCTCTTTTATTTACGCGAGTTGTCTGTTTTCGAACTGAATTCTAGCATGTGCCACATGTGACGATTGTAGGAATGTGGAGCATGGGATCCCAGCAGCTCTTCACCTACAGGTGAGGATTCTATTGTATTTATACATTATATTTCCGTGATCTTAATTTAGAACCGAGATTATTGTTTTTTTTTTTTTTTTTTTTATACTATTTATGCTTATATCGAAATTGTTGCAATCTTGTCAGGTGGGAAATGTATCACTGACCTAATCATTGTGAATGGTTTACTGATAAAGTAATATTATTTTTATGATTATGATGATCATATCTGTACTGTAGGATTTTTGCTTGACGTCTATATTGATTGTTTATTGGAGGAGCTCCAATTTTGAGCACTTTAGATGTTCATCATATAAAATACATTTGTATCATAAGTATAGTGACAGAGAAAAATAGAAGTTACAAGTCATGAATCAGAGGAGATTGGAAAGTATAAAAAAGTTACTTTAGTGTAATATTACTTCTACCCCACTGTTAAAATAATGTATGTAATTACAAATGCACATACATATTAGAGCCTGAATCATGTGCTGAGCAGGAATGAGTTCTTCATAAACTTTTACATCATACATTTCAGGAATATTGAAACAATTGCTAGCTACATAGTAGAAACAGACATTATGTTTGTTATGTCATTGTTTGAGACACAGTCGTAGAGATTGTATTTTTACATAGCACTAACATGTTTGCAGATGTGTACTGTGATTTGATTTACCTGGCTCTTAAAATATGTTGAAGATCTGCTCATCCTCCTGGAAAACACTTGTGTTTTTACTGTATAAACCCGCTTTAAACTTCATCTGAACACCATGATAAATTAATGTTTGGGAGGGCTATTATTTCAGTCTATAAAACATACCATTATTTTTATTTTCCTAAAAAAATATTTAGGTATTTTTGGCTTTTTTCAACCATTTATGATGCTTAAAATCCTTTTACTAGTATTGAGACATGTGAATACAGACAGCTGCTTGAGTCATTATGTATTACTTAATCATTACCTGAACATTAATATACGCCTCATATATTATATGCATATAATCTCTGCTGCTTATTATATAATCAAATGCAAATTGACATTATGCCAATGCCCTAATGATCAGAGATTCCTCAGTGTTAAATCCATCACATCTCCTTTACACTGCTCTCTTATTTTAACAGTGCATCTACTTTAAGTTGCCATGGCATCGTTAATCAGAACATTTTCTTCTATGGTGATGATACTTTTTCCATTTGTTCATTTGTAATTTGCTGTACTCAGCTTTCAAAGAGTAAAAGAGAATGAAACAGTCCAATATGTACCCAGCTTTGTGCAAAATTAAAAAGCTCACCAAGGATTTATTTCACAGCTGAAGATATCCATGAGTCACCATATTTTTCTGCATGGTAACAAGCTGTCATAGCAACTGTAGCACAGATTCTGGAACGAATAACTGTGTTATTTGGACCGAGATGGTGAATTATATTCACTAATCCCCATGGAAATGCACAGGCCACTGTAACCGTGTTAATAGATTAGGAAGAATACGCTAGGAATTCTACAGCATAGAGTTGTAGCCAAAGCTAGTGTTGAGGAACTGAAAACAAAGACTGTATCGACCCAGCGGCCTCTCAATAGCACTGCTGTAATGCCAGATATAATGTTTCTTGCTCCTCAGCTCGGAATCATCTTGGGAGATGACAGATGGATGCATAGGGAGGATTGAAGCCTGCTAGCCAACGTTGTAAACTCATCATGGACCAGGGCTTCAGTTTCAGCACACTGGTGAGTGGCGTTGTGGGAGGAGGAGGAGGGTGGTGGGGGACAGCTGATATTACTCGGAGGTGGGTCACAGGGACAGAATGGCTTCCTCTGACTCACTGCCATTAGTATTCCCATTGCAGCTGCTCCGTCATTCAGATCCCTCCATCCTGGAGTGGGCGAGATGGAAGGAACGGATGCAGCCCCCTTCAGACTTCGCTTCCCCTCTTCGTGAATGCGTGATCAAACATAGGCTTCTTATTCTTGCCACCCAGAATCCTATTCTCCAACAATAGCGCAGAGACTTTTAAAGTGGCTCCACACCAACATTTGCAGATTTTTGTGCCTATACTGTGCAAAAGTCAAGCAAGCTGTCATGTCCAACAAGTCTAACAGCTCGGCAGTCCCTCGTTGGAGTCCATCAATGTTCTGCTGCATGTTGATAAGACGCCCACTCTTTTCAGTGACCCTAAAACAGAGGCTCTGTTTAGTCATTAGTATGAGAGCTGGAAGCGAACTCAGCGTGGGTGCTGCTGGGTGTTCCGGTTTGCTCAAGCTGGGTGATGAACAGAGCTTATGTTGTGTTTCTTGGAGGCCTGTGATGTCTTTGGGACCAAATGTTCTGTGCCACTGGCGTATGGGGACCGATCCTAGTTCAGTTTGCCTATCTAGAGCAATTTTGTTTGGTGGAACTAGAATGTAGAAATCTAGAAAAATTTCAGCACACAAAATAGGCTAAATAAGGAAAAAAGGATTTAGAATAGAGGGATAAATTGTCCAAAATAACATCGCTGTATGTCTTTATCAGCAACAGTATTTCGTAGCTTATAAAACTCACTGCTCTGTATTCTCATGTTTTTTGTTGTCCTCTCCATTTGCAGAAGAAGTTAGCAGCCGACCCAGATCACACTGACGTTACTCTGCCAGCGGTCGAACGTGTGCGGGCCCTCAGCAAAATGGGCTATAACATTGAAATAAATGAAGACATCGCCCCGAGACGCTACTTCCGCTCTGGCATAGAGATGGAGCGTATGGCAGCTGTTTATCTAGAGGAGGGCAGTCTGGAGAATGCCTTTGTCCTCTACAACAAGTTCATCACGTATGTTTTATTATTTATTTTATTTAATATCACTACTGGTCCTACAGTCTTCAGGGTCACCGGGATGCTGGAGACTATCCCAGCATCTTGGCCCATATTTGTTTTGTCTTCAGACCTGTCATAAAATGTCTATTTTCTAATCCATCAGTCCTCAACTTTAAATTTCTTATGTCACTCTTGTGCAGTTTATTTGTTGAGAAACTCCCCAGTCACAGGGACTATCAGCAGTGCAACGTCCCTGAGAAGCAAGTGATAATGAAGGTAAGCCCCTGGCATGTTACTCATAGAATCTGATGGAGCCCTGTGGCGCTCAGCCCACTGTAAATCTGATTAGCATCATGCTCAATTACCTTGGCTAGAAGACTTGTCAGGCTCCCAGCTGCTCACATGGTGGGTTTGCCTTGTGTGGGCACATGTTCTGCTTTCATTTCAGCATAGTGACATGCAACTGACTTCAGTCGAAAGGTTCTTCCCAGTCACCTGATGTATCAATCATTATTTAAGAGAAATAGTCTGATTGAAACAGTATTTAATTCTTTGGTAACACTTTATTTTAAGGTGGTCTTGTTACATATGTTACATGTACTTACTATTAGTATAACAATAAATTATGCATAATTACATGCAAGTGACCCTAGAAGCCAAACCCTAATCCTAACCATAACCATATAGTTAGTACATGTAGTAAATTAATATTACTCAGTACTTAAATGTATAATTACACTGTAACAAGGACATCTTAAAATAAAGTATAAACATATTTTTTTATTATGAATGTTTCAAAGCATTCAATGTTCCTTGTTTTATGGCAATGTATTTCAAAAAATGAAAAAGTTAGGATGTGACATATCCTTTTTTCAAACTAATAGTCTGAGGTATATGTCAGTCATGATTTGTTGTTGCTACTTCTAGTTAATGGCAAGTAGTATTGCTATAGAGGAATTCCTATTTTACAGGTTTATACTGAACCAATATCTGCAGTGCAACATGAGTCATCTATTTTGTGCTAGTTTTTGGAGGTAAAAATAGTCTACTTTTTGCTGAATATCAGTTAAAAGGTTCATCCACTAGCGTATACTTTAAAAACAGACAGTGGCTAAAAGCCACAAAACTCACATTTCTATTTCATGGGTTCTTTAACCTAATGATTCAAATGTCTGCTGATGGTCCCTGAATGCTAAAAAAGATGAGTAATTGGTTTAAGTATCTCTATTCCGAGGTTTAAAAAAAAATCATTATGTCCCAGAAAGCTTTAACGCATATTGATCTGGTACTCGTTGTCTGTAACACAACCCCTAATGTTTGTCCCATTTTCTGTTCATTATGTTCAGAAATTGCAGGAAGTGGCGTTTCCACGAAAGGACCAATTGAAGAGACTTCTCCATGAGAAATACAGCAAAGAACACAGTGAATATCTGAAGAGTCAGGTACATTCGACAGAGTACTTCTCATTCACTGCTGATCAAATGACCTGTTAATCAAATTTCAGATTAATTTCTTTATTGCAAACATTAATCATGATGTGTGAATATTTTTGCAGGCTCAAGCCATGGCTGTTGACATGTGTAGTGAACGACTGCAACAGATGTCTATGTTGGAGGAGGAACGGCAACGTGTAGCACAGCTCAGGAAGATGCAAATCGAGTCCGAGCAGTTCCGCTACTTCGAGGACCAACTGCATAGACAAGAGCTGGCCAGTCGCAGGGATGAGGCTGTCCCCAAAGTGCCTGAACAAACCGACGGGTCCTGCTTATCCCAGCCCCCGAGAAACCATGTGCGCCTTGACCCGAATCGTAACAAACCAGCGGCCCCTGTCCCCAATACGGCAGCCACCTTAGCAGCTGTGCAAAGTGAGTGACCTCATCTAGTTCATATTTGTGTTTTTTTATTTTTTATTATTGTTAAACTGCCCATTGCTATTATCTTATATATCTTATATAATCAAATATTGTTAATGTATTTACACTGCCATTTAAAAGTTTTGAGTACTTTTTTTTAAAGAATTTATCTTATGCTCACCAAGGCTGCATTTATCTGATCAAAATACATTAAAAACAGTAATATTATTGTTATTTGAAATGACTGGTTGTATTTTAAAATGTAATTTATTCCTGTGATTGCAAACCATTACTTTCAGTTTTGACTCCAGTCTTCAGAAATTGATTCTAATTGGCTGAAAATGTTTAACACAGCTGCTTAATACTTTTGAAGAAACTATGATAAAAAAAAAAATCAGGATTCTTTGATGTATAGAAAATATAAAAAAAAATTCACAATAGAAATGTAGTTAAAATTTAAGTTGTTTGTTGAGTTTTACTGCATATGTCTTTACATTTACATTTATATTTAGTCATTTAGCAGATGCTTTTATGAGGATTAAAAAGACTTACAAATCTTTACTGTCATCTTTGATCAATTTAATGCACCATGGCTGAATAAAAAGCTTAATTTTGATCGGTAGTGTATTTATTAGGTTAGTAGCTATAATAAGTAGGATAATGTACAGTCAGACAGTTATCACAAAATAAATCACTTCAGACTAGAAAGAAAGTTGCTTTTAATGATCTTGAAGGGGCATTTTGCATTAGTAGTAGTAGTAGTATAAGCCCTTTATTGTCACTAGTCACAAGTACCAGCGAAATTAGCCATCAATGTCCATACATACACAACATACTACAAGAAAGACAAAGCAGGGAATTTAAGAAAAATACAGCATAACATGAGGAAGGGGAGGAGAAAAAAATAATGATCTTGAAGGAAAAACACCTCAGCAACAAAAGCACATAAATACACCATAGACACACGACTTTGCAACAGGGGAGGTTCCAGCTCCAGCAAGCAGCATTAGTACCTGTCTCTACATGATCTTTTACTTGTGTTATTTGCAGTACTACAGTATGTTCTTGTGTGTTTCTAGATCAGCGTGTCGAAGGCCTGAGGCGGGTTTTAATCCCACGAGACCTGACTTACAGGTTCCTTCTGCTGGCTGACAGTAACACTGGGAGAGGAATTGAGACGTGTGGAGTTCTCTGTGGAAAACTGGTAAGGCCTCAGCTCGAGCATACCTCCTCTTTGTGGGTGGAGATTTATTTTGTTCATGAATTTGCTGATTGTTCCTGATTCTTTAATGGAGTGAGTGTAAATATGGTTTGGGAAGTGTTAAAGGCTAGTTCTAGTCTGCCTTTCTCCTTCACTGTAAAACTAGGAGCTTCGGTGTTGCACAATCATTGTAAATATTAGGTGTGGATGTGGACTTCCTCATACTTTCACCACAAGTGAGACTATTCATGAGCATTACACAGAATTTCAGTATCATATTCACCAACCACCTGCAATCCATCTGAATCTTGCAGAAATTGTACAAAGAGGAAAAACGCGCAACCTCAGACAAATCAGAGATGAAAAACTGTGAAAAACTATTACGTTTTTAATAATTGCAACAACAGCAGACAATCTAAAATAACGACATTAACATTGATGGCTGGATTTTAAATTTGAAAAATAACATGTTATCTAATTTTGACAAAAATGGATTATAAAATGATATAAACCTCTCATTTCAGACTTAAAACCATTTTAAAGAAATGCTGAATGATTATAGGTATTTTATCTGCTCTGTTAATAATTCTTGATTCTTTATTATCCAAATTGTTTAGATTTTTTGAACGCACATTAGCTTATTTTCCCTCAACCAGTAAAAGTTTACCACAGTTTCAATTCACATAATTTCCCTCTGTAAAACCTTCCACTGCCTTCTTTCATATTTTCACACAAAGCAAAACTCTGCATGCTGCACCTGAATGAGACCGCTGCTGAATTTGTTAATGTTGGACAGCTATTAGTTTTTCAAATAATTGAATAATAATTAAAATATTAAATGTGAATTTAACCGTTGGGTATTTTTCTTCAAACTGTATCTGTTTCATCCCAATTACTTACCCTCCATCTAGAGTGAGTTTGGTGACTCCTTGTAAATCTTTAGCGACCCCTAGCTGTTGCTCAGCTCCCAAATAGAATGAATTGGTCTTTTTGTTCGATTTGTGTCAGATGATGCATGGTGTGATTGTGGGACGCTGTGACCTCCTGATATGTTGTGCGTTAATAGACAAACTCAAATCTGTTTTGTTGTCCCGCAGACGCACAATGAGTTTGTGCTGACCCATGTGATCGTCCCCAAGCAGTCCGCTGGCCCTGACTACTGTGACATGGAGAACGTGGAAGAGCTGTTCAGCTATCAGGACCATCATAACCTTCTGACCCTGGGCTGGATCCATGTGGGTGTCTCACTTTTTCAGGCTGTCACGTATTTTCTAAAATTAGAGCTGTGCACCTCTTTTTCTCACACCTTTGGTAGGTGAAAATCTTGCTGGTGACTCATTTTTTAGACCCACACAGAATCTGTGCCTGCAGAAAGTGCCACAGATTTTGAGCAGCCATTGTTCACATCCTATTCCCCTTGTGTTTTCATTTGAAAATATTTAGGCAAATTTAATGATCCTTTTTGCTTGTAATAAGAGTGTACCCTCCGTACCCTCCAAAATAGGGGTTCAAGGAATCATAGTTGGTCTGTGAAAAGCAACTAAAATGTTCTTTAAGTAATTTTTTATAAAATGATCTAATCCATAATATTATCCAAACTGTGAGTTTTGAGATCCGTTGAACCCCTACTCCAAAATCAGTAGACATAAAATGTATATATATATATAATACATTGATTATTTTATTCAGTAAAGATGTAAGAATTGTATAATGTTACAAAATATTTCTGTTTAAAAAAATATTGTTCATTTGAACTGATATTAATAAAAAAAAATATTTGGCACCAAATCAGCACGTTATAATGATTTCTAAAGGATCATGTGACACTGAAGACAGGAGCAATGGCTGCTTAACACTGAGCTTTGTCACAACAGGAAAAATAAACATATATAAATAGAAAATGGTAAAGTGGCAGACCATGTACTTAAAAACTGATTCTGTATCCAACTGTATTCATTTATTATTTGAATAATCAAATATGATGGGGCATCAGTCTAAGGATCACCATGGAAACTGTTTAACAATTCACTGAACTTTTATTCTTAGTCTCCAGGTCAACTGGTGATCATTTTTCACGGTCAATTATTTCATGGCTGCATAAGAACAAAGACTACTGAATTATGTTAATTTGAATATTTAAAAAAAAAAATGTTTTTGGCTCATAGACACACCCGACACAGACGGCGTTCCTCTCCAGCGTGGATCTACACACACACAGCTCTTATCAGCTCATGCTACCTGAGGCCATCGCTATTGTTTGTGCACCTAAACACAATGAGTGAGTATAACAAAACTCCCACACCCTCAATTGTGTTCACACAAACTAAAGGCTTTTTTTCATCTGCAGCCACTAAAGCGCTACATCAAATGAATGCAGATTAATTTATTTTTAACAGTAGATGTTTGATGGTTTAACAATTGTTTATCATTTAAACATAATGAATAATAAATAATCAAATAAATAAGCTTTCCATTGATGTATGGATTGTTATGATAGGAGAATATTTGGCCGAGATACAACTATTTGAAAATCTGGAATCTGAGGGTGCAAAAAAATCTAAATATTGAGAAAATCACCTATAAATCTTTACACACGAAGTTCTTAGCAATGCATATTACTAATCAAAAATTACGTTTTTATATATTTACGGTAGGAAATGTACAAAATATCTTCATGGAACATGACTTTTACTTAATATCCTAATGATGTTTTGCATAAAAGAAAAGTGGATAATTTTGACCATACAGTGTATTGTTGACTATTGCTACAAATATACACCAGCGACTTAAGACTGGTTTTGTGGTCCAGGGTCACATATGTCCAAATTGATAGATTTTTTTTTATAATGGATACATTTTTTAAATATAAAAAATAACTATTGAACTATCATTGAGATCATTTAATATGTGTATCACTTCGCTTCTTCAGCACAGGAGTGTTTCGACTCACCAGTGCTGGAATGGGAGAAGTGGCTGGATGCAGATTGAAAGGTTTTCACCCCCACTCTAAAGACCCTCCTCTGTTCACTGTAAGAACTGCTGTGATTATGAAAATCAACAGCTATATGTGCCATCTGTTTCAAATTTGTATCAAATATTGATATCACACTAGAAACACCTTTAGAGAAGTGAAACATCGTTTTTTTCTGTTTGCAGATTTGCAAGCACGTTGTGGTGAAGGACTCGAAAACGATAGTTCTGGACCTCAGGTGACAGAGGAAGAAAGGAAATATTTCAGTATCGGCAAACCATTGAGAATATTTATATCTTTCTTTACTTGAAGGCTTTTTTGTATTTATTTATTTTACAAAAAGGTACTGTGAAACAGAATCTCCCTCAGCTACACAGATTGCTGTGAGCAGGTTTAGTGGTTATTGAGATGTTCCAATGGTCTTTTGTGTTTTTTTAGGTCATCATGCACTTTTTGTTCATGGCCAGGTGTTTTTCAAAAATTGTGCTGTTTTGTCCTGAAGGGGGCGTCCTTTATCAAGGCATACTGTAGTATGAGGCTGCTACAATGTGAATTGATTTCAGGACATTTTGAAAGGAAGTTGTGTGTTTGTGTGATTTGCCTTTTGATATCATTTGCAGTTCTCATTCTAACACAATATACACTGAAGAAGTGAAATTTATTTTTAAACCTAACTGAATTTTCTAGTTTTGTGTATGCTGCCAGTACAAAAATAAAATGAATTGCTACGAGAGTCATTTCTAGGCCTTACTACGTATTACTATCATTTTTGTGGTTGGATGGTTAATAACTATACTTTGTATATACAGTCAGTTCAGATAATTTCAGGCTAAAGGAGTTCTGTCTTTTCCAACTTCAGCCTAATGACGCAATATGAAGTTGGCCAGTGAGCCGTTTTGATGTCCAACTTCAAAAAAATTTCCCAATGTGGATCTAATTACAAGGGAAGTGACTCTTGAAAAGTATAAACAAGACTGGGATCTCTTTAGACCACACTAAAGTTCCCACAACAGAATAAGCAAAGAAACCTAAGAGACATTACCAGAGGGCCTTGAACGCACTGATCTCAGGGTTACATTCCCTCATTTTAACATCTCGATTTTTGTCTCCACTGTTTTAATGGTTTGATAAAGAATATTTTTGCCACCAGCGGAGGATGAAACTCAATGTCTGATATATTGTGAACCGATTCATGCAGTTCAGAGTGTTGACTATAACTTGTGTCTCTTGTACAATGTGGCATTGGGTTGTTTCTTCAGTATGTGGCTGTGTGCCAGTGGCTCCACTGAGATGTGCTGTGATGTTGTGGCTCTTTGTGCTCAATAGAGTACAATGAGGCTTATGTGTCTGTACAAGCACCATTTCTTCCTCAGCGCATTTCTTAATAAAAGCTAAACAGCATCTGCTTTTAAACAGCATGACAGTGTTTTTTTATAATCTGTAACTGATTTAGAGTGGGAAACTTCATCACCTTCCCAAGCTAACGGATGCATATAGTATGATGAAATGAGAAGAAAACATTTACCATGATTCATTACAGGTTAATGATTGCTCATACATGCGTCAACATATCATGATGTGCATTTGATTGTTGATGATTCATTCTCCTTTATTTTTTGGTCAAAAATGGGAACAGTTTAATTAAAAGTTTCATTAAAATAAAAACATCTTCCCATTTTAAAGGATTATCATTTTGATGACACTATTAATATATACAAAGAATAGTAGTTTCCTTTAACAGAAATTGCACTCAAAAGCACATTAAATATTATAGAGATATACTAGATCGATCTTTTAAAATTGTATTCATTTCCATACGTTTTTCAGGCCTGAAATTCCCTATTTAAAATATTTCCAGGTTTTCCATGATCATAGAAACCCTGTCTATACGTAAGTTTGAACTAAATCACAGTGACTGCGAGTATATATAATTATTTCTTATTAAGATTATTAATTTAAAAAAATATAATTTATATTTGGCAAATATTACTCCTGAGCTGTGTAATTTGCTGCAGAAACAAAAGAAGTGAAACACAGGTTATTATTGCAGAGTTTTATTCCTTCATGGAGTTATCATATGATATCCATACAGACTGCCTGGAAGCCGGCATGCAGTTGTGTTACCTCATAGCATTTGAACACAAAAGGGAGAATGAGCCCTGTTCTTCAACACCCTCTCCTCATCTCTGGATTCTCACTACCCCAAGGAATCTCCCAATTCTTTCTTATTGGCAGCACAATCAAGCTTTTTAACCCTTTGAGAACAACGTTATATTGTCATGGCATAATCAAATCAAAACATTAACCAGATGTGGGCAGTGCAAAGACAAAACAATAGAGGGAAGTAAAGGGTACGTTCACAGTTTACAGGCTATGAAGCAATAGCAGAATTAGGGGAACAGGAGGGAGTTGGAGGTGTCCTTTAGAAGCACTTGCGATGCACGATGGATGGCCCGGCCTCGTCATACTCCTGCTTGCTTATCCACATCTGCTGGAAGGTGGAGAGGGAGGCCAGGATGGAGCCGCCAATCCATACTGAGTACTTGCGCTCAGGTGGGGCGATGATCTGACAAGGTAGAAGCGGTGGAGTTTTAGCACTGTTGATATAGTTAATCATTTGAACTAGTTTTTCTTTATTTTCTGTTTTCATTTTAACTTAGGTAGAGCTTTAGTAATTTGTAGTTTTTATATCTATGTAATTTTCATTAATTTTTATTTAGGTTTTAGCTATTTTAGTACTTCAACTTAAACTGAGTTTCTTTGGTAACTAGCTTAAGTAAGTTTTTTTCCTATATTTTATTTCAGTTAATGTTTTTAAACCAGTTTTTATTGTTGAATGTTTTTCATAACTGATTAATATAATATTAACTCTTTCATTTAACTGAATTAAATCAATAATGAACTGAATTGAGCTGAATAACAACATTGTGACCATCTGTAAAATGGCTGAAAAGAGCTTGTTTCATAATTAATACAGATACTGATTTGAACTGAATAGTGTCTTTTTTAGAGCTGCTTTGCAGCAGAATTTGAATTCGTCTCATATTTAAAACTGTATTTTCCTGTTTAATACTGTAAAGCTGCTCTGAAACAATATTCATTGTATAAAGCGCTATATTAAAGGTGACTTGACTTGACTTTTAGTTTAGTTAACAATAACCCTGGTTAGATGAGAAACTGCGATAGTACTTATTAATGATCCAATCAGATATACATAATCTGCCTGCGCTGACCTTGATCTTCATGGTGCTGGGGGCCAAAGCAGTGATCTCCTTCTGCATCCTGTCTGCAATGCCAGGGTACATGGTGGTACCACCAGACAGCACGTTGTTGGCGTACAGGTCCTTACGGATGTCAATGTCGCATTTCATGATGCTGTTGTAAGTGGTTTCATGGATGCCAGCAGATTCCATTCCTAACAATAAGTGCAAATCAATGCATTTATACCATAGTGCTCTGAATCCATCATTTGAAAAAAGAAGTGAAGAAAGAGGAATGAGATATCACCGATGAAGGATGGCTGGAAGAGTGTCTCAGGGCAGCGGAACCTCTCATTGCCAATGGTGATGACCTGTCCATCGGGAAGCTCATAGCTCTTCTCCAGGGAGGAGGAAGTTGCTGCAGTGGCCATCTCATTCTCAAAATCCAGCGCCACATAGCACAACTTCTCTTTGATGTCTCGGACAATTTCTCTTTCAGCTATGCAAGGCAAATTTGAATAGTAATTTGTTAAACTTAAACATTTAAATGATACTAATTAGAAAAATATTAAGCTTTTTTTCCTATCCCATTGTCAGTTGTTTTTTGTTTTAGCCATAAATCTTCAAAACAAAAAAAATAATATATTTCATATCATTATGCTGGTTCTCTATATATCCAAACTCACCAGTGGTGACGAATGAGTAGCCTCGTTCAGTTAGGATCTTCATGAGGTAGTCAGTGAGATCACGGCCGGCCAAGTCCAAACGCATAATGGCATGCGGAAGAGCGTAGCCCTCATAAATGGGCACGTTGTGGGTGACACCATCACCAGAGTCAAGGACGATGCCTGTTAAACAAGAATAAAGTGCTTGGTAATACACAGCAGCATAAGTCACATGTGAGCTATGACCTCCCTGCTGAAAAAAAAACAATAGAACCCTGCCCAAAACACAATAGAAAATGCAATGGATTTAATGGTTTTAATGGGAATTGTATTGGTTTTAATGGAAACTATAATGGTGTCTACTGGTGTGTGATGGATTATATTGGTGGGATGTTAAATCCTATTGGAAAAATGCCCAAAACACACTACAAAAAGGAATTTTGTAATGGTTTTACTGGAAAAAGCTAATGGTTCATTATGGTATTTTAATGGAAACCATTGGAATTTCTGTGATGGTTTCTATTGGGCTTCTATTTTTTTTAGCAGGGCTGTTTGACAGGTGAACTGACCTGTTGTACGTCCAGAAGCATAGAGGGACAGCACCGCTTGGATAGCTACATACATGGCTGGAACATTGAAGGTCTCAAACATGATCTGCAAAGTGAGACCAGCACTGTGTTTATTAACAGAGCCAACAATCAACGAAGTGCTTTCGGTTTTACTGAACAGTACGTAAAAAATATTGATTTTCTGATCAATCTTCTCTTTAACAATGCCAATAGATTGACTCTTAAAATCTGTAGATCAAGTACTCTGTGTATACTGTGTAAATTTTTATTTTTAATAAATAGTCAAAACAAGCATACAACGTAACCAGTCTAGAGTGAATTACAAACAAATTAGCTGTTATTTTTAGGTCATCTAAAACACCACAACTAGTGTAGCTGGTTCCCTAAACAAATGACTTACTGTATGAATTCTGTTGATGATCAGTTTGAATAGATAAGTTGCCAGTTTGAACTAATCTGAACACATCATGGCAACTGCTCTCTGGTAATTCTTCAATTTGTTTAATTAATACTATTCCCCAAGGATGCATTAAATTAATCAAAAGTGAAAGTAAAGACATTTCTAATGATACAAAATTACCTTTAAAAATAAATGTTGTTCCTTTGAACTTTTTAGTCATCAAAGGATCATGAAAAAATATATAATCTGTTTTCAACAGTTAATAATAAGAAGAAATGTTTCTTGAGCACCAAGTCAGCATATTACAAGGATTTTTGAAGAATCATGTGATGTTAAATTGAATTTTGTGCCCTTGGGAATTGCTAAGTATTTTTTTTAAATGTTCATTATAAATGAAATAAGGTCAATATGGTCTGTGGTTGACATTACTTGACTTTCATATTTTATTCTACTACCTAAATTACAAGTGGTATATATAAAACATGCATTTTGAAGCCATAGTGGGGAAATTTTCTTCAACTACCAAAGCCACAGTTGGTTTTTATTTTTTACTGAAAATCACAGCAGTTATATAATTACTTACATTGAACGTTTGTGGTTTGACAATGTGTAATTTATGTTGTGCAAAATAATGTTAATCACAACTTTACAGTTTATTTTATGTTCTTTCTGTATAACACTGATAAAGGCCTTTGTTCTAAAATACCGCACACAAGTGAATTCACCGTTTGTCTCGTGATACTACTGTAGGCGTACCTGATAACATCTCAAGACCCTGAAGGTTTAAAGGAGGTTTGGTGGAGTTAAAGCAAACGCTTGTCTGTTTTTTATACTACAGATCAGATTTATCAATTGACCTTTAATTCAGCTCAAACCTGGGTCATCTTTTCCCTGTTGGCTTTGGGATTGAGAGGGGCTTCTGTCAGCAGAGTGGGGTGCTCCTCTGGAGCTACACGGAGCTCATTGTAGAAAGAGTGATGCCAGATCTGGTGAACATAAACAATGGATGAACAAATTAATGAACAAACCATGAAATGCACTATTAGTATTGTAGATGGGCAAATGAATCACTTTGTGTTTTTGTGTAGAGAGTGCAAGCTGATCTCATGATTACAGTTTAACAACAGATCACAATCAGGAGGTACCATGTGGGCTGAGACAGATAGTTGATAATACCAACTGTTTGTAACATGTGTTGAATGATAGATAACACGTGGCATGAAATGCGAGACGTCATCACAGTGTGAGTCATTCGTGGGAATAGCTGTTTAAACATAATTATTTGGAAAAATGCTTTTGATGGACGTAGGTGTAGAGAATGTATGTGTCGAGACTAGAGGTGATGTAGTTGTATCTGATGCAATCTCAAGACCTTGAGGGCCGTTTTAGCAAATGCTGCCTGTTTTATGTAATATGGAAATGTAGTACAGTATTATGGAAAGATCACAGAGGATACATTTTAGCATGAAGTACAATAAGGCATGTTCATGGAAAGATAAGAGATATTTTTAGTAAACTGTTTACAGTCCCTCCTTATTCGCACTCATATTGTTTTGGTGTGGTGTGTGTTGGCTTGATGATAGTATCTGCTTACTTTTTCCATGTCGTCCCAGTTTGTGATTATACCGTGCTCGATAGGGTACTTGAGGGTCAGGATTCCCCTTTTGCTTTGCGCCTCATCGCCAACATAACTATCTTTCTGCCCCATCCCCACCATCACTCCCTAAGGAAAATGTAAAACTGGTCATACAGATGTCTCACATAATAAACAACTCTCAGAAAAGCGAGAGTAAGTTCTAGTTAATGCTATCTTTATAATCGTGTACAATGCAGACAATCTGGGCTGTAGTCCAACTTTCCACAAAGTATTTGGAAGCAGATCAAGACAAATACGTAAAATGCGCAGGGCATACGATGAATGTTAGTTGTGACCCACTTCAACTGTAAGTGCACATTATGCTATAGCTAACCTCGAATACAAACTAAAATACATTTTACGTTGTTGTTTCCTTTCAAATGTATTCATTGATGTAGCCTGTGAGTGACTGCAGTGCTTTTCGCCCACTAGTAGTGTGTTGAAGGACACTCACCTGGTGTCTGGGACGACCCACTATGGAGGGGAACACCGCTCTGGGAGCATCATCGCCGGCGAAGCCTGCCTTACACAGTCCTGATCCATTGTCACACACAAGAGCAGTGCTTTCCTCGTCGTCACACATTTTAAGCTCAGATTTCCTTCCTTACTCCTACAGGAGACAATCACTACAAGAAAGTTCATTATTAATGCTATGCTGTATACATACTTATGAGCAATTTGTCTTGAAGTGTAATAGCTAATGTCAAGCATGAGAGATGTTTAGCTACAGTATGGGGGGAAATGGATCCAAGAAGGAAGCTAAATCCCCATTTAGAGACATTTTGGATCTGTCCCAAATTGGAAAAAATATTCCTAAATTAAATAAACACATGTTATGGCAACATTTTAAAAGTTTTCTTTTAGGGTAGGCATAGACAATAGTCATTATAATTAGCTTAATATAAAAACAAAAGTCAATGGTATGTATATGTCGTTGAAAATAACAGTGTACGTGTGTGTAGGTGGGAGTTTGTGTGCACACCCACTGAACCATGAAAAGGAATACTGCAAAGAATGTAAGGTGTACCGGGTAAGTACTTTCATAAACTGATTCATGCTGCTTCTTTTTTGGGGGGAAAGCATTAAGGAAAAACAGAATTGGTTTAAATATCGTTAAAACTGTGGTGAAACTTAAGGAAAATATGTACACACACTAACACTTCTCATTTAAGTCCTTCCTGAAAGTGAAAAAATGAAAATGACGTGACATACAGCCAAGTATGGTGACCCATACTCGGCATTTGTGTTTTGCATTTACCCATCCAAAGTGCACGCACACAGCAGTGAACACACACACACACACACTGTGAACACACACCCAGAGCAGTAGGCAGCCATTTATGCTGCGGCGCCCGGGGAGCAATTGGGGGTTCGATGCCTTGCTCAAGCACATATCAGTCGTGGCATTGAAGGTGGAAGGGAGCGCTGTACATTCACTCCCCCCACCTACAATTCCTGCCAGCCTGAGACTCGAACTCACAACCTTTGGATTACGAGTCCAACTATCTAACCATTAGGCCACGACTTCCCCTTACTGCCCCTGCAGCCCTTACTGAGAGCACCATGGGAAAACTTCCTAATTTGGAAATGATGGGGAAGCATGTCTCTCTTTGGTCTCTCCCTCCCTCTGTCTCTGCCTGTCTACAGTACGTTATGAAAAAAGAGAGTGAGTGAGGAGAATAGGGGATGGGTCAGTGGTCCAGAAGAACCATATTTAGTCATAAACCTCACAAATCAAATGGGCTTCCACACTTGTCCTAAATTTTAAGCCTTCACTGTCAACTCAGAGCCTTTAACAATCAGCATCATCATACAATCACATTACAGATGCTAAAATAAAGATGACTTTGACATATATGTGCATTTTAGTTCCTATTAAACATAAACAGTAATATCCTTTGATTTATGAATCTGCAAAAAGAAAATCATTACACTGTGCTAATCCTTGGAAACACTTCTCAATACACAATAATATTTACTTAAATTAAGATGAATCTATTCTAACAAAACACTAAAAAACTATAAAAGCAGCTCACACCGGTGCAGAAATCCTTTCTCTAAACAACATTGTTTAAAGTGCAAGTGCTTAAAGCTTGATGAAATCTCATTTGAGTCTATCAGCATCAGGTAACTCTTGCAAAGCACAAAGCCGGATGGACAGAAAGAGATAGAGATCGAGAGACAAAAAGAGAGAGGATGTGAGTGGTGTGAGGCGAGATGAATGACACTTACCCTGACAGTGCTGGGCCGGGGGGGATTTAGCCACTTGGTGATGGTGTACCACTCACTGGCTTGTGGTGTACTTATGTAGTTCCCATCCCTGCTCACCGCACACTCCCACATCCCAAACAAGGAGCCTGGGCTGCACTCAGATCAGTAGCCTCACTCCACTAAAGCCTTATAGGGATGACTGGGAGAAAACACTCCAATCCGGGCGGCCTCCTGCCTCATCACTCAGGGCATTCCAATGGCACTTTTCTTTTTTTTTCTCCTTGTAAATTTTGGGGACCTCACCATGCAGGAACATAAACACAGAGCTGGGCCCGGCTCTACTACAGACACATATCACAGCCCGCACCTGAAACAGAGAAAGAACAGCTGAGTGAATTTTGATCACCTCATTACGGGGTTAGGTCACACACTACAAGCACTTGCGAGTGGGAACGTTCAAAGTAAAGTAGTAAAAATACCACAAAAAAGTGGTAACCTCTTTAGGTTTTTGAAAGAACTCTCTATATTTAATATATTTTAAAATGTGATTTATTCATGTGATGGCAAAGCTACAATTTCTTGATATTATCAATGTTGAAAACAGTTGCTGTTTAGTATTTTTGTGGAAACCGTGATACACTTTTTTCAGGATTGTTTGATTAATAGAATTAAAAAATGGAAATCTTTTGTAACATAATTGTTATTATTTTGCATCATTACTGAATGAAAGTATTAATCCCCTTTACAAAAATATATAAACATTTTGTATAAACTTTTTGGGCCAATGAAGCACATTGGTAAAACACTATATAAGGCTGGGATATCTAGATGTAAAAAAGGTAGCATGAATGTGTGTGGCACCAACTCACAAGCTTCAACTGTGACAACAGGCCTTCTAAAAAGATTTTTGTGGGGTTGTTTAAACTACAAAAACCCATTTTGAGGAAAAGAAAACAGGAAGAGCATATTGAAGTAAACTAAACATGACAATCAGTGCTAATAATGCCAAAGATGTCTAATGACAGAAGAAGAACTCACAGAAAATGCATGAACGCAATCTTGTTGAAGAATGATAGCAGTTCTTTAAAAAGTTCATCCTGAGAAGTCCTTTTTGGTCCTACAGTATTTGTTTGACCAATAGACTAAAATGAAAAGAGGTGTAGAAATATACTTTAACTCAGAAACTGCTATTAATTACAAAAAATGACAAGTAACACATTGAATTAAACATGGAATTCGGATCTGATCTTCCAATAATCTTTGTTTTATTCACAACTTTGAAAAGTTTTTTAAATCTTTTATACAGTGTACTGAACCCTATATTAAGGAGACAAAAAATAGGATAAACAAAAGATAAGATCTAGTTACAGAAGGAAGTAGACCAACAAAGATATTTAAGCTGACGAGGTAAAGTACGACATCTTGAATAATCAACCAACCAGTTGCCTTGCCTGTTGACTCCTGAAATGAGAAAAATACACCCACTAAGCTCTATATCACTAGAACTTCAAGGGAGTTTCGTTTCTGAGACACGAATTACAACAACAGTTTCAGTTATTTCATTTCTTTCCAAGTTTCTATTATCTGCCCTTGGATCACGTGACATTCTAGCTCAAGCATACAATGGAAAAACTCCATGGAATGCTTCTGATTATATAACAGTCAGCAAATGTATTCAACTTGAATGGAAAGTTCACACGGATGCATAGAAAACAATTAATTGACAGCCTAGAGAAAGGAAAGCAGCCTGTGATGCAACACGCACCCAACTAGTCGCACCAGTTCACTTTAGGCAGGTTTGGCCTGTGTTTTTTCTTTTTGGATACATTCCTGGGAAGAGCTCAGTTCTGGATTATTCTCAAGTAAACAAACTCGCAGAATGCGTCTGTCTCAGTTCAGGCCATTTTGTGCTCGGTTTTCCTCATTCAAGGAAAGTGCTTGCTTTTCCCTTCCCCTTCAGCAGTACGCGCAGCCTTGTCGCACCAAAAAAGGAACTGTTCTGTAAATAAGAAAGTCTTGGCAGTCCACTGCACTTAGAGGCATGTAAGGGAAGAAATGACCCCTCTGAAGGTGTGGTCCGGGAAATCACACAAAACACGGTCAGCTGCAGAGAAATACAGTGTATGTTGTACACAATTGTCTCTGTTCTTCTGTATGGAGGAAGACCCCTTGGATGGGGGAAAGGCCAGAGGAAGAGAAATGTTTGCACACCCTGTAAAAAGCGATTTGTAGATATCCTTAATGAGACTTTGCAGCTTCATTGCCATGTTTAGATGTACTTCCGACTCCCATCCCACTGCCTTGTGTTCTGTTTTGGAAGTACAGTAAGATTCAAACTCAAAGTATAAGGAATAGTATGTAAAAATGAAAAAGACAATCTTTTTTAAAAACGTTTTGTTTTTGACATTTGCATCATACTACTTTACCAACACTGTCTAAATAATTATAACAGCTGTACATTTAATATCACATACTTATGTAGACTGGGCCAACTATGTTTCTTAAATGCTTAAAATTTTGTTTTTTCCCTGTTAATCAGTAAGTCAACCACACCTTCTTGTTACAAACTGAACCAGCATTTCAAGCCAAGGCTGTAATTAAATGCATTAAATGGACAATTAATCCAAAAAATAACTTCATCCTTATGTTGTTCCAAAGCTGTATGACTTTCTGTCTTAGGTGGTGCATATTTTGAAGAATGTCTCTTTTTTATCATGTTAATAAAATGAAATTCAGTGAAGTCTAGTGTTGTTTCGGATGTCTTTGACTTTATATAGAAAATAAAACACTTGAAAAATTCTTTACAATTTTTAATTTGATGTTATAAAGACAAAATAAAGTAATAAAGATTTGGAACTACATGAGTGTTAATTAAACTAACATATTTTTGTTTGTTTTTCGGCTATACTTTTTATACATTTAATGTACTACTCTAAATTATTATCAGTAGCAACATGTAGAAGAGTTTGCTACTGGGCGGTGGACAAAACCTCTGCTCGTTTGGAATGTGCTTTGACCGAAAATGGCAAAGCAGCTGTGCTCTTAATGGAGTCCAGCCTGTGTCTTATTGGACACCTAGCATCAACACGCATCTCCTCGCAAGCAGCTCTGGAATGTCTTATGATAGCTGTGTGCAATCTCACAATCCTGGTAATGCCATTTCTCATTTAAAAACCCCGCACTGATGATTCAACCCATTAAAACTTTGAAAGTATTTGAGAGATAAAACGAGAACCTAAAGGGAAGGAGGCGTGCAGAGAGAAGGGTTTTTTATTTAATTCCTTTTAAACAGTAGCCTATGTCTTGGAAGCAAGCAATAAATTCAATCAGCCTATTATATGGCAAACTGCTCCCTTCTCCTAATACATTTTCTTAAACCACACTTCAGTTACTCATAAACTACCAAATATTAATGTCCACTGACTCCACTCACTGCATCCATTCCTGTTTTGCCCCCTTGTGGCAAATATTTTCAGACATCTTTTTGTGTGACTTTTTTTTCGTGCATAAGAAAAATTATTGCTTATACTTTATCCTATAAACATATGAATACGAAACTAGTCAAACGGGGCTAGTTGTAACACCCAACTCTAGTGAATATTTCTGAATTTTGAATATTTTATGCACATACTTTAAACTATTAGCTAAAATAATGTCAAGCATTCACTGAACACACATCAATCTCTTTTGACTATAAAGGGTCACACATGGGGTAAAATGTCATAAGAAAATCTGCCACTGCACAAAAATATCAAATTAGTATTTTAGCCAGAATACTGTAATAATTTGTATACATTTATAGCGTTTAAAATGTGGCAACTTGCCCTGGCCAGACATCAAGAAAGAGAAAAAAACAGCCTTATTCTTCATGGTTTAATAGGTTGTTACTTTGTTACACAACAACTAGCAAACTGTTAATATATTGAAGTTTACGTTTTGAAAATAAAATCCTCAAATACATATTTTATTTGATTTTGTGTTGCACAGTTGCTGAGATAAAGCCTACTATCTCCGGTCTCCCCTATTTATTTAACAAATCATTGCCACAATTCAATAATAAAAAACGCACTTTATTTTAGCGCCGATGTTTGTCTGACTTACACATGGCGTGTTGTTTTTGAATATTTCATCACGCTGTGAATACAAAGCGTGCGCGTCACGGACTTTCCCTTCAGGTTAAACAGTGATGAAAGGCGAGGTTATTACTACCCTGACATGAAAGAACAGTTTCGCTTTATCACGTGAGTCATCACGCTGCACCTAAACAAAGATCCTCACGGGGCGCTCCGTGTGACACTCTGAAGGAGGACCGATGTAACGTGGTTTGGGATTTCCAGATCTTTGTAAATCTGATAGCCTACATATATATTTATACTGTACATGTATTCTGAATGTATAGAATGCACACTATTTTAAATATTTAAAAAAATAAAACAATTTGATGGAAATCAGTCATACAACTGAAATGCATGCTTCTGAGAAAGGATTTTGAGTCTAGGCTATATAATCTAATAGACCTAATCATAATGAAATGTGGTTCTTCCACCCCCTACTTTGAATATGCCTATTTACATACCAAGCAAAGTCAGAATTTTTTATTCCAAACCATAATTTTTTTATGTTTAATTTGTAACATTTATAAATATTTTACAAACTTGCCATTTGTAATAATATTTTGACCTAGATAAGCCAATGTGGTTTAAACCAGCAGGAAATGCATGAATGTGGCTGTGACGTGTTTAAAGACACCACAAATTACACGTGAAAAATATGCCAGAACAAGTCCTTACAAGAAATCCAACATAACAGAATACACACAGCCTACACAATTTTACACCAGTACCTGAAAAAACAACAACAACAAAAAACTATTTTATTATGATTGAGGGCACGTGATATTATTTTAACCTAAGCCTCTTTAAACATTGAAAATGAACTGAGCTCTTACGTCACACATAGGAAGGAAATTATTAGAGACAGCGGAAGACATTAGTGTATTCATACGTATTCTGTGGTTTTTATGTACATCTGCTTGATTTCCTCTCTGTTTCTATCTTACATTGTGGTTTTCTTCATGGGGAAAAAGTATTGAAGGGAATTTCAATCTATTTAAATGTAGGCGAAAGACCATTACGATGTTGCCGAAACTTTGTCCAGATGCACTTTTAATAATGTTTTAAGCTAGAGGTATCGGTTCATTAAAACAAATAGAGACATTTTTAGAAAGCTCTACAGATTTGTTTTATTTTTATTTACAACCCTAATTCCAAAAAAGTTTGGACATTTTGTAAAATGCAAAAATCAAGAATCAGTGATTTGTTAACTCTCTTTCAAATTTATTTAATTGTCAAATGTACAAAGAAAATATGACCAATATTTTCACTAACCGAGTTAATTGAATTTTGTAAATATAAACAAATTGCAATGTTTAATCATTTAAAAATTGAGGATACTAATTGTTAAATTTTACATTGATACAAGACAGCTCATGAGTCTGTAGCCATTATTGTCTGATTCTCCTTTTCATGATGGGTCGTGTATTTTCAATAGGAGGCAGATCTGCTGGCCGGTCATTCACATCCACATGTGTCTACAAAACCACACTGTAGTAGCACACCGCATGAGACATGGCATTGTCTTGATCTAATAATGATGGACTTCCTATGAAAGATGTCATCTTGATAGCAGTAGGTGTCTCTGTACAATCCCAGTATATGCCTCAATGTCAATGATAGCATCGCACATATACCAGTCATACCATGCACCCCCATACCATTACAGACGTTTGCGTTTGCATCTGTCGCTGATGAACGTCTGGATGGTCCCTTTGGTCTTTGGGACTGCGAATTTGATTTTTGTTTTCAAAATAAATTTTTTTTCCAAGAACAAGCTGAAATGTGAACTCTTTTGAACACAGCACAAATTTCCACTGTCTTTTTTACTATCTGAGATGAGCTCTGGTCCAGAGAACCCACGACATCACTGCATTGAATTGATATATAGCTTTCTCCTAGAGTAACAGAGATTTAAGTTGCATTTATTGATGCAGTGGCAGACTGTGTTATGTCAGCAGTATTCTGAAAGTACTCCTGAGCCCATGTGGCTATATTAACATGGCGGTTTCTTATGCAATGCCATCAGAGGTCATGCACATTCACCTAAAGTGTCTTGCCTTGCCCTACACACTGAGATTTCTCTGGATTCCCTGAATCTTTTCACAATATTATATGGTAGCTGGTGAAAGACCCAATTTCTTTGTGATTTTACATTGAGAAATGTGATTTTTGATTTGTTTGACAATTATCCCATGAAAAGTGGCTTTGCTGGCAAAGACTGAGATGCTCATTTTAAACCCACACATGGTCCCCTCACCTATTACCAATTCACCTGTGTATTGTGGACTGTTTCAAAACAGTTTAACTTGGATATTCAATAATCTTTTCACTTTTATTTTGCCTCCGTACCAACTTTTTTGGAATGTGTTGCAGCCATCAAAATCTAAATTTCTTTATATTACAAAATCCAATTAAGCGGGTTAGTGAAAATATTGGAAATATTTCCATTGTACTTATGTCAGTTAAATGAAGGTTAAAGAGAATAAACAAATAACAGATTCATTTTTATAGCATTTTACAAAATGTCCCTATATAACTGAAGTTGTATTTATTATTTATTTATTTATTCCACAAGGGAACCACTTTATGAATTCATAAACACGTGCAGTTGTTTTTGCATATCTAACTGGGAAAGGGCATTTAACTAGATATGAACTGATATTATCATTCTTGCCAAATAAGCAGATAATTGCATGTTATGGCCGATGATCGGCAGATTTTAAAATGTAGCACTTTTAAAATGTTAAAAAAAGAAATTCACCTGTTTTAAATGCTATAGTGCTTCACAACATTATACTGTACACACAAATATTAAAAAAAGATTAAGTTTATGTATATTATATTATTGTTAAAATAACTCTATTCCTATTAAAGAGAAAAGCACAATTGAGCATCAAATGTCATGGTATCGACAGAAACCAGTAAATTAAAACATTCTATAATATCAGACAAAAATAAATAAATAATACAAAAATTAAAACAAGTCGCCTTATGCAGGGTATCAAACTATTGTGATAATCCTTGGATCTTTCAGAATTGATAACTTATTGTTAACAGTATAACTTACGGTTTCTGCTCCTCAGAAATACATTTTATTTGACACTTCACTGTAACACATTTGTTTGTCATGCTGCCATAAGTCTCTTTCCTCTGTACTGTCCTCTCCATGCCAGATCAGATTAGTTTCCTATGGGCTCATATCAACTTTCAGTAAATTGCATAGAGAGAGCATTGAACTGACGCAAGTAAGCAGTGTGAATCAGTATGTGTGATAAGCTTGATATCTCCTATTGACGCCAGAATGCAAGTCTCAAGAAGAACAAGTTAGGACAAGGCTGCTTTGATTTATATCAGTATTATACTCTATCAATCATATGCGGATCACTCCACTGTGGCGACCCCTGAGAAAGAGAGCAAGCCGAAGAAAGAGAGAGAGACACTCTCAACCATACAGCTTTCTGCATGTCTATTTATTTCTCTTTATTATTATAAAATGTGTTACCACAATTCTAGAACTGAAATTCACAATGTGTAGCAAACACAGATAACACAGTACTCACTGTAAAAAACCCCACAAAAACATATTTTCCAGTTTGCAAAAAGTCTCATACTATAATGCATTTTTTTTCAAACTACATAAAAACCCATGTCAGACCAACATAATTCCCTAAAATGTTGTCCCAACAAGTCAAACACAGTTGTATGAACACAGAGGGGTTTGTGAGTTCCCAGCATGCATTGCAGCATGAATAAATTATACAGTTAAAAAATCATTGCTATTTGCTGACTTCATTTAAAAAATGTTGTTGTTGTTTTGTTATTATTATTAGTTATATGTTGTGTTGTGATGTCAGGAGCTAAGATTTGTTGATTGTCACTTGTCATTGTCATTTAGGTTTGTGTGTCAAGTGTTGAGGCCTACAGTATGTTCATTTAAAACTACCTCGTGGTTATCTGTGGATGATTGTTTCTTCACAAACAAAAGTAGTATAGTTCACATAACATATTAAGTGTCATATAAGACTATATGCATGGCTATTAATGATACACTTATTTGTAAAAATAGTTGGACAAGAAATCAGTTGTTGTCCTGACAAATTTACTGACTGAGTTATTTTGCATTTAGTGAACAAACTAATTCAAATTGGCAAAACCAAGTAGTGTTACTTAGTAGGCTACAATTATTAAGATAACATCTGAGAGAATGTAAAACAAATGTTTGTAGAGCGCTGGCAATTAATATTTTAGTTTGAATAATGAATGCCAAACAAGTGTTTTAGAGACAAAATCAATAACAAAAGACATATATAAAAGGTGCAGATAAAGTGAGTGTTGGTCAAAAACAAGCAAATGTTTAGGTCCATATAAAGAGTCTGACTAGCAACATTTAGTTAAACTATTCATCAAACGATTTACTCTCATGTTACTCTCTCCCTTCCTCTCCCAGTTTCTTCATGTGACCACATTTTACCTTCAGCTGAAATGGAACTTGGCTATTTAAAACATTTTCACTTATTTCTATGGGTTCTATTTGAATTAGTAACAGGCTGCTTATCAGGGACAGATTCAGTTCCTCAAGGTTCAAGTTCTGGTCTGTGCAACCAATGTTTAATCCTAATTCATTTGACACAAGCTGTACATGAGTAATATAAAGTTTGTGATAGTATAAAACAAATGGGGAAATTATTAATAATGATAAATAAATTAATAGTAAGAGTTTTATAGTGACAACTATATTTTGAGGATATTAAAATAAGGATTTTTGCATACAGCTGTTGGTGAGTGGTTAGAGATGTAGATGAATTCAACATAACCACCAGACAGAAAGTTAGTGAGCTGGTGGAGAGAGTATGGTTGGAGTAGCAGTGGGTTAATGGTTAGCAGACATTGGTTAGTCCATATCTTCTATGGAAATCAGCCATCTAACATAGTATTGGAAAGTCTGATTCAAGACTCAAAGCGTTTAAGTCTCCATATCTAGAATTACTGTACAGTAAAATCTAGATTCTTAGTTCGGTTTGCTGCTTCCACCCTAATAGTAATGGAATTTTCTAAACTGATAATTAGAAACTTGACAAATAAGTTGTTTGTTTAAATGACTAATACCTTTCACAACCATGCAGAATATGATTCAACTAGTTCTGGTTTTACACAGTTCAAGTTGCCCTAAAGTCTGACTGAGAAAAGCAGAAGTAAAGCTTTTAATGTACGTCTTTGGACTGGGTGATGTTTCATGAACTCTATCACAGCCTTTATTCACATTTTGTACTAAAATAAAAGCCTCTTTGAGTCGCTTTGACATGATTGATGCTTTGACACGTCTTAATTTCCCACTACTGAAGTTTATAAGGTTTATTGATTATTTTTGTTGGATCAAACCTCATTCTAAGTATTACATGTTTCCCCCCTGCAGGTCTTTAGGTTGAGTGTCTACAAAAAAACCTAGATATTCAAGACTTGGTATGCATGCACTGACATTTGTGACAAGTCACATAACCAGTTACAGGGGATTATCCAGACCGATCTCACGGCAATTTGTACATATTTTACGAGGTGGCTAATTCGTACAAATTCGTACGACTTCACTTGTATAAATTAATACGTTTTTTTTGCCAAATCATACGTATTTTACGAGTTGCACAATTCGTATGAATTTGTACGAATGACCTTGCCCCTAAACCTACCCGTCACTGCGGTTTAGACAAATCGTACAAAATTAACCACCTTGTAAAATTTGTACGATCTGGTTGTGAGATAGCATTGATGGGCTTTAATCAATACACATGTCAATCTTGTACAAATGTCAGTCAGGAAGTAGTGAAGGCCTGGGGGTACAGGGTGGTATAGAGTGCCCCATCCCCAATGTCAGAAATGTCTAATTACAGACCTAGAGTATGAGCACTGATGGATAATTGGCCCCCGAGGCACTTTCATGTCATGATCTGACCCAGTAATGATTTTTCTTCTTGGAGTGAGGTTACAGTAAGCATCACACCTCAATAAATTATACAGTAATTATTCTCTATGAGAGCAAAAAAAATGACCTAATACTTTGGTGCAGAAAAAGTTTGCACTCATATGTCAGTAAGGGTGTGTGTTTGGAATTATTTTTTGGTTAGTGTTTTACTGTTGCATCATGTGTTTGTATTGATCTGATTTTATTTCTCATTGACCAAAAATAACGCACCTATAATTAAACTGGGTGTAATCTTTTGGAGTCACCAACGATATATTTATAGATTCCATTGTGGTTTGGAACCTTAAGGCGGTTCCACCTCAAACACTCATTGTTTTCCATTTTCATTTGTGGTTTTGTAGTCATTAGGTTCCTCAATTTGAATGATCTTCTTTTAAAGGAGCTCCTCATATGGTGAACAAACAGGTTTATGATTTATAACTTTAAAGATGTAAAAGTGTTTATTTTCTTTATCCCAGATTAAGTGATCTCTATAACAAGATCTTCGTAGACTATAACAGACTACATACAAAACACACTAAACCCACTACCTATATCAGTTGCCACGCAATATTTTGTTAATTAAGATGATATTTGTGGTGAAGTTTTATGGTCGAAGTAGTGTTTTCAATGTGGGTGGCAAAACACATAATGCAATAAATACAAAGATGATTAAGAGATGTACAAATACAAAATACTCACTCAAAAGCTTGTTGTATCATATTTGATGCTTATGATTTAATGTGACGTTTCTTAAAAAATGATGTATAGGTAAACCTCAGTTGTTTCAGTTCAGTAAATGTTTTGATATATTATTAACAATTTAAAAAGTTATTCATTTTTTACTTTAGATTTCACAGGAAAAATACATGTGTCACTGGTGCCTGTAGTTTAGATCCAAGAGTTTAGATACAAATGAGATGAGTAATGTGAAGTTAATGGGAAATACACAGACTCTACATTTACATTTAATCATTGAGCAGATGCTTTTATCCAAAGCCACTAACAAAATGAGGACAATAGAACCAACAAAAGAGCAATATTATGTATGTGCTGTGACAAGTCCCATTTGTAGCAAGTTTTTGTCCCTTAATAATGAATAATAAGAATACATAAGTAGATAGAATGGAAAAAGAATACAGAATGCAAGTATTAGTTGCTTAAATTGTTTATTTTTATTGTTTTTTTAAAAATAAAAAAAACAAGTAGATGTGGAATATAAATATAATAGCAAGTGTTAGAAGGTTGAGTTTTTTAAAACAAATAAAAGAAATGTAGATAGAATTGAAATACAATAGAGTGCTAGTGTTTGAGGGCAAAGTTTTTATAATAAATGAAAAGAAAGCAAGTAGATAGAAAAGAGAGTACTGGTGTTTCGAGGGTCAAGTGTAGATGGAAGAGTTTCAGTGAAAGTGATTTTGTGCCTCTTTGGGATGACACTATAATGTACCATTCACTTACAGAACGTATAAGCTTCTAGAGGCACACAAGTCTGAAGTAGTGAATTAAAGTAAAGCGGTGCAGAGCAGTGGTTGTTTTGTAGGCAAACATCAATGCTATGTATTTTATGCTAATGGATATTGGTACCAGTGCAAACTGAAGAACAGAGAGTGACGTGCTCTTTTAAGCTAGTTAAAAACTACACTTGATATCGCGCTTTAATAGAACACTATAGGAAAATACGGTACATTCACATAAGCGTAGATGCTAATGCAGAATTCTGAACTGAGGAAAAAGAAGGCTTAAATACACTGAGAGAGGCAATGAAAGAAACAGGAACAGGTGAGAATCTAATTGTAAACCTTGGTAACAAATGAATGAGAACTCAGGCAAAGACAGAGACAAAGACAACCATGACCTAGACACTTAACAGAACATGACAATGAAATTATGAAACTAAACAAGACATGATCGTGTTTAATACTGTAAAGCTGCTTTGACATAAACTGTATTGTAAAAAAGCACTATATAAATAATACAAAAAATGTATTGTGACAACGTATACCATAACATGAAGGTTTAGAATTAAACTAAACAGCCGTTACCTGCCAAAACAGAATGACTATCAGTCAGAGACCAGCAGACATGTTTAGTTTTTGATATTTTAGAGGCCTCAAATATCAAGTATGATATACCAGGGTCTCCAACCCTGCCCATGAAGAGCTGCCGTCCTTCAGAGTTCAGCTCCAACCCCAGCCGAACACACCTGAACCAGCGAATCAAGGTGTTCACTGTTACTTGATAATTATTGAAGGAACTAAAGTAACTGACATGGAATTATTTTCAGAGAAATGGAACGCAAGGCTAAAGTAGTTCTAGGTAAGTCTTCACTGCATCCCTTGACAAATAATTTCAGTTATTTCAGAGCATTTTAAGTATATGTATGCAGAAATAATTACATCCCAAAGTAATATGAAAGAAAAGGGAAACAACAAAAGAGAGGAAAAGGAGACAGTATCTCTTTCCTAATAATAATTATAAACAATTACAATTATATACAATATAGCAAACAAATACAATGGATTAACCATTTTGTATGGTGCATTCACATAACATCTCTCTCTGGTTCTCTCTCTCTAATAACTGAATTTCTTGAACATAAAAAAAAATTTTGTTCAGTCACTGAGAGATAACGATTATTTGTCTCACAACTTCATGAAATGAAGTCATTTGTTATTGTCTTTTTGAATGCAACTTCCCCAAAAAGTGCCTCCCCTTATTTAAAATGCAGTTGGTTTCTAGGAAAAATGTATGAGGCAATTTCAGACACAGCCATTGAAGTAACCCCATCCCTCATCCCCCACCCGTTGTTCTCTGAGAAATACTTTATGGCGATAAGCTGTAAATCTTGGATGCATAAATGTTGCCATACCAAAGAACCCAAAAGCTTTACAACGTTCATCTGCTGCATGGATTTCATTAAGGACTTAGCATGGCTCATATCCTGTCTTGACATGTATTTTTTAGGCCCATACTTACCAAAGAATCAATGGAAACATGGTGTGAACGTGCTCACTAAGCATGAAAAATGCACAACAATGGGCTCAGATAAAATGTGTGAATATCTTTCACACATTTATCAGTCTGCCATAATCCAGTTTCATCAGAGGTGTAATTTGAACACTACTTTATCTAGTTGATCTTCATGTGCATGTTTAAGGCATGCTGTCTGTTTTGATATGGCTTACAAGATCCTTTCTATTATACTGAAAGGTCAAATATTTCTCAATAAAGTTTCCTGTGAAAAGTGTTTTTCATGATACAGATGTTGAGTGACAATGAAACAAGTGAAAATATTTTACAGTTGATGCCTGTTTCATCTGTATGAGTCAGTAATTAAACTGTAAAATGCCTGTAGAAACTTGATTTGCAGCACCTGATATGCATACCGATAAATCCAATGAAATATCCTTGGGCTTAGAAATGGGCTTACGATGAAGTCTTTTGAAAGATTCATGTATTTGTACAGAAGCATGATCATTGCTCACATCACAAGTTCCTCATTTCGCAATAAGAAACTGATGTCAGCACAGGCAGGTGATGATAATTGTCTCCAAACTTGTACTTTCCCTGGAGGACTAAACCTGGTTTAGTCTATCCATTTTTTTTTTACATTATCATTTTACATTGAATGTCAGCCACTTCCAGTTATTTTATCTGTACAAAGACCGCCTATATGCTGCATGATATTTCAAACTTGTATTTGTTAATAGAAAATGAATCAGATCTCTCACACATTTACAGGAAACAGCTTACATCTTTTTTTAAATATATGGTCAGTAGCACATTGGTGTATACTGTATAACTCATTAAATGCCTGAGGCCAGTTGGCCTTGACTCTGGAAACCCCCTTGCGCATGGATAATACGCACGCATTAATCATTTCTTTTGATTATTACTTGTCTGAGGACAAACACCCAATTTTTGTACAAAAATTAAATTACAATTGAAAACTGCTGTTATAATTCTGTCTTTATTTTCCTCAAGCATTTTACTATATTCCATTATTTAATACAAAATTTGGATTAGTAATATGAACTATGCAATATGTTATTCAGTTAATGTTTATTCCATAACATTTAATGTGATATGTGTTACCATAATGCCGTTTGTATTTGGGTGAGTAACCCTGTACTTTTTTGTTATTATTGGCTATCAATGATGGAGGCTTAATCTGATGAACTTTAGTCCTTCTGTTACGCTATTAAAAGCACATTCTACAGCAAAACAGATTGCGACAGCTCAAAGACATTAGCAAATTAACATTAAATCATTAAATGACACAGTATACAGGTCCACCAAAATGCCATAATGCTTGCATTTTTAATAGCAATAATTTATTTGGTGGATGTCACAATGGTGCCTACTGTATAACCCATTAAATGCTTGAGGCGTTGGCCTTGACTCTGGAAACCCCCTTGCGCATGGACATTACATAAATACATTTTCTGTAGAATTTTACTTGTTTGAGGACAAATACCCCATTTTTATTGTAAAATAGAAACTGTTATAATTCTGTCTTTATTTTCTTCAAGTATTTACTACAAACCCGATTCCCAAAAAGTTTGGGACACTGTTCAAATTGTGAATAAAAACAGAATGCAATGATGTGGAAGTTTCAAATTTTCAATATTTTATTCAGAATACAACATAGATGACATATCGCAATGTTTAAACTGTGAGAAAATGTATCATTTTAAGGGAAAAATAAGTTGATTTTAAATTTCCGGCATCAACACATCTCAAAAAAGTTGGGACAAGGCCATGTTTACCACTGTGTGGCATCCCCTCTTCTTTTTATAACAGTCTGCAAACGTCTGGGGACTGAGGAGACAAGTTGCTCAAGTTTAGGAATAGGAATGTTGTCCCATTCTTGTCTAATACAGGCTTCTAGTTGCTCAACTGTCTTAGGTCTTCTTTGTCGCATCTTCCTCTTTATGATGCGCCAAATGTTTTCTATGTGGTGAAAGATCTGGACTGCAGGGCCATTTCAGTACCCGGATCCTTCTTCTATGCAGCCATGATGTTGTAATTGATGCAGTATGTGGTCTGGCATTGTCATGTTGGAAAATGCAAGGTCATGCCCTGAAAGAGACGACGTGGCTGGATGGGAGCAATGTTGTTCTAGAACTTGGATATACCTTTCAGCATTGATGGTGCCTTTCCAGATGTTAAGCTGCCCATGCCACACACTTTTGTGCTTGAAAACATCTAAGAGTTCACACGCTTTCAGGTCAATGGCATAATCAGTTTTACAGTTTGCTATGTATATGACACGTTCATCAGAACAGTTTTTATCTCTTTTTTGCAAAAAGGTTTGGGGTTTGTCTGCTAAAAAGGATGTGTGACCTCATGTCGGAAGTCCCCCATACTCCTGGAAACCACACATATACAGACAGCAGACATGGTATACAAGCACTGATATCTTTTCTTTTACAATGTTAACATTGTTTTTTGTGTTGCTGTTTTTTTAACAGGTATTCATAATTTAGTGCAGAAAATCCAATTTCAAACCATGCATTCTATTTTAAATATTTTAATGATTTTTGAATGTTGTTGTATATTGAAATGCAGCCATGAACTTATGCCACTGTTAAGTTCATGGCTGATCATATGCCATGATCATATACCACTGTTTAGTTGAGCACCAGTATTTTTCCCCTGAGGTCTATAAGATATGTTTCCTGCCCACAACAAAACCCCAATATACTCACGGGACCGTGATTGTTAGTGATTTAAACTGAAAAAAAGAATATAAAAAGTTATATTATCATATAGGCCTACAGTATGGTAAAATTATATGTTAAAAAAGTTATAATTTAACTGTAACAAATGTGTCACCACTAAAGAGTAGCATTTGTATTTTTCAAGAAGGCAATACATTGTCAGAAAAATATTTTTTAAAACATATTTTAAGTAATAAATATGAATCAATTATAATTAACAAGGAAAAGGACATTCATATATTCATCACATCACATTTATTTAGAATGAAAAAAGTAAATTTTGTTTTCATGTATGTAAATTATAGTGTTTTCTGGTAAAATACACATTTAGTTACTGTTTATTGCATCAGTTTTGTGTGATACTTGTTACCATAATGGAGTAACCCTGTACTTTTTTGTTATTATTGGCCAGCTATGATGAAGGCCTTAATCTGATGAACTTTAGTCCTTCCATTATGTTATTAATAGCACATTTCACAGCAAAACAGATAGTAACAGCTCAAATATGTTAGCATTAAAATTAAATAATTTAATGACATATACAGGTCCACCAAAATGCCATAATTCTTGTATTTTTATAGCAAAGTTATGGCAGCCACTGTTGTGATTTTGTGTGTGATAAATAAAAATATGTACAAGTTTATTTGAGATCTGTTAAAGATTGCTGAACGCAGATATTATTAACATAGTGATGATAATTGACAGCTGCACATTTGAATCTGTTATTTCCTCTTAAATTCACAGTTACTGACTGTCATTTAAGCATACAATGGATTCTTCCCACACATGAAACTCAAACTAAGGAGTATATTAAGGTAGCCAGCTTTTTAAGATTACTGCACAAACCGCTTGAAAGGTGGTACGGGCAGAATGCATCAATGAATATAAACAGGTTCCACAGGATGATTGGAAAATTCTGCTGATTTTCATTGGTGTTAATATTTTGAAAGCTTACAGATGGATCTCCATAAATTAGAATGTCGTGGTAAAAGCTTCATTGATTTCAGTAATTAACTAAATGTGAAACTCGTGTATTTATAATAAATTAAATGCACACAGACTGAAGTAGTTTAAGTCATTGGTTCTTTTAATTTAATGATTTTGGCTCACATGTAGCTAAAAACCCACCAATTTCACTCAATCAATTCAAAACCAAACCAAATTAAATCTCACCAAATTAGAATATTGTGAATGCAATTCAAGCTAAACAACTCCAAACACCTGCAAATGTTTCCTGAGCCTTCAAAATGTCTTCAGTTTGGTGCACTAGGCTACACAATCATGGGGAAGACTGCTGATCAGGTGTACAGAAGACAATCATTGACACCCTTCACGAAGGAGGTAAGTCAAAACATTTCATTGCCAAAGAAGCCTGGCTGTTCACAGAGTGCTGTATCCAAGCATGTTAAGAGAAAAGTTGAGTGGAAGGAAAAAGGATGTGGAAGTAAAGATGCAGAACAACAGAGAACGCAGCCTTATGAGATTGTCAAGCAAATTGATTTCAAGAATTTGGGTGAACTTCACAAGGAATGGTCTGAGGCTGGGTGTCAAGGCTATTCAAGAGCCACCACACACAGACGTGTCATAGGAT